>CAJFCO010000122.1:1297141-1405716 GCA_904066015.1 Synergus gifuensis
GTCCGACAATAGTAGGCCGCGAGTGGTCAAGCGACGTAAAATACGTTATTAAAGTACATTAGCAAAGCTCAAATCATACTAAACGACGTAACTTACTTTGCTGTGATATTTCACGGTCGCTTTATGAATCCCAGGGTGCTGGCACGGCGTTCACGAATAAAAATCCTCGGTCACAACGCGAGGTCGAAGGTCGCAAGCTCCTCTGAATTATCGTATTAAATACCATTTTATTTTGTTTACCGCATCCGCAAAAAGAAATAAATCTCCGCAGAAACAAAAGGGATGAATAAAGTAAAGGGATTTTGCTCTCTAGAGATTCTCAAGGGAGAATTGAGTCACGGGGCATCAAACTTTTGATTGGCTCGAACAAACCGGAAGATGAAGGCCACAGAAAATTATTTTGCATTCTGTGGACACAAGGTCATATTTAGTAAAAAATACTAAAATAACTTCCACTTAAAAATCTGAATCATGTACCTGTTGCGATTTTTTACAAATTGTATACTCGACGTGAAAGGATAATAATCATTTTTGGTTTAATAATTACAGATGTAGGTAGTTATTATATTGTATCCCGTTCGGACAATTGTAAAGGAAAAATAATCCTTGGGGGATTTCATGTCGTGCGGGAGCGAAGGTGCGAATATTACTGGGTGGTTTATTGGGATTCACATAGTGAGGGGCGCGCTCATTAATTATTTAATTAATTATTTTATTACATAAGCTTCTCAAGTCACGAGGGATCGCAAATTTCTGAACTCACGTGAATTTAATCATGCGTGAAGCTCAAGGCACACCGCACCCTTATCCACTTTTAAATTATCAATATATAATACCTACATTTTCCCTTTCTGTGAAATCTGCTTTCTTATGACCTGATTATTAACTCACAGATGAGAAAGCATTGGAAGTATTTCAATAAATGTTGAAAACACCCTGGAATTTCAGTTCCCTACAATTTCTCGGCATATTGGCAATCGACTCCCGCATAATGGACTTAATAGAAACGGTGGAAAAGAGCTCGGCGTACTTTGCAAGAAAGGGAAATGCTTTTGAAGAATAAATTAATAACCCAGTCTAGGATCGAAGAAAACTGGAATTCTATGTTAATCAAATGTCTGCTCGTCTCTCTGACACCGACCGTCCGTCTCCGTTTACGACCGTTTACAATCGGCGATTTCAACGTTGGGTACTCACGTTAGGATACGTGACGGGGCCAAGGCTCAACGTTATTATTTTATTAAGCCATATAATATATAGAGAGGCAGCCGAGATATTTGAATGTCCGCGCGCGAGGCGCTTGGCGGCTATGGGGTGAGTGGATCCCATAGCCGCGGTCTACTACATGGGCACCCTACTGCGCCCCCACGCAATTCCGCGAAGTATGCAGATCTAAGAATTCAAATGGCCGCTCCATAGCGACCGTAAAATGGCGGACAATCGCGCTCGTAAACCACTATATTAAAATTCTATATCGTAACGGCGTGCACGCCTCTGTCCGAGTATTACCCCATCCACTCTCTCTTGTGTCTTTACAATGTATGGGGGGAGAGGAGAAAAGTAGGGTGAAGAGAGGGTTGAGGTGGATATACTCGTGGTCACTCTGAGCATACTTGTCCCTACGAGATGTAGATACGCTTAAGTCACAGGTAAACCGACGAGGTCAACATTTTTCCAGATGAGAAGCAAAATAGTGAAAAAGTCTTATTTTCAGAACAAAAATGGTCTTATTTTACGATCTAAACGAATTTTTTACAAAAACTAGACCATTTCGTGAAATGGAGGTAAATTACCTAGTTTTAGTGAAAAATATTTAGTACTGCAAAGGTAAATTTGGTGAAACTATAAATCTTATGACAATGTATCACGTGCCCTTAATAAATTATCTATTGATAGATAATTTTTATGTGTAATTTGTGTTGAAAAGTAAGAAATTTATTGTGAGATCAAATTGAACGTCTGAAGATTAAAGTTTAGTGTAAATATGGCTTAATTTAAGTCTAATAAGTATCTTACTTTTTTTGGAAGTATTCTCTAAAATTCAGCCCTAAATATGTCTTAGTCTTTGTTTGGAATCCTTGAAATTTAAAAAGTACATATGTAATTTTATTTTAGTCTCTAGAAATCATTAGACTTTTTGGAAAGCCTTTGAAATATCTCAAAATTTTCGAAATTTTTGAAAGCTAAATCTCTATTATAAAATTTTTTGAAAAAGCGGGTCTGGCATCACTAAGTTTTTACTACTTAAACCTCAGCTATACCTGTACTACTGAATGAAGGCTGGCCTGACATCACTAATCGTTTACTACTTAAAATTCAGTTACACCTGTACTACTGAATGCAACTTAAACTTCAGTTACATCTGCACTACTGAATGTGTTATACATTTAATTCAAAGCAACTAAGTAAATCTCAATAAATATGTAATAATCTACAAGTTTTATAACTCTGCTCTTGTTTACTCAAAAGAAATCTTTATTTTAGAGGAAATCAAACTTTTTAATTAAAACTAAAATTTAATTTAATTTACGTAAAATTATAACTCTACCTATTCTATTTCTGGGGATTGACCCAACATTTTCTTCCTTTTGCGTACCTGAAACAAAAAAAAAAAAAAAAACACAAATTAAAGATAAATTAAAAGCATCCCAGAGAGTGCTTTATTATCAATATTACAAAAATACAGATAAAATATATTATACAACTTTAAGTGGCTGTTCTGAACGTTCAGAAAAACAACATTTTTGTATGATTTCTTCTTAAGGGAATGTAATACTTTACCATAAGAGCAAATTAGTTATACCAATTATGCGTTCATAATAATAAATATTTTTAGCTAATAAGTGTCAATAAACCTTCGTCTACATGAGACGAAGGTTTATTGATTCTTATTAGCTAAAAATATTTATTATTATGAACGTATAATTGGTATAACTAATTTGCTCTTATGGTAAAGTATTACATGCCCTTAAACTAAAATTAATCCAAAAATTTATCTCTTTTAATGGAAATTTTCATGTTTCATCTCATTCCTTACTTAACGTCCATTAAATTCTGAAGTCATAATAATAACTGATTATCTCACTCTTTCAGATACCAAATCATCATAAAACTCTCCTTCCAAGTCAAATCTCCCGCGTAAAATTTCCCCAAAAAATACGGCAACAGCTCCCAAGAATTCTGGCTAATTTAGCACTTCTTAATCAGAAGTAAAAGCCCTGGGAGACGTTGGTAATCGTTTGTGCTATAGTTCTCAGAGTTTACTATACGTATAAGCCGTATCAGTTATAATTTACAATGTTATGGCGATTTTATGTATATCTTCAGGCGGTGTGGCGCGGTGAAGTATTATTTAAATTAAACGGGGCTAAACTAAGCGAACGGGGCATCGAAGTGGCGGACAGGGGGTGGGGGTTGGCCGCGGCGGTATGCAAATTATTATCGCGGGGCGATAATTTAAATGCATATTTCGCCTCCTATATCATTTTATTATTGCCAGCCAAGTTAAGTCGGTCCATGGCCCTGTGCCCGTTTACCCTGGAAGATGTTGGCCCCCGGAAGGGAGGGGGGGGGTGGATGTCGAGAATGGGGGTTGAGACCGTATTAGAATCGCTATCGAAGCGTTTTCCCGTATAATCCTTATTGTTACGGCCAGCTCGGCTATAATATCCTGTCGAGTAACGGCCGTTGCTGCAAAATTAATGCTCGAGGGCTAATTGTGTACCGCCGGAAGTGGGAAACCAACCCCCTCTCTACGGCAAACCTTTCTCTCAAGATCTTTCATCTCTGTACTTCTTCGTGACCCAAAATTAACACCAAAATAGATTATACAATGACAAAACTAATTCACACGTCATTATTTGAGTTATAGTTTTTAAACGTTCAAATACTTCTTCAAACTTTTTTCCAAACTCATTTTCCAAGTTCCAACTTGCATCTTTACCCACCCTTTTTTCAACCCCGCAGTTTTCAAACAATTTTTCCAAAATCCTTTTCCATTTTTTGACAAGTATTTTATCTAAAATTTTCTACCGTTTTGCTAATTACTTTTTTAAAATCCCTTTTCTAAATACTTTTTCCACCCTTTTTTTAGGGTGGAAGATTATAATACTATGTATTGTATGCATTTTAATATTATGTATGTAATGATTTGAGCTTAATAGAGAAGCTTGAACCTTTTGAGGAAAAGCATATCGAGATCCCGGAAACCAACCCCTGGCCGAGAAAATACATACAGTGGGGGTCATAGGGAAGAGGCAGGCAGGTACTTGTTTCGTGTATGAGATTTAGTTTGATAATAAGATCCGCCCTGTGAGAAGGAGGTAGAGAAGGACGAGAATGTTCGCTGGTAGGAGGAGTGCTGAGATACGACATTCGTGCTGTGGTTTTAACTCCTGGTTATATCCGTAGTTATGAAACTGCCGGATTCAAGGAACCTCCACTGAGAAGGTCCCTTCTAGTATGTTTACCCCTCTTTTCTCAAGGATAGGTGCTCAGACCAACCCCAAACAAACTTCCACGGATCCCAAAAAATGTATGTAAACCAACATCGTAAAAGTCTAGAAAAATTGTAGAGACACTAAAAGACTTGATTATAAAATATTTCCCAAAGCGCCAACTTCGGGAAATAAAAAGAAACAATTATTCTTCCCATGAATGCGTTGTGTTCTACTTTTAGTATCCGAGAAATATTTCAGATGTTCTGCAAATCATTTCTTAAAAATGTATTCCGTATGCTACTCTTTGTAAATACATTTTTTATTGCATTTAGCAGAGAGTGGAATAACTAGTGGTTGCAAGGAGGTGAATTCGCATGCGTTAAAAGTCGCATGTGCGAGAAATGGCGCACAACAGTAGGAATTGGGGAAGGGGTGCATTTTTTTCGTTGGAGTGGGAATTCAAGAGAAGCCGCGACGAATAAAAGGGAAATGTATGGAAGGAAAGATCTAATTTGTTCTTGTCCGTGGCTGCTTTCGCGGGGGGCCAAAATTAATATTCATAAGCGTCCAGAGAGGTCCCGAGGGCGGGGTCAACTTACATGTATCTTTCGCTACTGACCCGAACCGCCATCGTCCCACCCCTACTCTTAACCAGCACCATGATAACGGTCAGAAATTAAAATACTGCCCACAGGTTTTAACCCTTCTTCGTTCGGTCGCCATCACGTTCAGCATCCTTTGTTTCATCTCTAGTCTCCCTTTTCATTACAATTAAAAAGAACAGCTCATTGACTCGAAGATATTTCTTCAAGCGCATGATTCAAAGTCTTTCAAACATCCATTGAGAGACTTTTTATTTGAGAAAATTATAATAATGATTTCATATTTATGTAGTATAATATCGTTTTAAAATTTGAAAAACAGAGGTTTTATGACACTTATTCATATTGCTGCACCGAAGTTTACCATATTCATAACATTCTTTAATACAAGATGAAAATTTTGTATTTAAATACGAAATATTTATAAATCTCTATTCCAAGAACAGGGTGGCCACAAGATTCAATTTTTTTCATTTCTCTGACTCTTTTCTCTGACTTGTAGGCAAATTTCCCTGACAGAAAAGTATTAAAAATGCGAACATATTTTCAGTAAAAATAATATTGAAATTTTTTTAAATTTCGTACAATATCACTTTAAATCTTTTGAAAAAAATCACTTCACAACACTCAAAATTCGTAAAAATATCTCAAATTTACGACAATTTTGGAAATCTGTTAAAATTCATTGTAATTTCTTGAAATTCCTAGAAATATCTTAAAATCCGCCGAAATCCCTTCAAATTAGTTAATATTTCATGAAAACCCTTAAATTTTCAATAATTGTTTAAAAATTTTTCAAAATCATTTCAAATCCTATAAATTCTTCAAAAAACTTCAAAATCTTTTAAAATTCTTAAGAATTCTTAAAATATCTTAAATTTCACAAAATCTTTTAAGAATCCCTTGAAATATTTCAAAATTCAACGAAATAATAATAATAATTTTGATATATCTTAAAATGCGTCAAAATCTCTTAAAATTATTGGAAACTTATTGAAATTCCTTAAAATTCACTAAAATCTTTTGAAATTCACAGAAACATCTTTAAATTCCTTAAAATTTCACTATAATATCTAAAATCCTATAAAATGTCATAAATTCCTTTAAATCTATTAAAATTCCATGAAATCCTTTACAAATTTCACAAATTCTTTTATGAATCATAAAAATCTCGTGAAATCCTTCAAAATTCAATAAGAAACTTTGAAATTCCATAAAATTCTACAAAATCTTTTATAAATCATAAAAATCTTGTGAAATTCTTTAAAATTTCAATCAAATCCCTTAAAATCACTTTTAAAAAATCAAAATATCTTAAAATTCTTACAAGCCTTTTAAAATCTTTTAAAATTCCACGAGAATATTTATAATCCCTTAAAATTTCTTAAAATTCTTACAGGTTTCTTAAAAACTTTTATAATCCCATGAAAAACTTTTCAATCCTTTAAAATACGTAAAAAATCTCTTAAAATTTTGTAAAATTCCACAAAATCTTTTAAAAATCATAAAAATCTCCTGAAATCCTTTAAAATTACACAAAATCTTGTATAAATCATAAAAATCTGGAGAAAGTCTTTAAAATTTCAATCAATACGTTCCTTTTAATGACGATGCTTTTTTCTAGGCCAAGAGGCCGAAAATAAAACGTTTATCTATCTATCTACAAATACGATATTGTTTTTATAAAGTGCGATAAATTTAGGATGAGAATTTCCTGGTAAAATACGTTAAAATCTCTACGATTCAGGGGCTTTGGGAGAAGTATCTCGTAAGTTTTGGTAAGTAACGAAGGACCTTAAAGCTAGCGTGAACTCTGAGCGTTACTTCGGGGGTGGCGTCGGAGGTTATTCGTAAGTGGGTGAGAGCAAGAAGTTCTCGTTCTAAATTTCTACTTCCCCACCAAGGCGGCAGTGTTTCGTGCGTGGGGCGTTTGCGGTTCGCGCGTTACCAGCGTGCCTTAATGGATTTTACTTTAATTGTAAGATATCTCGGGAGTTCCTTCAAGTACGCTCACCAACCTCCCTGTAAGCTCGTTTGGATCTTATCGTTAATTTTCACAGCTACGTATTGCGGATAAATTCTTTGAAGGCTGCTTACAAAGTGCTTTTCACTCATCTTTCTGCTTTAGACCCAAAAAGCAAGTCTACATAAAAACATATCATTTACATAATAATTAATAATCTCACTACATAATTCCATTCGTTCGCTACTTAAAATTCTTTGGAATGAAAAAATGGATGAAATCATGGTATTCTGGGATTTGAATCTCTAGGACAAGTGTCGTCAGACATTAGCCGTAATGTTCCGGGTCAGGAATGCGTCAGACGGCACGTAAAGTGGTTATTTGTTACGTAATTTCGTGCGTTTGATACACAACATGTGAAAAGCATTCCTTCCTAGGAATTACGACTCTAATCGTGTTGCCTCTAATGCGAGCCGATTTAAAATATAAATTTGCAGTAATCTGTAAGAAGATTTTCCTTTTCCGTGAAAAATTCCTCCTCTAAGTATATCTAAACTCAGATGATTAAATCAATGATGCAAAATGATCAATGCAGCAACAATTTAACAATATTGATAGATTCCGGCTTGAGTGAAGAAATCTGTCAATTACGATATTAGGAAAGGGGGATTCAGAGCAGAAAGGGGATGTTCAAGGGAAGTGAACTTGCAGACCCTTCACAGAATAGACTATCTTTGATTAACGACTGCGACACTGGATATAGTCTGACCGATCAAAGCCCTCAGACGCACTCGGTAGCACCCCACTAACAATAAGAAATATCGCAATGGGTAATTTATAACCGATAGCAAAAACTATAGGAGACTAGCAGACAGAGAACCACAGGTTCCTTTTACGAATTGCCCATATTTATAACCAACTTGGTTTTTATACTTCCTTTATTTGGAAAAAAATCTACTTTCAGAACTAGAAAATACAGTGTTAATAATTTTTGTTGTAATTGATAATAGGAATTTTATGAGATTATATTTTTAAATATTTTATGAAATTTTAAAGGATTACACATAATTTAAGGGATTTCACGTAATTTTGAGGAATTTTGAGAAATTTGAAGGGAGTTATAGAGTTGCCATGAAATTTTAAGGAATTTTTATTTGTTTCTCAAATTTCAAGAAACGACAACTAATTTTAAGGGATTTCGATCTAGGAATTTTATAACAAGCCGAAATCCGTCAATATATTTATTTCAGTCCACGATTTCTCCCTATTCTATTAGAATCATAAGCAGAGAAATACCGACTGTCGTGTCAAATCTTGAGACATGGAAAAATGAGCGAATTTCCCATTTATCCGACTTACGCCTACTTTTTGACGAAACGGAGTGACTTATAACCCCGAGGATTAGAGAAAAGGAGGAGGAGCTATCGATATGAGTACATATCAGGTAGAGAGACATATATTATCTATATACTATGTATATACTATGTGTATAGTATGAAAATCGGATTCAGTATTACACATGATGTATGGCCTTGAGCAGATCAACCCCAAGTAAAGTGACACGATCCACTCCTCCCTTACCACTGGAATTTCGTGCTTCGTATATTGATGTCTACTATATCGAAATAGCTTTTCCTTCGAACCTCCTCTACCTCTCTCACCCTCTATTCAGAAATACTCTTTTTTAGCAATTTTAGGAATTTTTAAGAATACCAAAAGATTTTTTAGAAATCTTAAGAGATTTTCCACAGAAAAACATTTCTGAGTATTTGAAATTGTTTGGACCAACTGATGTCTCTTTAATATTCAAGAGGGTTGTTCAGTTTCTTGCCCAAAGCTTTGCCGGACCGAAGGTTCGATTTTCCTCTGCATTAGGCCTTAAATCTCCAACCACCGAATCCCCGAACCCTTCTTGCTAATGGTTTAATTGAATTCCGATTAGCCAAAGACGTTTTGTTTGCATGTGTTGTGCTATGAATCAAGAACAGGTTTCGCTTGTCTGCTACTGACATAATTATTGAGATTTCGATTTTACGAACCCGCCTCGAAAGATATATTCGCCCAGAGTAAATGGCAGATATTAAAATAATGACTTTTCCTCTCTTGAATTCTAAACTCTTGATTTGTCAGAGTAAATTCCCAATCAAGTTTATTTATAACGTTAAAAAGATTGTTAATATTTTATAAGAGTTGCAATTTGTTTTTTCTCGTAAATAGAATTTCGCAATGTAGGAAGTTCGAGCGGATCTGAAAATTGACTTGGCTAAGGGACTTTGAAAATAGTTTTCGTAAAAAGAAAAATAAAGGAAGACTCAACTTGCGAAGTTGTCTTCTGCCATTAAAGTACAGGGGATCAAAACTTTCTAAACCAGCTTTGATTCCCTCGGATTTTCAGAGATTTCCTCTAAATCTTCCAGTCATCAGGATTTTATCTCGATTCTTTTTCTTTATTTAGCGTGATAAATATTTTGAATGAAATTCTTAAGCATTGAGGAAAGAAGTTTGTTATTTCGTTGAATTCTTCGGTTTGCATTGCAGAATTCACGATTATTGTGAACGACATATTTTGATTTCGTTAATGCTACTAAGAACTGTAATGCCATTGGCAGGCGGTTGCGGCTTTGAATCCATAAATCAAAAACTGCGGCGAGATCGTCTGAAAAGGTAAAAGCAAAGCAAACCAAAGCAAAGCAAAAGCCCCTCGCGATTTCGCCCCGTTTGTAGTGACTGCCACCCTCGTCACTTATTATTTTCATCTTTGATTTGAGTCGTTTGATTTCACCCCGAAACGCAGAAGGGTTGTGTTTCTGACGTGGACCGATGAGTGCACGACTTTACAAGTCTTGATTCTGGCATTTAGCTCTTGCAAGAAAGAAGGAAGTCAGTGATTCGTCAGAATTTAATAAATTTAAAATTGATATCACTTTTGACAACTAAATATACAAGGTTACCACAAGATTCAATTTTTTCATTTCCCTGACATTTTCCTGAATTTTTCCTGACTTTCAGAAAAATTTCCCTGACAGAAAAGTATTAAAAAAGCGAACAAATTTTCAGTAAAAATATTATTGAAATTTTTCAAAAATTTTGCACAATATCATTTTAAATATTTTGAAATTGAAAATTATTTCACAACACTTAAAATTCGTAAAAATATCTCAAATTTACAATTTTGAAAATCTCTTAAAATTCATTGTAATTTCTTGAAATTCTTATAGAAATATCTTTAAATTCGACGAAATCCCTTCAAATTTGTTAATAATTCATGAAAACCCTTCAATTTTCACGAATTGATTTAAAATTTCTCAAAATCATTTCAAATCCTTTAAATTCCTCAAAAAACTTCAAAATATTTTTAAATTTCTAAAAAATCTCTTAAAATTTAACTATAATATTAAAAATTCTATAAAATGTCATCAATTCTTTAAAATCTATTAAAATTCCATGAAATCCTTTACAATTTCACAAAATCTTTTACGAATCATAAAAATCTAGTGAAATCCTTTAAAATTCAATAAGGACCTTTGAAATTTCCTAAAATACATTAAAAATTTCTAAATAAAAATTCTTAGAAACAAAAACCTCACAAAATCCTTTAAAAATCAAATATAATTTTTGATTTTTTTTTTACTTCCTCAAGGAATATTAAAATTTCTTAAAATCATTTTAAAAATGTCAAAATTTCTTTAAATTTTTACAAGCTTCTTAAAATAATTTACAATTCCACGAAAAACTTTAAAATCTCTTGAACTGCGTAAAAATTTCTTTAAATCCTTGAAAACCTCTTGAAATTCCATAAAATTATACAAAATCTTTTATAAATCATAAAAATCACATAAAATCCTTTAAAATTCCACAAGGAACTTTGAAATTCCTTAAAATTCTTAAAATTTCCTAAACTTTCGTAAAAATCACTTAAAATTACATGAAGTCCTTTAAAATTCCACTAAATCTTTTTTAAATATTATACAAATCTCTTGAAATCATTAGAAACCCAGAGGCTTTCAAAGAATACCCGAAAATTCTTTATAATCCTTCGAAATCCTTGGATATACACCCTGATATAGGTTTAGATTACTAAATTAATATTCTTCTCCATTCTGGAGTGATTACATACGAGATAAGAATTTGAATAATCTAAAGAATTCCCAGAAATATTACAAGAATTCGAGTCGCTAAGAATTTCTGTTTATCAAGGAAAATTTGCTTCCCCTCTCTCTTGTATGTCCGAATTATAATTTCGCCGGCATCGCGTAGGATTTGCGCACTTGTGATGTGAATGCCAGTATCTACCGCACTTATACAGGGACCACTACTGCAGAGGTAATTGTATCGTAGATCGTCCCTACCCCTTGCTGGCAAGGAGCATGATTAAAACTTGATTACGTTAGCTTCCAACTTGCGATTCTTATGAGTGACCGGAAGTTCACGAGACACCTTCTAAAAGTCTTTTAGAGCTGGGAGAAGCAAATAAATTCCATTACAACATTTTAGTACTTGGTATTATCAAAGATTTCACTAAAATCTTAAAAAAAGGGATTCCTGACTTTTGTCTAATTTCCAGGTTTCCCCTGAATTGCGAACACCCTGAAGAAAGAATATCAGGTGACAAAAGTTCGAGTTTGTTAAAAGCAGGTATGAGGTTGGGTCATTCGATACGTGTTATCATCTCTTATTCTCTTCCTCTCATCCATTTCCTGCGCCGATGTATTCCGTTTGTTCGCAATCCGTGACTAATATGTCCTCGAGTGTGACTCGCGTTCGTAAGTTCAAAAGGGGTCTAAGTGCCGAAATCAATAATTTGGGCTTGGTGACGATACCTTGTGGCAGACCCACTTAATTTCAGCCCAAAGCACTCTCTCTTCACAAAGGACCTTCGCAAATATTTCTCTCGCCTTCCTAAATAAAATCGCTTTTATTCTTTACTTCATATTTTACGCCAAGAACATTAATTGGTATGAAATCTTGAAATAAGAGAATTTTCAATTGGCCTTCCTTCTTTTTGATAGTCAGTTTTGCGAATCTCATTTTCTGAGAGTAACATGTCGTTGATATTCGTTCATCGCCTTTGTGAGGATGTATATTCAAATAAGTAAAAAAAAAAACGTAATATCCTTTCTTCATAGGGAGATTCGCACACAAGACTGGAGGTGCGGCTTGATATCTAGCATTGCAGCCTGCTTCCTCCGTGATACATTGTCCGGGACTTCGTTCCACCTATATTTCAACCTTACACTTGTATCCAGGACCACGTACGGTAAAATCGAGCATGCACACGTACGAGCAAGTAAATTGTGAATATGATAATGCGAGCTCACAATCCGATTCGGTATTTCAGCGGCGTTTCCTCGATTGCCCGACCATTTGTTCGGAAAGCTCTTCTCTCCACGCGACAGCCTGATGAATGGGAGATATTCCCACTTTCCTTCTCTCCCAATTTCAGTTTTTCGAGACACTTTCTATCCTCTTGCCCAAGACGCCTTCAATCGTCCCGTGGTTGCCCAATTTTATATCATACTCTAAATATTCTATAGAAAAATTAGAGCAATGTCCTTCTCTCAGAAATGTGAGAGATTTTGTTCCAGTGACAACAAATTGAAACTTAAATCAAGCATCAAAAATTGAATAAGCAGGATGGCCACAGGATTCAATTCTTCAATTTCCCTGACATTTTCCGGATTTTCAGACAAATTTCCCTGAAATAAAAGTGTTAAAAATGCGCACAAATTTTCAATAATAATACTATTGAAATTTTTCGAAAATTTCGTATATCATTTTAAATCTCTAGAAATGTAAATCACTTCAAATCACTTAAAATTCATAAAATTCTCTATTTACAACCTTGGAAGTCGCTTAAAATTCTTAGAAATTTCTTGAAATCCTAGAAACATCTTAAAATTCCACGAAATCCCTTCAAATGTCACAAATCTTTTTAAAATTCCTCAAAATCATTTGAAATACTTTAAATTCCAAGCAAAACTTTAAGATCTTTCCAAATTCCTAAAAATCTCTTAAAATTTACTGTTATCCTTCAAAAATCCAAAGAATATTTTCAGAATCTCTTGAAATATTTATAAATTACACGAGGAACTTTAAAATCCCTTAAAATGCATCAAAATCTCTTAAAATAAATTATTGGAAACCTATTGAAATCCCTTACCTACTGAAACCCCTTAAAATTACCTGAAATTTTTTGAATTTCCTAGAAAAATCATTAAATTTCTTAAAATTCCTACTAAAATATTTAAAATTCCATGAAATCCTTAACAATTATCTTACAAAATCTTTTACAAATCATAAAAATCTCGTGAAATTCGTTTAAATTCCCTAACATAGGTAGGAATTATTAATTATTAATTATTCTCCATGGAATTTTAAAGAATTTCATAAGATTTTTATGATTTCTTAAATATTTTGCAGAATTTTGAAAAGTTTTCAAAAATTTAAAAAGATTTTTACATATTTTACGGGATTTTAAAGTTTTTCGTGGAATTATAAAGGATTTTCAGAAACTTGTAAGATTTTTAAGAGATTTCTAAGAATACCTGGAAATTATTTACAATCCTTTGAAATCCTTGAGCTTCAATTCAAATCTATAAAATCAAATCAAACTTCAGGGGAAATTCAGAAAGAATTTAAAAGAATTCTAAAGAAGTGACAAAGTAAATTAGAAGAAACTAAAGATTCTATGAAATTATAGTTGGTTTAAACAAAATTTCAAGGTATATCAAGAGATTTCAAATGGCTTTAAAGAATTTCTCGGGATTTTTATAAAAATTTTATAAAATTTAATTGATTTAAAAAAAATTTCAAAAGATTTGTATAGTAATTTTACATTAAATTTTGTATCGAGTGTTGTAAAATCACAAACGTTTTTTGTAGACAAGTTCAATTACCCGATTGAGCCATTACGTTTTTCCTTTAGAGCGCGGTAAATAACGATTCCGCGAAGGATTAATGGCAGCTGATTTGAATTTTACGACGCGTGTGCCAGCGCCGAATTCGCTAGCGTGATATCGAAGCCCGGGTGCAATTTAAATTACAGAACCTATCTGTATATAATTTATACCCTTGTTTTCTCACGAAACCACCACCTTCAGAGAGACCACCCTCTGTCTTAAAAGCGAGATAGAGAAAATAAGGAACGGCTCGAGGGAGTAGGATTGATACATCAATTTAAATTATCCTGAATAATTTTTGCAATATCCGATCTTTATGGCTCGGAAAATGCGGTCGTCTTGTGCCAAACTAATGGCGATTTCAAACCGAGCTTAATGGACTTTTTTAAACCATAAAGCGCGAGTTATCCAAATCGATTCGCGAATCCGATCTTGCGAAAAATCGCGCTTTCAGATTTTCAATTTTCTAAGACTTATGTAGCAGAAAGTGAGGGAAGAGTAATCTGGGATAAATTAAGATTCTTGGTAAGTAATTTAATGCGATTTTCAGTAATCTGAAGAGATTTCAAATGGAATTTCTAAGGATTTTAACGAATTAAAATGTATTTCCAAAAATATACGACTACCATCAGAAATTATTGGTAGGCCTGTTTTCTTAGCAGTTGCTTTAAGTGTTCTAATTTTTGTAATATTAAATTGAACAATTTTTCTCCAAAATAGTACGAAAGTTAATAAAATCCCGCTAATAAGGAATTTTTAAAATTATTTCCCTAGCTTCTGCCACAGGTTCAAACTTGTATAGCAAATCTCTTAAATTGTCAAATGAAAATTGTACTCCACGAATGAAAAACTAGCTGTGAATTCGATCTCGGGTGTTCCATTTAACTATATTTATATTTTTTTGTGCTCATGTTTTGAGCACTTTGCTTCCTCATTATGATAATGTTGCAAATAAATTTGCTTCCTCATAGAGGAAGCATTTAGAAATGAAAATTTTCAAATTAAAAAATAATCATAATTTTCTTAAAATTCAACAAAATTCATTAATCTTGCAGGTCAATCGATTCGTCTCGATGCAAGGAATCTTTCTTTCCTGTACATAAGCTTTGAATTTTCATTATTTAAGAAGTTATAGTCGAAAAATCAATTTTACAAAAATTAAAAATGGACATAAAAATTTGTATATTCAATATTTTGAAAAATCCTTTGGCATGTTTTGAGATATTGGTGGTGCCAATATATCCTAAAAATTACATCAACTTATCTACAACTGTCTTTAAGTTGCTTCCTCTATGAGGAAGCAAAGAATGTTTAAAAGAATATTTTAATAGATTCTACTAAGACCTCTTTTATATTTGCATAAACAGTAAAGCTGTGAGTAGGTCATCGGTTTCTGAATAAGGGAATGTTAAACTCGGGTGCACTGTCCGATATTGGAAAAGGATCACCTGTTGCGTTCGAAACGATGCGATGGGGTTAGAAAGTAGGGTAACACCGTTCGAAGGCCATTCAGAAATTCACAGAGGGGGTTGAAACGACCCTCAATCGGAGTTGTAGTGGCCAGCGAGTGGCCATATTCCACGAATATACGAATACGCAGGAACTAGGGGAACTTCGCTTTCTCTTCACTCAGGCACAAGTTACAAGATTAAAACTTTCATTGAGAGAAGTAGAATAAAATAAAAAAAACCCTCAAAAACATTACCTCCTCCGTAATATAACAAGAACACGGACAAATATTCAAAAACAAGAATAAATAAATTATAACTTAAATAAATTATGCAGCCTTTCTAAATATTTGGCACAACTAGAGAGGTCAGAGTCTTGTTAAAACTAAGCCACTGCACAGTAGTTAGGAATAAAAGAGATAAGTTGAAAGTCGGACTCGGTTCAGAGGTTGTTAGATGAGAGGAATGAGGCTGGATTCCTGAGGGATTGCTGGGAATGAGACTGGAATGCTTTATGAGGGGAGTGACCGGCGCCTTATGGTCGGGGCAATGATCTATTACTGGCAAACTGAATTACTGCACCCGCATCAAACAATCACATCTTGGTGATCACATTATGTATCAGAAAAACATAAATTTTCATAAGTTTCCACAAATCCTATAAACCAACTTATTATTCTGTAGATATAATATACTAGACTGAAGCAGATTTAATTGGTTTAATTAAATATTGGGCATTTTAACGGAATAGCGAAATATAAAGCTTCATTAAAGGCAAATGATATTATAATTAATTCTGACTCCTTGTGTATCTTTGATGACACTTGCAAATGTGAGCTATTTTTTTACTCATCTTCGATCGACTTTTTCGCATGGGTTCCAATGCGGATCTGAAATGATAAACGAGAGACAGTAGAGTGTGAGGAGAATTCGACTGTGCAGGGTGTCGAGCTTCGAAGCACACGGGGATGAAACGAGTCCATTTTGATAATGGCATCCTATATATAGAAAGCCAACCGCTTCGTAAGGCTCTACGGGGATTTGGCGGACAATCGTCACCGGATCTGTGAGAGAAATAGATCTATGGTCACGTAGAGGCTTCCGATGAGGATTCGCTTTGCAAGAAGAATTATCTGAACGCTTAGAGATCTCGGAAAACTCTGGTGTTATAAAAATTCTGAAGTCTTGAAGTATAAGTAGAAAAAAAGTCTTTCTAAGAGGGATTTTGACGAGAGGAAATTTCGACTTGAGACTAGTTGACATTAATCGTGTTTCGAAAACAGGCCACGACGCAAGAAAGCTCGAAAGAAGAAAAGAGGAGAGAGGAGAGAGAGGAGAGTCTGGAAATTGTCACAGCGCTACCGTAAGGTTAATTTTAACGAATTCAGTGAAGGGACCAGGGTTTAACAGGATAAGCTAATTGTGGGGTATTGGCTAAGAAGTCAAGAGAGGTGAGTGCTCGAGCATCGTTAGTAGCTGGCAGACGACCGGAATCACAATGCAGTTTCTTACCACCTTAGAGCGAGGACTTCTATTTTCTATGCGCCCCAGTCCTTCGATCCTAAGAGACAAACTGCCTCCAGGCAAACTGCTCGAAAAATTTCTCGATGACAAAAATACAAATACTTGGAGGAAAACTGGTCTTGATTCGAAATGAGATTCCGTGAACAATTTTGCCAAGAAAGGAGAATGATACTTTGAAGAAGGATGTGGGTAATAGAATTGAAACAAGTTTGATCTTCCTTAGCTGGATAACCCAGAAAATTTGTAAAAGTTGGCAAAAATCCAGAAGTTTTGAAAAATTCCCTATCAGCTTGTGATTTTTGTTAAATAAAAGTAGGAGCACGTAGTGAGATAACTAGTTGTAACTGGCGTTTAAGGCACCATAGAGGGTGGTAGTTTAGGTCAATGATAATTGCCCCGTCGTTACCCTAACTGTTTGAGCTTTTCCTGGCCATCAGAATGGAACAATATCACTTTTCCAAGAGGATACCTCTCCAGGGAAAACATTGTTTGCGACCAAACGGGGTGTCGTATTCGAGAGATATTTGTTCGACATTGCCATCTATCCCCTGAAGTAAAACTCGGAAAAGAAATTAGTGGCACTGAGGGCCTCGTATATTGGTTCGGAAAGTGCGATAAACTGTCTTCTGAAACAACATGGCCCCTTATTGCTTGGGACAACCACTTCTCTTGTTCGCGTTGCTATTCGGTTTGTTAAGATAACAATCTGAGTAAAAGCCAAAGTAGTACGACCTATTTCTATCTATTTATACCTATTTCTTTCAGTGAGGTTGAAGGTTTTTCAAGATCTACTAGTTAATAAATATTATCTGCAGTTTCCAGTAGAATTTCGGCAATTAGCATAACGCCCATTGTCCAAAGAAGAGCCTCAGGCATTTAGGGGCTTAACTTCAATAGAAGGTCAGGCCAGAAATTCCAAAAATAAATGTTGTAGTCGGCTTCACAAGAGGGTTTGGTGAGAGGAAGCGAGAAGAGTGCAAAGCACATTCGTAAGAGACAGTTAGGAAAGCAGGAAAGTATACGTAGGTAGATGCGTGCAGGCTATAGGGTGAGCAAAGGGTAAAGGAAGAAGAAAGAGGGATGAATTCTCTTTCTGGAGAGCGAGCAGGAGAGTGCCAGAGTGAGAGAGAGAGGGTTGGTCGACCGAGGCTGTCCGCAATTAAAATAATTCCCTTTCTGCCTGCAGCCGAGCGGAAAGAACTTACCAGCACCCTCGCGGTACCCCGTAGGGGGTATGCAACCTCCCCCAGTTTTACCACCCTCTGACCCTTTCCTTTCCCGTCGCGGTTCTGGTAAGCATAGCTATTTTAATTGTCCTCCGCTCTCTGGCCGGGATGACCAGCACCGGACTAGCCCGGAATGAACGCACCCCCCTAACGTTCCAACCCCTTGGAGTATGTGGCTGTGTTATGCTTTACTTGCTAGAATCGGGATTGGGCGAGTGATTGCGTCGTCTAGGGTAGTTGCTCTTGCGCAATTTAGCACACCAGAGGAAATGACCACGGGGAGAGGTCACAGGGACTGGAAAATATTTTTTCAGCTTGGGGACAATCCTTAGAATCTCTTAAGG
This sequence comes from Synergus gifuensis, assembly GCA_904066015.1. Taxonomy (NCBI): domain Eukaryota; kingdom Metazoa; phylum Arthropoda; class Insecta; order Hymenoptera; family Cynipidae; genus Synergus; species Synergus gifuensis. The sequence continues at coordinate 1,315,587 of CAJFCO010000122.1, forward strand.
AATTTTTTCATATTGACTAGTATAAACACAATCAATCGCACGCGAGTAGTTTCTCGACTTCAAAATAGGATAATTGTTTGGGTTTTCTAGGAACTTTTCTTATCTAGGAGATTGCCGATATTTTTGGAGATAGAGATTTATCTAGAAAGAAAGGAATTTAAAGAATTTTTTAGGATTTCTAAAAGATTTCAAGTTTAGAAAGATTTTGGAAGATTCTTGAAACACTTAAAATCCCTTGAAAGATTTTTAATCCTTTGAAAGCTTTTAAATCCTGACAATTCTCTAAAATTCAATGAAGTATACTGGAATCGCAAGGTTTAGGATTAATGATCGAAATTTATTAATGTCTTCCCTCTGCAAGATCGAACGATTCCTTGGATTAAATTCGAGTCTTTGTATCTACTTCCGCAATGCGCTCAACATTCCAGAGAAAATAAATAAAAATCAAGCATTCTCTCTTGTATGCCAACATTCCATGGTAGAGGCGCCATGGGATCTATTGGTCAATTTGCGGTTGGTATTCCCATTAGTCCAGCAGTACTCACCATGGTCTACAGAATTAACCGTTCACTTTTATTGCCAATCACTCGTTTCCTCCAAGAACTTTCCCCAGTTTCCACAAAAGAAAAAAAAAAAAAAAACCAACCCCAAAATCGACTTCAAATTCTTTAATTCCTACTTTTGTTTCTCGCAAGATGGGATTCATTTTACTGCAGATCCCTCAAGACCAAAAATCGATTCTATCAAAACCTACAAGTTTTTCTAGGCAAAAGTCAGAATCAGACGCAAGAAGAAATAATTCAAAATCGGAAGGTTCCTCATGAAATCCTGAGTTTCACGCCACCTACGAGATCAATCCTAATAATTCTTCGATAAGTCACCATTAGGGGTTGCTATCGATAGTAAAGGGCTGGGGCAAAAGGCTTCAAGGGCAGAGGTGACTTATTTATCCAGATAAATAATAGGAAATAAAAACCGAGAGAATAAAGTAGCGAAGGCAGAGTAAGAGAGGCGAGCCTCGTAATAAATGTCCGCTACTCGATCTAAATTGAGTTAGAGTTCTTTCCTCCCATACTACCACCCTTCGACAATATAACCAACCTGAACCCTCCGAAGGTGGGATATCGTTCGTCCTCAGATCCTAGCCAGGACAACATCCATATTGCTACGCTTTTTTCACCCCGACGAGGATTCACGGAGGAGGGGTGAATAGATTTTTCTTTGCGGACTTAATCTAAGCCTTGAGTATAAAGCGACGATGTTGGAGTCCAGGGTCGTTTCCTACTCTGAATCCTCTCCCACGATACCACTTCCACACTCACTTATTCCTCAAAGAAGAAAGGACAGATATTGCTGTCGGTATTAGCTAACGCTATTATTATTGAGAGCAAAGCTCTCGTTTATTTACTGTCACGTAATCTTGAATTTCATTAAAGGGAGAGCGAGGAGAAATATCTATATATTCTTAATTAAGAAATATCAATTAAGAGATTAGATCTATCATTAATAATAATAATAATAACAATAATAAAGTATCAATTCTGTCTTTTTGTCTTTCCACATTGAAGCTCCTGTAGGTTCAGTTTGGTTATCATGGGTTTCTGAAGATTTCAAGAGGTATCTAGGAATTTTAAGGAATTTCAAAAGATTTTATGGAGTATCAAAAGATTTATAAGTATTAATGGGTTACAGAACTTGATTGCAGATTTCAAAAATAAAGAAAATCTCTGCAACTAAAGTAATGTAAACGGTAGATATAAATGAAAATAAGTGAGTAATCAATCAGGAGAAACTGGTATTTTCTCATATAATTGTCATGTTGTACTCCTGTAAATGAATAGAATATCTTCCTGTTGTCTATAGCAGAGCGATTTATCACTTGTCTAATAAAACAGAAGCATCAGGCCGCGCCTATCCTCGTTAAACGACCTTTGTAGTTAATGTGCATAGATGTTATGTTCGTGTTTCTGGATAAAATGAACCAACCCCTACCTCTTCGACTCTAATACCTATTACGTCTCTCCCCCTCATGTTGACCATTCCCTGATGTCTCCACTTGTGATTAATGATATCGCGACTCTATCTTTTATTCTCTCTTTCAATATCTCTCTGGTATTATCCTTTTCAGGATTTTGTTTCCACCGTTCGGAAGCTCAAAATACTTTTTCAAAACTTGAACAAGATGTCCGTTACACATCATTTAAAAAATTCTCAAAGATTAAGCGTAATTTCTATTGAAAATTCGCAGTCTTCAAAATTGTCCCAAGTGAGAATGATTGTAATTGGGGAAAGAATGGGACTGGTAGACTTGTGAAATGGAAGTTGGAAGTGCAATTCAAAGAATCTAACCGGAAGTTCGTGAAGAGGAGCTTGAACATGTAGCATGTTGCAGTTTTCAAAGGGTCGCATCCGGTCTCGTATGAAAAAGACGTGGCTGGCCTCATTGTTAAATAGCGAACGCGAGAACGACCACGTCTCCGTCGACGGTGTTACCTACGATGACGCAATTACCCACAACGGGAAAATAATTAATAACAATTAATCTCTCATGTATGGCAGCGCAGGCGGTACCAGCAGCGCCCAGTAATTATGCGCGGATTATAAAGGTCGAGAGCCTCGCCGGGCCCGTGAAGGGCTGTTCACTCGAACTGTTCACTTGGCATTTACACCCGCAAACCCTCTAAATCGCTCAAACGCCTCTACCTACCCTTCACCCACTCCGGCCATCAACTCGTTTCTACACACTTTTTTTCGCCAGCGAAACAATGCCGACTGCAACTTTTCGTCGACGCCCTTTCACCCAGCTTCCGGTCTTCGAGGACCGATTTTTACTTTTGCTTTTTGGGAATCGATCTCAGCCCCCCTGCTCTTGGTACCTTATTGACCATACAATAAAAGTTTCTCTCTTCGAAGCTATTCATTTCCATGAATCATGTAATTTCACATGGAGTGAAAATTCGTCTATTATTTAAGTATAAAAAAACGCATTACGTACATCAATCGCCAAATCCTCAAGTACAACCTACTTGAAAAACGTTCTCAGAACAGAAAGAAGAGAATACAGGTACTTGAGGGAGGTGTGAAATTCCGGTCAGGTATATATGCCAAATTAGGGATATAATCCAGGAGCATGCGCACCCTCCGGACATGGGACCAAGAGAAAGGGAAACGTATAGTATATATTTTATATAGAGGCTTTTCAAGAGAACATAGAGGGTGAAGGGGTGTTTGGTGATGTACATTTACGTTGGCTCTAATACCTAGGAGTTGCATTTGTACCAACGCAAATACACAAGTAGGCAGATACCCACTTCGGAGTGACTCTGCAAGGTAGAGAAGGTGGAGGTGGAAAAGGAGTAGAACACCACCTCTGTGAGGTAGCCAACCCTCTTGTATCCGCACCCCCCTGGCACACGTCTCTTCCGCTCAGCCACCCCTGCGACCCTCTCCCTCCAGCAGCCCGCGCCAAAGAGAACCGTAATGATTTTGTTTTAAGGGCGTGTTTAATTATGAATCCGCATCCGGTTGAAGCTCCACCCCCCTCGGGAGAGAGCTTCTCTACCCCCCAGAAAGTGGGGGGTGGTGACGGCGGCAGTGCCAGCTAGGTGGCCCTCTTTCGGCTTTAATTGCACCGTACATTATCCATGCGGTAGGCAGATTTCTAATTACTTATTTTTGCCTGGCCACTCGCTAGAATGCCTCTAATATCTTTGGCAGGCCGGCTGCACGTATTTAATTGGTTGCGTAACGAGAAGCCGTCTACCCCATTCTCAGAAATTTCAGTCTGATAATCTCCGTACATCACTGTTGTTATGTTTCAAAAAACATAACTCAATGCTAAACACTCTAAAATCAACATTCAACACGTTCCTGTTAACACTTGATAAGCAAAACTGAAAGCCTAACACCTACATTTAATACTCAACACTCAACATTCGAAACTAAAACCAAACAATCAATATGTAACATCTATAACTCAAAAACTATAGAGTTTCAACCCTATGCTCAACACCAAATACTCAGAAGGCAACATAGAAAACAGAACAGTCAGCTCCATATACCTAACACTGATACCAAACAGCAAAAACTCAACACCTAACAGTTACGACAAACCAAGTCACCTAAAAACGAACAACTAACATCAAACAGTTAAAATGCGATACCTTAAACCAAACCCAGAACAATCAACAACAAATACAGGATTTGAATGCCCTCTATATTGACCAACTCCAAAACAATAATGAAAATTAGGTGTCTCCATGCGTTCCTTCGGATTCGAATGATTTGTTTTTGTTCTATCTGAATCTGATGACATTGTCTCTATTTTCTTTTATAGTAAACCTATAACAAAGATTATTCAACACTAAAGATTCTGACACCACCTTCTTCATAATCCAAAGACATCACTCCCCCTCTTAGTTAACAATTTAAATACAGTAAAGATCCTGAATAGAACCTAACAAATAGGGCTGCATAAAGAAAATTAAATGAAAAGATGTTCACAGAGTGCAAACTGTTTTTCAACTGCAGAACATTCGATTATGTTTGCGCCTTGAAGTAGGTTGACGGCAGAAAAAAAAGAAATCTTGAAAGGACTTGTTTTTCCGATGTAACTACGACGATAAAGAAAGAGTCGTCGAGTTAAAAATCGCACTCTTTTCATGCCGAAGAAACCACCAATGCGCTCGGAGGACTCGTTTCTTCCAGTGGAACTGCACATGCTACATAGCTGGTTGCTTTCAACAGCTTTGCACTTAGTCACTCACTCGTCGAGTGGGGCCCGCGCCCGCCTAACTTGAAAAGCGTTGTGAGGCTCTAACCCAAAGCGCGCTTCTGAGGTTAGCTGGGGATTCACTTGGATTAATTAAACCACCTTGTGATCTCATAATTTCTGCCTTGGAGAAGATCTCTCCGTAAAGACAGACCTTTCCTAGATCTTCAATTAATCCTAAAGGACACTTGACAATAGTTATTCCTTATTCCTTTTAATAGTTATTCCTTTATTTATGTCATCTAAATTATCCATGAGCTAGAATTGTCATCAGATGGCTGGAAAGACCGTTTAGATATTTTTGAGAAGAGAATAGAAGAAAATTGGATACTTGAAGAGATTCTGCAGCACTTCTGAAGTTCGAGAGGTTTTCTTGTGGGTGGTTGGAGAAGTAAGGACGAATATCTGGAGCGAGTGACTATGGGAAAAGGGGTGGTTTGGAGTTGGGCATGCGAACGGGGCATCCCTGAATTTGAATGGGAACCACCCACCGAGTCCATCGCGCCGGTCCGGCCGCCCCACGAAGAGAACTACGTCTATTATCTCACTCAGAATAAACCAGGTTTTCCCACCAACCCCTCACAATTCCTATGACCTGCGACCACCCCTACTTCCGCCTCTTAATCCTCCCTTTTTGTCCTCTCGATCATCGAAATGCACCAGGATCTTCCGGATTTGTAAGAAATTAAGGATTCTCCGGTTGCTCAGCACCAACTGCGTCCAAGTTGTTAGTTTTAGGCGGAATGCTCTTTATTTGATCCCCCTCTTTACCGAGAACATCAAGTACTTTGCATTCGACGCTTGGGTTACAACTTTTAATCATCGTTAATTTTCTAGTTTTAATCATCGTTTTAAGGGCGTTGGACCCAAGTGTTAAGCTCTAAATTCCATTCTCCATTTTACTCAACGAAAATTATAGATAAATATCTTTTCGCTCTGTAGCGCTAATCTTTTTTCAAATATAAGACTGCATACAGAGCGAAAAAATATTTAATTTTGATACTTTTTGTATAAAACAAAGAATTCAAAATTTAACTTCAAAATTGAATATTTTCATTTTATTTAGAAAATATTTGTATTCGATATTTTCTCGCTCTGTGCGCATAATTCTAGTTAAAAAATGATTAATTTTACAGAAGGAAAAAATTCTAAATTTAATATTTGTTGAGTAAAATGAAGAAATCGAATTTTTAGATTAGAACTTGGCTCGAACACCCTTAAGGAAAAATATTAAAGAACCCGCATTAGTCGATTTAAAATTGGGGACATGAATAGCATTGAATATTGAATTTCTTTTTAAATTTTAAATTTAAAAAAAAATTGAAAAATTTTTTTATGGTATTTGTTGAGATTTTAAGGAACTTCACAGAATTTTGAAAGGATTTCATAAGATTTAGAAAAATTTCACGGAATTTCATAAGATTTCAAACATTTCAAAAGGATTTAAAAAGTTTCTATCTCTTTAAATCCTATGTATCTCTTAAAAATTTAAATCGTTATGTTTTAAACCTTATGAAATCTTTTTAAAATTCTGTGAAGTTCTTGAAATCGCAACAAATTCCATAAAATTTGTTTAAATTCATTGAATTAAAATTATTTCAAAAGATCAAGGATTTGATCAAGGATCATAAAGGAGTTTTAAATATTTTATGAACTATAAAGAGATTTCAAGTGACTTTCTAGTATTTTGAAGGATTTCAAAAGATTTCAGATAATTTGACGTATTTTAACAAGATTAAAAATACAAACAAAAAATGTTAAACTATCAAACTATGTCAAAAAGGTTTCAAAAAGATTTCAAATATTTCGACATAATCGACATCTATTAAGAACATGCGGTAATTTCCATAAGAGCAAATTTAGTTTCACCAAATATTTATTATTGCAAGCGTAAAGTTGGGGAAACTAAATTTTTCTTATGGTAAAATATCACAAGTCCTTAAAGTTCTTTGAAATAATTAAAAATCCCTTCAAATCTGTGGAAATTACAAAAGAGTTCAAAAGATTTCTAAAGATATTAGAGCATTTTAAAACATTTCAAGTAATTCCAAAGATTTGAAGAATTCCAAAAAATATAAAAGGAGAGATTTGTTGGGATTACCAAGAATTTCAAAACATTTAAAGGACTTAAAACGAATTTGAAAGAATTTAGCAGGATTTCAAATGATTTCAGAAAGAATTTTATGAATTTCTTTCGGATTAAAAAAAATGTTAAGTTTCATTGAATTGAAAGGAAAAAAAATAAGTTTTTAAATTTTATTCTCTCTTTATCCTTTATCAGGAAAAGACTTTTATAACAAAAAATAATTATGTCTTTTAGTAAATCATATTAAATGAAGGAATACAAAAGAATTGAAGAGGGGAAATAAAACGTTAGCAAACGAGTCACGATTTTCTAATTAGGGGGCTAAATACCACTGACGTTTTTTGCCGTTGCAATATTATCATATTTAGTATGCGCACTTAGGAAGCTGACTTAAATAAGCCCAGGTAGCTAGCAGTCCTGGAAACTCGGAAGCACGAGTCTAATAAGTTCTACTGGTCGAGCCACTACAGACTCGCATCATATTTCTATGCGAGACTTAAGTTACGGACACGCAATACGATTTTCTTTCTCTGAAAAGTCCCCTCGCATTCTTATCTGGCCAACTCCAGGACTAATTAGTATAAATTTTACCCAAAAGGTCTAAAAATCCGGATCCCAAAAGAAATTCTTTTCTAAGATGCGATCTTTATTTTTTATATGAAAGCTAAGATTCTCTTTTGATGGAACAATCTTAAATAATAAGTTTAACTACAAAATTGAAAGTCAGAGGCTGTGTTAGACTTGTGCGTAGCTTACGAAGATAATTACTGAAAAATATTTTTATTATCAAAGAAAAAAAGACTTTTAAGAAATAAATTCACAAGCACCTGGGTTCAATATTTGGTTTCGAGTCGAGAAACTATTCGATTCTCCGTCGGCATTGAAGTCTCTCTCATTCCGATTGCGCGAAACCGAAAGGTTCTGTAGAATTGAACTCTCGACATTTTCCGATATATTCGACTATTAATCATTAAAACTGACCTGCTATAGTTCTTTATAAATTACGAAATTAGGTACAAGTTTCACTACGCCTAATAAAAGTCTAAAGATACATTTATTAAAAGTGAAAAATTTTTTTACTCCCTAGAGAGTAAAAAATAAAACTTTAGCCTCGAAGGATCAAGAACAGCTTAATTATAAAGAATATTAAACATATTAATGCTTTTTACGTAAAAGTAAGAGTTCGAAATCTAGTTTCTACATTGAGCGATAATATTGGCAGAGTAAAATGAAGAATTGAAATTTTAAGGATAGATCTCGGATTTAACACCCTTAACGAGAAAATGTGAATTAACCAAAGTAGGAATATTTAATTGGGAAAGTTAATTCAGGCTTTTAAAATTTTTAACTATGAGAAGAGTTTTGATTTGTAAGAAATTAAAGTTTGTGTAAATGTGAGGAAAAGAGGTGCGCGAGAGACTCCAATTTAGCGAGACTTTGCGTCTCAAGCCGAAGCTAACTGCTAATTTAAGGGTTAATTCCTTGGAAGACAAGTTGGCAGAGTTACGACGAAAATATTCATGGCATTATGCATACGCTTAGGCGAGCGACGGTGGTCGTGCTAATAAAAATTAAAAAGTCTAATTGCGAAAGGTCGCGAGCTCACAGTAGTGCTTTTTAAGCGGGCGTCTCTATCAATTTACCGGACGCAGTCACCCGAAATTCACTCCTCGTCTTCGTCATTATGACTCTTTGAAAAATGTTTGAATATCATAGCAACCATTTAAATAGGAATGAAACAGATTAAAAAGTTACTGGAGTTTTTCAAGATTCGAGTTCAGAATTGTGAAACTTATCTGGAAGTTGAAGAGGTGATAAATTCAGATGAAATTACTTCAATCACATTTTAATTTCGAAAAACAAGGGATTTTTTTTAATTATTTATTTCTAGACTGGCTTGAAAAAAAATTTAAATGGCAGTGAAGAAAATAAAACTTTTGGGCCAAAATTTAGAATTTACTTTTTCATTATTTGCATTAATCTTGGAAATTTCAAAAGGTAGTTAGTGAAGATATTAATAGGGTAAAAGAAGAGAGAAATACTCGATTTTAAGTGGCTTATAGGATTTTTGAAATTCAAGGGGAAAAAAGGGGAATGGTAAAAAGAGAGGAATAATAAAAGTTCGATAATTAAAATAAAATTTGGCCTGGGGGGAATTGATTTAAACGTTTGATAGAGTGATTACGTTTTTCCATTTCCTTCCCATCAAGAGCGGATCGGAGAAGGAACGGGAAGTGGAACGTAATTTGTGCCGTAATTCGATTTTCTTTTCGAAGCAAGACGGCAATATCGCGCCCTAAATTTCCTCTCGTCGAACCTTCCGGTTAGGTAATATTGAATCCACTTTTGGTGTCCCATTACAGAGTCACGGTGTTTCGACTGCAGTGTGATACGAAAAGAAAAAAAAAGCACAAATCGCTGCCAAGGGTACGCTGGGGTATCATCGTGATAAAATATTGCTGTTCACCCCTATCTTATTTTTCTGGCACGAGACGATTTTCAAGAGCGAGATACGTGTTTCCCTTTCCTGTAAACTCGAGACTCAGAATCTTAGATGATTTACTGAATATTGTTTTATGAGGAATATATAAATAAATAATTAAATTTTTATCAGTTTACAATTCAGATATAGTCCTTAAAACAGGGGATGTTTGTTAAATTCCCGAAAGAGTAAATGTAATTCTTTAAATAAGAATTAGTCTACGCAGTTTGCTGGTGAATTTTAATTTTCTGTTTTTGAAAGTTTGTGATTTAATTTTTCTCGGGTTTGCTAAAGGTGAATAATGCACGAGTGAGATGATGATAATGGTAACAACAGTTTGGAGTTAAAATACATAAAATATCGCGAGGACAGAGAGTAGCTTAAGAGAAACGTTTACTTCTCTCTTTAACACTTACTCAAAGCCTTACCGACGTCATTTGCACTTCACGACTTCCTCTAGGGACACCCGCGAGAACTATGTCTGAGACAGAAGGGGAGAGAGAGAGACTGAGAAAGAGAGAGACAAACACGAGACTGACAGTGGGAATTGTACTTTTTAAGAAGTCAAGTTGACTGGAGTCTTGTTTCCTAATTTTTATTTCGCCCTGTGATCAGTACAAGCAAGGACTTGGATTTTTATCAAAAGAGGAGAAGATAAAATGCCTTGAAAATGAATTGAATTTTTCAAAAATGATAAAAAGTCGATAAGTACGATCCCAGGAGGCTAATGTAAAATTCCTATTTTCAATACCTACTTTTTCCTGACTTTTTGTGACATGAGAAAGTTTTATGTAGAGTAAAGAAAAGTAGAGCCTGCAGCAGATGCCTTTAAAATAAAAAATCAATTGCTTGAGACAGCAGTGCAGAATAAAAACTTCCACCTCAGAAAATATGAAATTCATCCGTGATGTTCTTATGCGTAGCGAAAGAGTAATTATTAACTAACGAACTCCTTAATCGTGATCGTTAAAAGTAAAAGGAGCGAGGAGCCAGCAACCGTTACTCGATGCAGTAGGACCGGAAGACACGACGGGTTGTAAAAATAAAGGAAATTTATTTGCGCAATTTGAGTCGGAGTCGTGAGAGAGCGTATGTTCAAAGCCTGCAATCATCCCCACGGCCACGTCGAGAGAATCCAACCCCAGCCTCTTGGAGAGTGGCAATATAGTTTCCCTAATGGCGCTTAAAAAATCTTAAAAAGACGATATTAAGAATGTGACTACGGCTGGAGGAAGGAACTGAAGCAACTCGAGAAGGAGGACCCTGGAAGGTGCCATCGAGAGTGAAAAAGAGAAAAAAAATAAAATAAAATAAAAGAGAGAGATATGGAGAGTGGAAACAAGCCGAGGATGAGGGACCTACGAGTCTGGCTAATCGCCGTAAGACAACCGGAGAAATGAGCTAACAGAGCCGAGGGGTTGGTCACAAGGATCTGGGAGGGTGTGAGGGTTGAATTTAAAGGAGTGTCGAGTAGCGGGCAAAAAACGCGAAGAAATTAAAGATGAACCTTTTGCGAAATGGGGCATGAGTTTATAAGGAATCTTTCCTTCTCGTTCGATCTTCCAAGTCCCTGACACTAGACTTTCCTGCTTCAGACGCTGAGTAATAGCCTTCCTGGTCGTCGATTAAACATCCCACGATTGCTTCCTTGATAAACTCTTCCACAATTGTGTGAGAAATATCTCGAATGTTCCGCATTTTCACTTTTTACTAACCTGAAATAGAAAAAAAAGAGTTAGACACTTTATAGTAAATTAATATTTTTTAAACACTTTGAAAGGGGGTTGACAAAGTGAGTGGCTTTAAAACGGTATTTGGAAAATGAGAACGGTAAAAATACCCCAAGTATTTCTTTTTAAACACTCCAAGTGAAATTGACAAATAATCAACTGTTTAACTTAGGGTAGTTTCATCCCCTTTTTTTTAAATTCAATCACATCACTCTGATTCTTTTTTCGTGTCACTTGGAGAGTCTTTCCGAGTTCTAAATGCAAAATATCAATCGGCTGAAGGGTGAACAAGGCCTGAAAAATACACCGTAATTACAGCATCCCCAATCTTTCTTTAAGAAACCCTCCCTCGAATATATTCATTCTTATATCTTACTTAGAGATTTTCTAGCGGACCTATCACGATGTAATTTATTTACAGAGTTCATGTTAATAAATAACTGATAAACAAAGTATTATTTCTCATGAATAATAAAAGAAAATAATGAAAAGTGGAAAGCTTCTTGCAGTAATTTTATTTCCATGCTTCTCTGAGGAATAAAAAATGATGTAAACGGATTAAAGGATTCGCAACTCAGCGAAGTAGCTGCAAATCCTGAAGATCTCTTTTTCCTTTCAAAGTTTCCTAAGGTACCTTGTGCAAAAGGGCAGGGAGAATTTTCGCGCGGGTATTAATAAGAGGACCTTTTTGTATCCTTTCGCTAGTTCGTGCACTACCGTAGCTGGCCCGGGGTAATTACGAAATTCAAATTAACTCGAAAAATAGCGTAGCTGGCCGACCGTTTTTAAGCATCTCCCCTTTCCCCGTTTTTATAAGGCGGTAGACGCGACCTATTCCGCTACTCGGTTATGCCTGTGCTGTAGTATACCACTCGGATATTTACCTACTCGAGGCTTTTTAATTACCCACTCTCGGTATGTCGAGGGAAGAAGAAAATAAAAAAAGAAATAATTACGTCTTTGCACTTCTCATATACGACGGAGGCGAGAGACGGTGAGTTTCAATAGTCATTTGCCAAAAGAAGACGCAAACTTCACATCAGGAATGCACATAGCAACTTGTATCTAAAGCCTCCAACTTTTTTCATAAAAGCACGAGACCTACAATTTTACTGCATAAAATGGTTCCATTTGATACTCAATAAAATAAAATAAAATAAAATTTTTAACAATAAAGAGTAATATGTAAAGTGAGAAATTTAAAATGAATATAATTAAAAACCGTTCTCGTGAAATAACTAAAAGAAATAAAAGAACATTCTAATTATCTCTCTTGTTACTTTTTCCATTTCTTTGAAATACTTTTCCGCAATAACACAGGAGTTAATGAATTTTTAGCTACAACAGGAGAATGACAGTGACCATTAAAATAATAATTATAAGAAGCGTGGGCGAGTTTTGGCCAATAGAAGGCAACTTCAATCGCGGAAAAGTCCTTGGTGGTACTTTGCATTTTGTTGGGTACGCGAACAACGGAAGCGGTTAAGAGCGTCACGGGGGTGAAAAGTCGTAAAGGCCCTTTACATCGCTACTGCTAAACCGACAAAGTTACCAGGGCGCGTACGCGCGTCCGTTCACTTTTATTGACAGGGCAGAAAAGGCGCACGCCTTTATTAGAAATTCACAATGTCGCTCTGAACTTTTTCAATACCCTTCTCTATGGCTTTGGTTAACGTCCTTTCTCTCTCCTATAGCCTGAGACCATAATTTCAAATCTTTTTTTATTTCTGCAAGAAACAAAGTATAATTAGTCGACATATTAGTCGACAGTGGCACATTAAAAATATCTTTAGATATCTTAAAATTCACAGAAAATCCCTTGAAATCATATAAAACTCCTAAAACTCTTTTAAACTACTTTAAATTCCATGAAAACCTTTTAAACTCCGTTAAAATGCTTCTCAAATCCCTTAAAATTTATTATTATTTGTTCAAATCTTAGAATTCCTAAAAATATTTTTGGATCCGAAAAAAAAACCTCTTAAAATCTTTTGTAATAATGGTGAAATTGTTGAAATCGGTTGCTTCAGTTAATTAATAAAGGCTTTGCACATACGGACATGATGAAGTAAGGTAAATTGACAACAGTACACGGTATTCCCCAAGTGGTCACCCACCCAAGTTCTAACCGCGCCCAACGCTGCTTAACTTCAGTGATCGAATGAGAACTTGTTGCTTTCAGCGTGGTAAGTCCGTTGTCTAATATTAATTGATGGGATATACATATTATATACCCGATATACAAACAGTCCATCCGATCCAAACAATGACCGCGTGGTACGAAAATCAGAAGAGAAATAAACCTTCCAAGAAAAATAACTTTCCAATTTGAAAACTCGGACGAGATTAGTTCAGCCCTGAAAGCAAAGAGAAATCAATAAATTATCAACATTTACAATCATGTAAAAACTCTGAATGACTATATATAATTTAAAAAAAAAATTAAATACGATTCCTGACCAGATTCGATTTTCTAGCATAAATTCTCAGTTATTTCTCGATTTTCTCGATTAACAGACATAGTCACCCTAAATCTTGGACCTTTATAAGTACTTAAAGTTCTGAACATTTAAATAAACGAAGTATTTTATAGATAGCTTTATAAACTAAAACAATCAGAAAATATTAATTCACTGATATAGAAAATAATACAAAATTAAAAAATCTAAGAACGTTCAATTTTCATTGTAGTTGGAAGATTATTTGTACATAAAATAGAATTGGGAAAAAATATCTCGTTTATTTGAACGTTCAAAACTTCAGGTACATGATTTTTTTCTAAAGCAGTAATTGTTTGATGTAAGAATTAATGAATTTCCTCTAGCGAAGTATAATAGCGAGTGGCTGAGAGTTGTTGTAGACGATATAAATCCAGCGTTATGCCGTATAAACGACGTCTTAGCACTGGTCTTCCTAGCAGCAACGCCGTCGCCAATAAATAATCCCAAGACAATGGACACTGTCCAAAACACGGTGGATCTTACGCCTTTAACTTGAGTACGAAGTCTCAACCCTTCTCTTGGTTTCAAGAAGGCACAGTACCACCACCACCTTAAACCACCTTCAACCACCGCCAGCCCCTTTAGTCGGGAATTATAATGTTTGTTTCTAACAAATTACCATGATAATGCTTGGCGTCGCATAGCGAAACCATGTCTTCGGTAGCACACTTAAATTACCTAACTACGACTGCACAGTGAAGAGAAAGAGAGACGGATAGACAAAGAGGGGGTGGAATATATCTGAAGTGAGGTGGGGTAGAGTCTGAGAGATTCGTAGCGGGTAGTTGTAATGTTAATTAGCCACTTACTAACTATATACATACTACTCTAGACAATCGGACTCCTTTCTCAAGGTATCTTCAAGTTTCCTCAAGGGAGAGGGTTTGCTTACGCGCCAACCGTGGTTTAGACTTTAGAGGGCTGATACGATGGTGCTTCGAGTTTAGATGACCATCACGATATATACATGATGTATTCATCTTCTTTGTGCCGAGTCAGCGAGTTTACGGCCGAAATTCACGATCTTCATAAAACCGTAAATTGCGGGGAATGAAGTATTACGTTTTTGTTAAAACGTGTTTTAGCAGAGTCAGGCTGTATTCGTTATCTCAATTATTCAAGGAATATTTCATACATTTCTAAGTTTAGTACAAACTTAGAGATTCAAAAGAAGTCTTTGTTATTTTCAATCTGGACTTAAGAAGGCTATTCACTGAATCTAGTGATTGAAATGGGTCACTGAAATTTTAGTTAACCAGTCCAAGGATCCATGATTTTTCCCTTCTATAAAACTCTAGAAACTCTAGAAATCCCTTAAAATATTTTAAACATAAGAAATCATACACTATTCAAAATCTTATAGAAAATTTCTAACTCCTTAATCAACCAAATCTGAATTTTCAATGATTTCCAGTTTCTCCTTTACTTCTAGAGCTCCACAAGAAATTCCATATATCGAAATTGGATTCACCAAGTACATCTCGCATTTAGCAGAAAATATAAAAAAAGAAACTACCCAATATAATAAGAATCGAAATGTAGAGTTGGATCTCAATGCCAGCAAATATGATCGCGTCGGTTGTAACGTCTTACGAGGGACATAAAAAGTTATAGTGACATTATTATAAGCCACCAGAGTTCGATACAATGGTGAAAACGGTTTACGTCACTCTAAATATAAATGTCAGCACGAACTGATACTTTACAAACTTCTACTGGAAGACTGGCTGGAATCTTTAATGGGAAAATCGACCTCTTAAATCCCATGATTCCCTATTATTGGTCTATTTAAATAAGGCCTCCCTACTTTTCTTCCCCTTGAAAATATAGCATCTGACTCTTTATTTTCGAGTACATGGGATGGGAAACATCGCGATTTTCTTTTAACGCAGGTATTTGAGATGAACAGAAAAAAAAACATAATATTTGCAGGGCTAAGCCCGTTCAGAGAGACGAAGTCGGCATAAACGGAAATTACTGGGGCCATCTTGTAATTATAAGGCTAATAGGAACGTAATTTAGTGTCTCGAACTCGAGTAACCAGCAGCACCGACCAAACGAGGTGGCGGAGGCGGCAGCCTTCGCGGAAAATTAAAATAATAAACGGCATCGTTAGGATTCATCATCTGATTTTAATTTCCATTTCGAAATGATTGCGCATTATCTCCCGGAGGGCCGTTACCGTTTCTGGATTTACTGCCAAGGGGCAAGCACAACACGCTCTTCTTCGTTTTCCTCTCCTCTTCCACCTTAAATACCAATTTTTCACGCTCATCCCATTTCCATATTATTTCTTCTTCTCTGTTGAGCCAAAAGCAATCGAAACTTACTTAAGGTTTGATTTTCTGTCCCTCAAGGGTCACATTGGCTGTTAAATCGTTTTAAATACATAAAAACGGTTCAGGCTTAAGGAAAGTTTGATGAATTAAAGAGGAGAACATTGTCTAAAAGAAAGACTAAAAGTAATTATTATTTAGAAGATCAAAAAAATACCAAGGTATTTATTCTCTGAGGACTGAAATAAAATATTAACAATTTTATTGGTTTGAGAGAAGAATTTTTTTCAGAGGCTACGCATGTCCATCAAAGCTCTAAAGGAAATGGATTAACGAAACAAACCCCCAAAACTGACACCCTCATGACATAAAAGCCACCAAATTTTCCAAACTTCTTCATCATTTAAAAATAGGAGCAAAAGAAAGATCTTTCATTCAGTCTTCTCTAAAATTTTATTTTCAAAATCAAATTAAAGCCATTTTTTCAACTTAAATTTTCTGATAACCTACTTGAAAATATTCCAAGGATCATTTTATTGTAAGATGAACTTATTACAAAAGCAAGACATTTCATTATTGTCGTTTTGATTACGTAACGAGCAGATACGATTTTGTAAGAAGTCTCAAGACACAGCTTCTGTATTTTCAAAGAGACGACTTTCAATAATTATTCCCACTCTTTTCAACAAATGACAATAACATCGTCTTTACTTAGATATTAGAAAATGTTGCCTTTCAATATTTTCCCATAGAATTAGTTATCCTTTTCTTATACGCTTACGTAACGTATATTGATAAATTAAATTCAGAAATAAAAAAGAAACAATTTAAAAATTAAGATGGCTACTCGAACATTTCAAGGAATTTTGAGAGATTTCAAGAGAATTCGAAAGCTTTAAAAAATTTCAAAAGTTTTGAAGAGATTTTACAAATATAAACCTTTAAACAGATTTCAAGGAAGATCGAAGGTTTTCAGAAATTTCACACAAATCCTTTTTCCCAATTTTCAAAAAAATTTCCAGCTTTATCCCGATTTTCAAAATTCCAGACTGATTCCCAGTTTTCCCCCTCAGTGTCCCTAAAATTGCCTTCTATTTTGAATTAGTAGAACTAATCAATCAACTAATATCTGCGAATAATGATAAAACAAATTTGAAAAGAGATTTCGAGTCTGAAATCAAAGTTCCTTCATCCGCAAGTATTTATCAGGTAAGTGGTGTCCCTCTGTTATCATTTTTTCCTCTCGTTTTTCTCTTTTTTTCTTTCTTTCTTCTGTATCGTATCCAGCAGTTGGCGGGGTGGCATTCGAGTGTTCCTGGTGCAAAAGGGGAATATATAGGGACGAAAATGTATCTAACCACCGGGGAACGAAATACGAATGCCGAGGGCCAATGTCTACCACAAAAGCCATTGTCCGCCACTTACTGAATTCGCAGACCGCCGTCGCTACTTCCATAACCCTTTTCCCCATAACCCACCCTTGCCATGACCTCCTCCCTCTATCCCTTTTCTACGGCAACGATGTAAAACACTTCCCGCAAATTTTATTACTCTCGTACCCACCTGTCTACCCACCCAACCTGTACTTTATTTTCCACTTTTGAAAAACGCGTCATAAACGCTTATCGCACTTGAATCCGATATTTTATCTCACTTTTTATTGTGCATGATGGAGTCCTTTCTCTCGTTCGCAGCTCATTTTATTTGAATTTCTAGTTAATTGTGGTTTATTGTCGAATAAAAATATACCAGGATGTGGGAAATTAAATCTCTTTTGAAATTTAAAACTTTACATTCATTAGATGATTAATAAAAGGAATTCAAAATAAATCAAAGGAGTACAAATTAATTTTTCAAGGTCAAAAGTATTAATAACAAATCAAAGGCAATTTAAAATAATTTAAGTGAATTATAGGAAAACGTAAATGAAATCAATGTAACATAATTCGAGATAATTTAAAAGAATTTAAAAGAATTCAGAAGAGTTGAAAACAACTATAAAGAAATTTAATTCGAAAGAATTCAAAAGGGTAACACAAGATATTAATATTAATTTATATTGAGTTTCTTCACCACAAACGAGCGACATTGAAAATCATCAAATCATTTACTTTTTATAATAGGAATTTAATTATTAATTAATTTAATTTATAGTCTCTCTGCGTAATCCTATTTAGCATTTAATACACGTGTTTTCGAGAAAAGAACGTAGTTCTCCGATAGGTTTTGAGTGGAAAGGGTAATGAGAAATGTGCAGGCTTTTCAAATGTTTTTTTGCAATTCTCACTTGTCTCAAAGTGAATACACGTTCTGCCTATACGGTGCTAAGTAATCCGGGCACACTCGGTGAGAAACGTCACAGTAAAATTACTTTTTAATTATTGTGGAGAGGATTTCGCTTATTACGCGATATCTCAACCCTCGCTTTTTTAATTCCCTCCGTCTCTCTACCTTATCCTTGCAAGGGTCAGAAAGTGGGGGGGGGGTTAGGTAAGTCCTGGAATTTCCTATTCCATTCGTGATCCTGATGACCCTTTTCTGGACATGATATTCCACAGCGCTTTTTAATTTAGATAACGCATTCTTTCGGTCGACGAAGCACGTATTAAATTCAATGGTTTCAAATTCCCCACTTGCTTTGGTAAAATTGAATTCTTCTCTAATTGCAAATCCCCATATAATTGCTAAATATGAAATTCGAATATTTTATTTCAGAACTGGAAACGTTCAAATTGCAAATAATTTTTGCGATACTTTTAAAGGCTCTCAAAATTGTACAATTTAGAATTGAAAAAGTTCTAAATTGATTTAGACTATCGCGAAATTTAATTTTTAAAACGTTGGGGTTCAAATCTATACACTTTAATTTAAATTATTTTTTTGCTTGAAGTTTTTCATCAGTAAATAAATTTTGAAACGCGTCAAATCGAGTTGCTCGAAAAAAATTGTTTACTCCGCGGATTGAAAAAGAACTGCGTTACTGTAAATCGTGGAATGTGGTGTGTAAATTCGAATATAGGAGAGAAAAATTTACCTTCACGGTATGGGTTATTGGACATTGCGGGTTGGCATTTTTATGGGAATTCACGTCACACCTCGCGCGTTTCCTAGCACCCTTTCCCATTTGCGAATGTCCCGGCGCAGGAAAATGTGCCAGTATTGGCACTGGCACTATTCATACCCCTTTTTTATTATTTCCTTTCGCATTGAGTTGTGAAGGTGGCTTCTCGTCAAAGACTATTATCGTCCTTAAATCGGAGATAAAAAAGAGCAATATCCTCGCTTAGATCGAAACTCTGAATATTGCCTGTCACAAAGAATGCTTGGCATAAAGCGAGGTTTTTCCAACCTTTTGTGGGAATTTTAACGAAGATGTAGTCCATCAAAAGCAGCCAGAGCGATAAACAAATAGCCAAAGAGTAAAAGTGGAGTTCTTTACAAAAGAGAGAAAATAAAATAGATTAACTAAATATTTATTAAAATATTCTAATGGGAATGTTTTTTTTGTTCAGAAAATATAGATATCGTAGAATTTCTGAGATTTCAAAAGATTTTCAGACATTCTAAAAGATTACTCTGAGAAGATCGCAAATTCAAATGAGATCAGAATCCCAAAGTGAATAAAGATTGCAGACACCTGATCTTTTCCTAGATTCAAAAGTTTGAAAAATTCTGAGACTGTCGTGGAGTTAAAAGGTCGGAGATAATCTTTCTCGGTGGACAACGTGGACCGGAATCTTAGCGATAACCTAGAGCTTCTTTGGCTCGTGCGAGGACGGTAAATTCACGAATTAAAGAACTTATTCCATTTGGGCAACCAAAGGGGTGTGAATGCTTTCGAGCTGGTATTATCTACCAGGGGGAGAGGTGATGGAGAACAAGAGAGAAGGAGGAAGAGCAAGAGCGAAGTTGACAATAAACGCAGAAGAGAAGTGGAGAGAGAGAAGCTGAACGAGACAGGGCTAAAAAGGGAGAGGACGCGTTTAGACGTTCGTACCGTTGGTAACAAAGATAACTCTATGCAATAAAAATGATTCAAAGTTTCCCGCGGCGGATGGTGGTTCCGATGGCGGAGCGGTTGACAATGGCGCGTCTTTGTCTCCAGCATCCCCAACCCCTGCCGACCCACTACATACCCTGCGACACCTATCTTCCGGTTTAAAGTCCCGCAGCGCGCGAGAGGAACCTCGCTAACTTTTATTATTTACGACTGATATTACAGTCGCCTAGTACATCGCTGTTGCTGTCCCTGGACCTTCCATCCTCAGAGTTTCTTTTGCCCTTTCTGGTTTATCAAAACTATCGATGGGGACTGGGACGCAAGTTAATGTCTTCAAGAAGTTAGAAACATGGCTTTCAAAAATTATATGTTCCCAAATAAAAAGGAGTATCCGCGAAACATTATGTTTAAGATTTCTTAACTTTTTTATAAAAATTTGGCATTTTCCCTGACGATTAATATTTAAGTATGAAGGGTTTCAAGTTTCATTTCAAAATGGTAAAATAAATTATTTAATCCCTTCACTATTCATTTTTAAGTAAGTAGTACTATAAAAACACTTCAAATCATTTGGAATGTTATTAAATACCTTTAAATTTCAAAAAATATTTTCAAATCTTCAATAATCCTTCTCAGGATCTTAAGATATTCTCAGAAACCCCTAAAAAAATCTTTTTCAACCTCTAGAAATATTTCAAGCGATTTCAAGAAATTTCAAGTCATTTCAAAAGATTTAATTAGAAAACATTGCGAGAGATTCCAAAGATTTTAAAAGACGTAAATTTTTCTAAAAGAATTTTGAGATTTCTGGATATTTCAAAAGAGTTCTAGAGTTTTCGAGGGATTTCAAAATATTCCTAAGCATTTAAAAAGAATTCCAGAGATTTATATAAATTTAAACGATTTCTAGAAAGTTTCAAGGATTCTAACAGACTTCAAGATATTAAAATAATATTAAGAGATTGCATGAGAATTATCGAAGTTGTTGTGAGATTTCTAGGAATATTAATAGATTTAAATCCCTTAAAATTCTACAGAATCTAATATAAACGTTTGAAATGCGTAAAAACTCCTGAAAATCGACTGAAATTTCGTGAAACCTTTGAAATCATTACACAATATGTTATAAAAAAACTGAATTTGAATATAAGTCTTTGATGACCCACTTTCAGTCTGGCATCCGTATTCACGGCTTAAAATGAGCCAAGTCGTTGTTCCGAAAATCTAAACATTCTTCACTGATGTATATAGTGTGATCCAGATTCAATCTACAATTTTCGGCCCAAAAATATCAGTACAAATCCATTAGTCTTCAATCCTGGATATTTTTCGACCTGAAAATGACAAGAATTAGTTTGGAATCGACTACTACATACACATAAAAATTTCAGTGCAAAGAGACGAACGTTTAGAGTAATAAAAGCACAATCTCAACCTATTCTCTTCCCTTTTAAAATTTAAATTGGAGCCCCCATTCTCAATTCCTTGAAATCGGACCTCTGCTCTGTTTTTTCTGGATATGGTCAGTCGCGTTTAATCGGTGCGGTGATGGGTACCTATATGCAATCTACATCGGTGATAGAGAAAGAGTATAGTTGAGTAAAGGGAGGAAAAGGGGGGCACTTGGAAAATGATTACGTGTTAAATGAAAGGGAAGCGATGGTCCTGTGGAATCGCAAATGGTTTACGGAACGAACGTTTCGTCCACTTCTCGGTGGTAGGGAGAAGCAGTGCTTTTATTTCATTTCAATGGCACAGCGGGATCAGCGGGTACATTAATGCCTGGCCGCACTCGCGCACTCGGAGAAAGAGCGAGTGCGAATGCGAGTGCGAGCGCGAGGGGATAATTTATAGGAAATGGGTTGTTCGACTCCGCTCTGGAGTAATTTAATTAAAATAAATGTCCGCGCGTACCCGCGGACCACACTAGCGAATAAAATGCAAATTCAGACCCTTGCGCGTTACCTACATCCCTATAGGTATAGATATACATTGGCCCGCTTCCTAGGGAAGGTGTATAGGATAGGATACGCTCTCCACGATCGTAGGTCCATTCACCCGTTGATTCGATAAGGGAGGATTTCGAGAGTCCCTCGTTTTTAACTTCTACCACTTCTACCTTCATCTAACCGGAATTGAAATTAAATCCTCTCCAGTTCAAACTACAGTTTATCT
Organism: Synergus gifuensis; assembly: GCA_904066015.1. NCBI lineage: Eukaryota > Metazoa > Arthropoda > Insecta > Hymenoptera > Cynipidae > Synergus > Synergus gifuensis. The sequence goes on from CAJFCO010000122.1 coordinate 1,337,608, forward strand.
ACTCAAAAAAAAAAAGCTAGCTTTTCCACGATTCCCAAGCTGTTCGGATTTAATCTGAACAGGGCCACTCAAATGTCAGAAAATGTTTACAAACAATTTTTCTAGTTGTATAAATTTTCAGTTTCAAGTTTTTAAAAATTAAGGGCAAAGTAGTATTGGTTTCAAAATAAAACATCAAAAATTGTGTAATTTTAAAGCAGTACCTTCCTAGGTATATTTTCAGATGAAAAGTATTTGAAATTATAACATTTTTAAATGGAAACCGTTAATTTAAGCCCTTAAAACATTTTTGTTAATTTTAAAAGGGTGGAATTGGACAATATGATATTTAAAGTTTTCAGAAATTGTAAATACAATTTAAAATCCAAGAGTTTCAAAGCTTTAAACAATTTGTATTTTGTTTTAAAGAATACTTTATAAGATACTCTCAAAATTGAAAATTTCGAATTCAAATTCAAATTCAAATTTCAATAATTTCAATTTCTAGTCCCTTCTTAATTAATCTATTTTATAATGAAGTATTAAAAATGATTATTTGTAATGCTTCATTAAAAATTGGACATGGAACATGAAAAATTTATGAAATAATTAATTAGATGGCTTTGAAAAAAAATAAATTTAATAATTGATATCTCTTGTTTCAAGATAGAATATTTTTTCTCTAATAAAAATTATATAGAAAGTAAAAACGTTTGTTTTGGTGTTTAAGTGAACTATAATTTATCATATAAATAAAAAAATATAAAGATTTCTGTTAAAAAAAGTGAATTTCAGAGCTATACTGTAACAATATTGTAATTTTACAATTTTCTTGTGAAATTTCTTTATAAATCAACAGAAATTTTCAAGAAAATTATAAAATTGATGTCGTTTAAAAACGAAAGTAGTTACAGGCGGAATGTAAATAGGATTTTACAGTGTTAGAATAAGTTTTTAATTTGTTAAAACAAAATCTTGACTTGAGATCTTGCAAAGCTCTGTAAATATTTAACTTGAGAATGAGTTATCTCTTGTAGAAAAACTAATAAATCTTTAATTAATTAGCATTCGAGAACTAAAGACTGCAATGAATTCACTTTTTATGAATATCTCACCGAACGCTATAGAATTTGTAAACACTTGATAAATCTCGCATGGGCGAAATGAGGTTATGTGTAGTCACGAGTCACGAGATCAGCAAAAATAAAATAATCACATACATAAATCGGAGCGAAATGGACAAAAGTATTAAAGAAATACTTGTTTAATGATAAAATGTTCTCATACGAACGATAGAGAACCTTTTGTTGCATAAATATCTAGAAAATAAGGCATTGGACGTTACTTCGACCAGCGAAAGGCGCTTCGATTTCAGAGTAAAAAAGAGAAAGTAAGTTAAAGAGAGAAATGAGCAACAATGTAGAAGATTTACCTGATAAGAAACATCCTGATCAGCTTTTCCTCGTGTAGCAGCAACATCTAATTTCATAATACAGCATTTTTTGGAATTCCAAACGTAGAGAATATCCTCACGAATTTCGATGATGTTTCTCGTTTCTTTCGCACCTTTTGGCAGACTCTCCTTCAATTCTCTAAAAAGCTGCTTTTCGTTTAAATGCAAAGGATCCGTACAAGAACTCATTTTTCACACCACACAACAATTCAGAACTGTTCACAAGTAACAAAAGAAAACGCGCGAAATAATGGACCGGACCGGAGAAACACATGGGAAAACAACAACGAAGTTGGCTACAGTGGGAAACAGGAAACAGGAACGTCGCAAATCAATATCTCGAATGTCGAGTCTCGAACTTCGAGTTCGAGTTGAGTGAGGAAGAAGAAAAGGAGATGAGTGGCTAACTTCAGTTAGACCCTTTCTGGAAGCCGCGCGCAGGTCGCCTTTTCTTTGCGGCGGTTTCAAATAAATGAAACAGGAAGAAAGTTAGGGTCAAGTTTAGTTATTATTCAGTTTTTCATTGCTTTTTAGTCGAGTTTAGAGTAGTAGTAAAATAAAATAGTAGTTTTATTAAATTCAGTGGGGGCTTGTTAATTAATAATTTTTCGGGATTTCTTTCGTGCGTCTTTTATTCTGCAATTGATTGTCGATGGATCATTGATCAAGGATCACTAAAAAGCAAGATTATATAAATTTAGGTAAGAAAAATCGTGAATATTTATCTAATTATGCAGTGAAAAGCATTTTCATTGCGAAAAAATGATCAGTGGTGGCTTATTTAGCGTTAAAGTCTTTGTCTTGAAGAATTTTTCATGGCGAATTTTCACACCCGATTCTGAGAATTGTTGCGAACAATGGATGCCGATCTAGACCTGCTTTCGTTTTTACTCTATCCTTTTGTTTGCTCTCGTTTACTTGTAATTCTGTAATTGATACCGGTTTTATTGTTGCTTCAGTTATTATTTTAATCTGTTTGCCCTAATTTACCACTGCAAGAATAATGCGAAATTAAATATGGCGATACCGGAAGGAATAAAATGTTTTATTTCTACTTCTAGATTTTTTCGCGAAATTGTTAAGGAAATGAGTAGAGCGGCCATCTTTCATTTTTGCAGGTATATTCTTTGTTATACTATTTATCATTATATTTTGTTTTTTAACATATTTAATGCAAATTCTCACTAGTTTTGATTAAAAAAATGTATTTAATTTATAACAATTGAACAATTTCGCATTTTAATGTCGAATTTTCACGCATAATTCTGAGAATTTTTGCGAACAATGGATGCAGTTTTAGACTTGCTTTTGTTTTTACTCTATCCTTTTGTTCGCCCTCGTTTACCTGTAATTTATTAAATATGGCGATACCTGAAAGAATAAAATATTTTATCTCTACTTCCAGATCTTTTCAGGAAATTCTTAGAGAGATGAGTTCAGCCGACATCTTTTATTTTTACAGGTATATTATTTATTATACTATTTACCATTATATTTTATTTTTTAACATATGAAATGAAAATTCTCATTAAATATGATCAAAAAAATTTATTTAATTTATAACAATTGAACCAATTAGTAAATAATAAAATACAATAATAAAGGACACTAGAACAGGTTTAAATTTAATAAATTTACATAAAAATTTAATTTTTGAGATGTTCTTTTATTTCGCAATTTTTAAAGAATAATACTTTTTTAAGTCTTTGTTTTTAATTTAGCAGCAATTAGAATTATACATCTTATTAAATATGACTTTTAATGAACTTAATAAATATCGGGGAATTGATTAAAGCATAAAGTAATTTTTCAATTGTTTTTCTAAAGCGTTTAAGCAAATAAAAGGAAAATATATAATAATGTTAATTAAGAATGTGTTTCAAGGAAAAAATTAACATTACGTATAGATAAAATTCGTATTAAGGCCCCGGAGGGATTCGAACCCTCGATCTCCTGTTTACGAGACAAGCGCTTTAACCAACTAAGCCACGGCACCTTTGGACGGATCGATTTTTAACGCTGCTTTTAAAGTTTAACCCCAATTCAACAAGTTTTTTCTTTATTATTCACTTAAATTGTTGTTTAATGTTGGTAACTTTGAATATTTAATATTTAAACGTTCTTTTCTATTTTTTTTTCGCTTTTAATATGACTTGTATAATATAAATTATTATACAATATAAATATTATATTATATAATATAAAATATACATGTATATTAACAAATTATATTTTATCCGGGAAATAATTATATTCTTTATATTTAGTTTAATTCTACATATTCAATCTGAAATTTTTTTAATAATAAAAGTTGAATTAAAAAAAAAGGATAAATGAATAAACAATTATAAACATTTGAAAAATCACTTTTACATTATATTAATTTTCAACTAATTTAGTTGTCCATTTAAGTTCTTTTGTATTTTTTCAATTTTTTCAATTGTTTTGAACTCTATGGGATTCTTTGGAATTCTTTTTAAAATCATCATTATTTTTTTATTTACTTGAACTCTTTATAATTATTTTGAATTCTTGGTGGGCTTTTGTGATTTTTTTTTCCATCTGTTTGATTACTTTTTAATGTTCTTGATTTCTTTTGAACTCTCCTGAATTATTTTCGATTCTTTCGATTTCTCTCGAGTTCCTTTGAATTCTATGGAACCAAATGAATGAGTTATTTCGTATTTTTTAAAAATATGTTAAGATCTTTTAATTTATTTTGGATTCTTTCATTTTTTTATATCTAATAATTTCTTTTGAGTTTCTTTTTCTTTCTAGTAAATTCTTTTAAATTCTGATTCCTTCCGAATATTGTGGAGATCGATTGACTTATTTTTGTATTTTTAGTAAGTTCTTTTTAATTTATTTTGAATTATTTTGAATTCGTTTGATGTCTTCTTAGTTTGTTTAAATTCTAGTAAATTCTTTAGAATTCCATTATATTTTTTCGATTCCTTTTCAATTCTTCTGATTTATTTTGTAGCCTTTTAATATTATTTGACACACATTTTTACATGTAGTTGGCTACATACTTGATGAAAATGATAATTGAAATACACTGCTCCTTTTTGATTAATAACATTGCTCTAAATATTCGTGTGTGACATGTTTCTATGTAAGAAATAGCCTGACAGTTGCACACGGTGCCCCTTTGTATACCTATACGGTTAATTAAATGGGGTTGGCTCATTAGTATCTGTCTATATGCAAGGCAATGGGAGAGAGGCGATCGGGGATGGTCCCAAGGTGATTTATCCGTCACGATGGATCGCAGATGTTCGATATACGTGCTACATCAATTCGATTACTGTATAATTAAAGGGACGAAGCAAGTGTGAATCAGTCTCCATGTCCCCTTGCACTTAAAACTATTAAAAAAATCATCATCTCTGGTTCAAATTAACATTTCTAAATTACTCAATTATATTTCTTCATAAAAATATTTGACGATTCAAGGTTTCTCAAAATCATTCCTCAAGTGGTTCAAAGTTCATTCAGACTGCATTTCAGAATTCAACGAGCCAAGGCTCCGCTTCGGGAATGTTGACATTAACGATCTGTTTAAATTGTGCGTTTAATTACAAGTAAGAGACACTCGTGGCAAAATTTATCGGTCACTGTTTTCCAACCGACCCCTTCGTTCCTAATCTATGCGGCATTCGTGTTGAATATGCCGTTAGTTCAGTCTTCCTAAAGACGCCTAAATATTGCCTAAATGCTATAACCTTCTACTTTATTACGTCATTTATTAATTCATTCATTCTGACCATATTGAAGCTTCTATGTTTCCGTTCCTTTGTCGTATGCTTTTTATTTCATTAATTATTAAAAAATTCAAGATATTTTAATATAACATATATCTAACGAATTCCATGGATGAAAACGACAATTAAAATGAATTTTCCAATTTTTCTTTATTTTAAAAAGCATTAAAATGATTAAGCAATATGCAAGAATTTCAAAATACCTCAAAATAATTGGAAATTTCCTGAAATTCTCCGAAGTCCCCTAAAATGTCTTAAAATATTTTTTAAACATTTTGAAACCTAGAAAACCTTTTGATCTTTTTTAAAAACTGATCAAATTCCTTACAATTCTGTAAAATTTATTCAAACTACTTGAAATCTCAAAAATCATTCGAGCTTTTTTGTAATCCGTTAAAATTATTCGAAGAATAACTTCATTGATAAAAATAATAAATATTAAATATTGTAAATATAGTAAATCTATCGTTACCTCTTGCTATTCTCAGAAATAAAGCCTAACTCATTCTAAATAAATCGAAATCATTTTAATTTTAAAATCTTGATATTTTTATAATCATTGAAACCAATTTATATCTTTTGTTTAACCAATCGTCAAAAAAACAAAACGAAAATCTAATAATTTTGATAATATCACTAATTTAATAAAATGATGAATAATTTCAAAAGAAAAATAACCGTAAGTAACAAAGGAATTTGTGGAAAAAAAGATAAGTAGGGTTGGAAAAAGAACGATCGAAGTAGAAATAAAGTTGCGAACTATTCGGAGTGAATTTAGATGATTTTAGGAAAATCTATCGTAAATTTTGGATGAGGATCCTTTTTTCCCGTGTGATGAGTAATGGTAGCTAGTTCGGGGAGTAAATTTACGTCTTCGGGAAAGCCTGCAGTGTTGTCTAATGTTTGCACGCTATTACCTAACTATAGTATATACCTTGGCATCGAGATGGTTGGAGTTTCGCTTCTTATTGGGCCAAAATTTATGCTCATAAATCTAAGCGGTACACGTTGAGAGCTTGAATTCTGCTACTAGAGTTTCGCTCCCGTTTCCGCGACCCTTAACCAGCTTGAATCTTTCTCTGTCTATATCTTTCGACTTAGATCTCTTCATCTTTCTCTCCTTTCTCCATATCAAAACACCCTTTCCGCCCCCTTTCGGCATCTCGACTCCACTGTAAGGTCGTACTTCATAGATCTCAGATGTATACGAGTATACAAATTTTGGTTGAATATATATCCATCTGTCGAACTATAATATAATTAAACTTCGTCCAATCGGAATTCAAGGATAATTATGTCACAGAATTCGTGCAATTCCTCATGAATTTCGTAAAATCTGTTTAAATATAATTAAAATCCACATAAAGTAGAGAAAATGTCCGTATATTCAGAATATCGATTTCTTAATTGCTTTTAGCAGCTTTTGTTTGAAGGAATACAATTCAGAAAGTCTCGTTTTGATGTTGAAATCTTATGAAATATGACCGTTTAAAGTCGTAGGTACTAATTAACACCAGCGATTCAAGATGTTTGAGGGGGTGGGTTGGGGGTTGCAAGGGGTAGAGAGGGGGGTTCCTCGAGAAGGAAGTCTTAAGACCGCGTGTTCTCTCTGGAGAATCAAGTGTTGGGAGAATTAACAGCAACCCCTGATCTTGGCCCTCTATGCTATCTCCCTAATAATAAACTGGTAATTCCCAATGCTCCTATAAGTTACTCCCTTTCAACGCCACAATGACCTATGAGTGCCAAGACGAATCCTTGTGTCGGCATTATTCCACTTAGATTTTACTCTCAAAATTATCTCTTATATTTCAATTTACATCTCACCTCAATTGGAAATACTTTTCACGAAAAAAGAGTTTATTCTATTCCTACAAATAACTGTTTCAATCATTTATTGTGTTTTAATTGTAATTCTTGCGAAAATTATTGGAGTTAAAGTGATGGATAGAATCTTTTTGAGTTTGAATTATTTCAAGAGAAGTGAAGAGCACTTTGACATGTGAAGAGTGTAGATGTGGGTTGTCAGGTGGATGTGTCGTCGATTCGTCTTCCGTCGACCAGCACCTTTCGTAAATCCTTCTGTACGCTGCACAACTTATCCTTTCGTCTGTTATAAATGGACTTGTGCTAGGTATATGTATCCATCCATCGGTGTAGCATGGAGCAGGCCACAGATTGCTCTGTTTCCAGGCCCTTTCAATTTATCCATCGGTTTCTTCTTCTTGCCAACATTCTCTATTTCATTTATTACCTCGACGTCTCTAATAGGAAGGGCTTGATCTGCCAAGGGAACAATATCTTGCTGATATGTTTCGTCTTCAGCGGAGGCTTTTTATCAGAAGCTACTTTCAAATTGAAAATGAAAGTCCACAGTTCATTTCAATAAGGACTATGAATATGTAAAGTTTTTTTTTATCCTGGAAAAAACCTAGAGTTCAAAAATCGGAAATCTTTAGCAATTTTAAGAAAAGAGATAGATTTTCTAAGAGATGCGAGAAGAATAATATTAGTTAGGACGGTGGATAAAAAAATTCAAAGCTAATTTTTCTTGCGTGGTAGGTCTTTTGAAAAAATTGGCAAAGGCGGTTGGGCGATTCTTGAAGCGGAAGGAAAAAAAAGTTCTGTTGGAACGTGCCGGCCACTCTCATCCCTTTCTACCACCTAGTCCAGTGAACGTATGTAGAATCGCGGTGGTTATATATATGCCTGCGACCCCAAACGGAGCGACACGTTAACAAGACAAAAAACAGGAGAACACATTTTAACGTCACAATTAAAAATATTATACATATATTACCGGACTTGGAGCCACGCCGTTCCAAATGTACCTTCCATACCAGCGCTCATCTTTCTCTGACATTTCTCATGTGCGATATGCACCGTAACGATCGGAAAATAAAAAAAGTATTTCGCTCGCTCTAGTCTTGATTTCTAAAGGGTTTTTTTTAGTTAAATTATTATCTGAAAGTATTATTAATGATTTTGGAATCAAATACTTTTATTATTAACGACATGATCTAGAAAACTCTTAATTCCGATATTTGTATTTTTGTTGGATTTCCGAAATGCTTATTGGTCATTAATTTAGTCCCTATAAAATTCTTTGGAATATTTACAAATTCTAGTTTTAATATTTCTAATGATCTAGGAATAGAATGGTACAAATTAGTTCTAATATTATTTCTTTGTTCTAGGTTACAAGGAAATACATATTTCATCAAATCTATCATCTAATAAAATGAGACGAATTTTTATAATTATTGGACTGCTGCGTTGTAATTAGAGGGATAAGGTAAAAATCCTTTTATCTAATGCTTGATATGCTCCTTTTAAATGAGAATGTCTGTTCATACACCGTTCTCACTTTTCTCTCTGATATTCAAACGTTTTACATGCGAATCTCTTTTCTGGACAATAAATCCGCATTAAAGTAATTAAGCATGAGTTTACGAGGTGCCGACTCTGCGATTGATACCAACTGATCACCTTAGGCGATTTTGCAAAAGCACTCGAAGTTAATGAGATCGTGAGATACGTTCAGAATTTACACCCTCAAAGAACAATCCCTTTATGCGTTTATTCGCTAGAGAAGCTTTTAAATTCACTCGCCTGTAAATTGGCTTAACCATTCAAACAGAGTAAAACATTACATCCCTAGAAATAATTTTTCAAAATTTTCGTCTTTTACGCTTTTCAAAAACACAGATTTTATTTCGTGCGCGATGTTCTCCTAAGGAGCGTAAAATAAAATGATAAATAAATAATGTAAAATGTATATTCTGGAATTTAAGTGTCAAGGAAATATTCGTTTCTGTTTATACTATCATAACACATCACGTGTCGTGTTCCATATATACGGTATTCCGAGATTCGTTTTCTCCGTGAAAAAAAGTCATACGAGTTACTGTCGTATGCGGGAAAATAAATACTGGGACAAACACAAGCGAGTTTTGCAGGTTTAGTGGAAGGAGGAAAGAGGGAAACAGACAGACTGCCAGATATAGCGGAAGTAGTAGAAGACGGCTTCCGATGGGCCATATTGTGTGAGAATCACATGCAAAACGTAGAAATATGCGAATTTTCTTGCCGTGGCATAAAGTCGACTTCTGCCACCCTTCCGATTTCATTTCGTTCGACGGAAAAGTTTAAACTTTAGCCGCATCGTCGACTGAGTTCCGCGACGGGCTTCCTTTCTTCAGCGGTTTTGATTTGCAAAATGAAAGTTCAATAGGGACTCGTTTCTTCCAGTTTCGCAAGCGAACGAGCTTTTTATGCCAAAATAAAAATAATGTAGACATTCTTTCGTTGGGGAAAATCCCTTTAGGAAATCCTTCTGTCACTTTTATAGAAAGAATATTAAAATTATTAGTAAATATTTTGTAAGAGATCTTGGTGGATATCTATTTAAGATACAAATTCCCGATCATTTATCTGAATAGGATTAATCCGTAACAAAATATTCCCCCCCCCCACCTTATTGTACGTAATTTTTGGTTTCGAGAAGTAATATGATATGGGACTTGAAATTAATGAAAATTTTTAGTATTTATATTTTAGTATCTACATGCTTTGCAGGTAAAGACTTCAACGTATATAAAAATTCATAAATCGAGTCTACTTTAATTTCTGGGAGTTATTTGTTTAATTTGTGAATTTCCAAAAATTACGTACATGACTGAAATACCCCCCCCCCCCCCTTGAGATATTACGTAATTTAAGCACGGTCCCTTACTATTACTTGTGTCGGTTTGTCATTTGCTAAGTATTTTATTTTTTGGCCATAATGTATAAATATTATAGTTCAGGTATTATTTTTAGGTATTAAATTTGATAAATTTTGACGGATACTAAGAGATTTTTAATAATTTCGAGGAATCATAAAGAAAATTCAGTTAATTTCGAGAATTTGAAGGAGTTCTATAAGGCTTGAAAAGATTTCCAAGAATTTTGAGAGATTACAAAATGAAAATTAATAGATTTCATGTGAATTTAAAAAGATTTTAAGGGATTTCCAAGATTTTTAAGGGATTACAAAAAATCCAGAACTTTAAGAATATTAAGGGTGTTGGAGCCAAGTTCTAATCTAAAAATTAGATTTCCTCATTTTAATTAACAAATATTAAAATTGGATTTTTTTCCCTCTGTATAATTAATCAATTTTTAACTAGAATTATGCGCACAGAGCAAGAAAATATCTAATTCAAATATTTTTTAAATAAAATTAAAATATTTAATTTTGAAGTTAGTTTTCGAATTCTTCGTTTTATGCAAAAAGAATCGAAATTAAATATTTTTTCGCTTTGTACGCAGTCTTACATTTGAAAAAAGATTATAGCTACAGAGCGAGAAAATGTTTATCTATAATTTTCGTTGAGTAAAATGGAGAATGGTATTTTGAGCTTAACAATTGGATCCAACGCCCTTAGTGAAAGTATTAATTGTATTATTTTTTTTTTATTGAATTGAGTATGAATGGAAGTAGTGGTCTTTATCGATTTAGAGAAACACTACTACACGTGCCAGGTTTAGAAGTCGAATACGCGAATAGTCGACGATGACAAATGAATAGCAGGGGTCGATCGAGTATTGGCATGCCCCGTGTGTGCTCTGCAGCCTTGATATAAATGAATCGTGTCCCTGGGGCCGTATCTTACGAGAATACAGAACATTAATAGACAGATAGGTACGTTGTCGTGGACGGAAACAAATGATATGTAGGAACCGATCAATTTATTTCATCAAGTCCCTCGCGTTCAAATGCTTCTTTTTCATCGACCACGCGACAACAAATTCACAATCGTGAGGACAGAATGAAAAAATTCCTTTATTATAAAACAATCATAACATTATTATTGTCCTAAGTATTGATATTCGAAAGCCCTTAATTTATTCTGCAGATACCTTCAACCGGGATCATTTTTTTGGGATAATAAGATTTTCAATTTTTAGAACCATATTGAAACTATGTTTCAGTCTGGTTTATTTCCATAAAGATTGTAATTGCTATTGTTTTACCGGCCATAATTTATAATGCATTTGGAGCGATAACAGTCGATGAATCTGAAACACGAGAAATGCCCGTTAGCATTTAAAAAGGGGTAAAGTGAGGGAAAAGAGGTAAATAAGAGAGAATTAAAGGGAAAGAGTAGTAGGTATGTGCCTAAGTGATAGAAGTCTAGGTATGATCAGACATTCTTCCTACTTTCTTCAATAACCCTTTGGAGTAGCTGTACTTATCATTTATATATTCTCGTATTGAAATGGATTTTGTCGGTATAGTAGACTTTCTGATAAGAGGCCAGAAGTAGCTTTGCTCTCGTTTTCTTATCGACTGAAAAGCACCGAAGTTGCTCGTCTAGTTTCCACCTAAAAGTGTGGCGTTCCAGCTTCAAAATTCATTTACATTAACGGTGTTTTCAATTAAGAATTTCCAAGATATAAAATATACAATCCATGTCGATCACGGCCAGAGTTGATTTTTGAGAATAACTTTTTTTTATCTCAGAAACCTACAAAACGTAATACTATCATTTAAAAAATGTTTATACTTAATCTTAAAGTATTTTTTAACAATTTATTATGTAATCCGAAGAAAAAGTGGACACTAATCTTCGGAGAAGATAGTTTTTGCTTCACTCTAGATTATATACATTGTGCCATGCAATCGTAATATGCACACAAAATTGTGAGATGTAATTTAAAAAACACATACATTTAATTAAAGTGCCTTATAGCAGGGCTAGGGGTCCGGTCGTCAGGCGAATAGCCTTAATCGCGACATATCACGTGCTCGTTAACAGTTGCCACCCTCAAAGCATTTTTACTTTGACCAATCGGAATATCAGTTACTTCTTGTTGGCCAATCAACGCGAATTCGTTGACTAAGGGAAGATCGAAAGGTCATTTTCTGTATAACTACGTATCGTCACATTGTGCATGTTTCGTGCCTTATCTATGCTTGCCATTGGTATCAGTTAAATTTGCATAAACATCTATACCCTTGCGCGTCCCATGTAATATTCCGCGCTTTTTCACCTTCGTAAAAACCAGGGGGTATTTTATTCGGGGTTAAAGAGCTTCCGAAATCAGGGATTTCACTCTCATCCTGTCTTTTCCAGTTGTCAATTCTTATTGATTTACAAAAATCATTTTACTTTTTTAAGTTTATGATCTTATTTACTATAACTAGGATGAAGACGACTGAAAGAATGCATGAACTCTAAAAATCTACAAACTCTGAAGGAATTTCATTATTCGATCGCAGCGAAAAAGAATTTAGAGCACATATAGTAATGAAAATAGTTGAACCTTTACCAGGGCATTAATAATAATCAAGTAGATATTAATCCTGTTTTTCTGTCTTTACATATTTAAACTCTGTATATAATTTTCGTCGTATTATATAGCTTTTATAGTTTATTTGGTGGATTTTAGGAGATTTCCAAGGATTTTGAAGGATTATAAAGAATTTATATGTATTCTATAAGAGCTGAACGATTTCTAAAGATTTCATTAGGTTTCAAAAAATTTTGGAGATTTTAAAATTAGTCGATTTTTGACGTTTGCAGACTTAGGGACTTGTTATAATTTTGTTTTTGAAGTCTCTCTCTCATGTGTTCAAGTTGTTTCGGCAAACGTATTTCAGTGTTGTGGGTAGGCATTTAATTAGGCACTTTGCCTGCTTTGCCATGGCGTGGGATTTCGCAGGTTGAATCAACCTAGGTTAGGCCTTGTAGGCACTTCCGATTCTCTTCGACAGTTTGTGCTCCTCTTTTGGCCCTTCCAATCTTACATTAGATCACATTAGACTCCCTTCGAGAAGATGGATCTCTCGCGTTTTGGGTAACCAACGTCACCGCGAGCTCTAATCCGAAGAGCCGCGACTTGTCGCAGTACTCGAACCCTTCCACCAATTAGCATCTGATTTGCAAGGAGAATGTGAAAACCCTATCACAATCAGATCTTTTTTTTCCTCTATTTCGGTTTTTATATCTTGAAAGCTATTATCGATTTTCTTTCGTTGAGTTTTTTAATCGTGAATTGTGTTATAGAATCAGATGAACAGCATTATATATTTGATATCAGTTTTCAAATCTGCAATAATTCACGAAACAATTGAAAAACCCATAAATATGCAAGAAACGATAAAAAAGTACATTTATAAGCATTTATCTTTCTAATCTACAAAAGCACTTTAGAGAACAAATTAAAACTGCATGAATTTTTATAATTAGTGTATCAGTTGTAAGTATTATTTTTCGGTAAACTTTAAACTGAGTTGAACTTTTTCCCCTTTCGGTTTGTCAACTAGTATAATATTTATTGGACCTCTCTTTTAAACGTTTCTTTCCTCTTTCGATACGCGTTGACATTTGCGAAATCGAGCCACATTCAATTTTAAAGCGTTTTAGAATGGGGACTGAGTGGAGAAAGTTCAATGCGAACCCAAATAGACGATAAGTCAGAGGGTGGAAGGGAGTGCCCCTCTTTTTCTCTCTTCATTTCGTATGTATTATAAATTGTAATAGCAGCTAAGGAAAACCTTTGGGAATCGGAAGTATTAAAAGTTCTATTGCTCTTCAAAATAAAATGATTCCTCTTCTTATATTTTTGTAAAAAAAAATATTGTTTTAAAAATCGTTAGAAATATTGACTCGGAGTAACTTTTCGTAGGAAAAACTAATGTAAGAGTTGCATTGCATCTGAAAGGTTGGATATTGGTCGGTCGGCCCTCAATACCCTGGATACAATATTCTTTTCAGGATACTTGAAAGCCTATAGGAAATATATGAAAGGCGGTAGGCAGTGGATTTCGCAGACTCTGTGTGCACAAGCCTTTCTGAATGTACGGAATAACGTTTGCAAGGCGCCTATAAGCCCGTCCGTAATGAAACATAAATTATTCAATCGAAATCAGCCGCGGACCGGCTCTCTGCAGTTGGTCGAGTGTTTTTGCCGAAACCGGCCTTTAAAAACCAACCCTCTTTTCCGTGTGAGACGAGAAGCAAAAGAACGCACACGTGCATGCCTTTATCGAAAGCCTTGAACGAGCCGCGCTGTCACTTACGCGACTTACTGCTTAAATTTCAAGATGGTACATTTTTCATGCTTATTTATTAATTTGTAAGTTTTATATTTCTTGAGGACAACTTTTTTACCGTTTAAAAATATTTTCAACTTTAAATTCAACATTTAATTTACAGTGTTCCAAATGCAACTATTAAAAATTTAATCAGAGATTCAAAAAAATTCAAGGGATCTTAACAGTTTTTATTGATTCAATGTATTATTCAAAGTTTTAAGAGATTTTATGGATTATAAAAGTATTGAAAATTATAGAGAAAATTAAAAAATTGTTCAACCAAGAAAATTTGAAGTATACTTTTGTCTTTAGCATTACTCATTAACTGAGTTTAACTTCAACGATTTAAATAGAAATTGAAATTGTGGAACGTAACGTCTCTATGGAGGCTGGAAATGACAAGTTTGAAATTCCAGAAAACTCGAAAATCGAGGGTTGCATTATTAAACTCTTCTTTGCGAGAGTCCTCCCCCTTCTTGATCAGCAAGAAAAGTCACGATGTCATCCTCGAATATCCATTGGAAAACGCGACGATGCACGTCAATATTTTATAATACGACCAAGCGAATTGGTGACTCCCCTCCTCCTTCGTTCGTTGTGCTCCTCGATTTCCAACACTTGCGAGATATTGTTTCTACAGGGGTGGAAATTGATAGGGAACTTTCTATAGAGAAATGTCTTCTTGTGTGTGAATCAGGACGGAGATTCACGATGAGAGAGAACGAGAGAGGAGAAAGCGTAGGCATTTCAAGGAGACGAACGACAAGCTTCGCGTTTTTTAATTTAATGCGAGTCAATAATTTAACGTGCCTCTTTGATTTAGAGAACCAACCCTCTTTGATACAACTTCTTATCGGTCTTTTCTCCATCCCCGACTTCAATCGAAAGTCACTCGAAAAACCCTCTTTATCCTTGTTAAAGTTCCTTTCTTAAATTTTAGTTCCTTCTTTTCCACAATCCTATCGAAGAAGATTCTAGTATAAAATAGTACTTCTTGCAAAAACTGCACAAAAAAATCCTCGTAACAAAAAGTGTCTCCTCTTTCCCTTGGTACATAATAAACTATTATATTTCATTTGTAAATTTTCGAATTTGTATTCTTCATTAAAGCTGCTATTCGATAGTAATGAAGACTATAACATTTGAATATAGATTGGTTTATGAATGTCAATAACAATGTTAATTTCCTTTTTTTATTCTAGCTTTCAGAGTGAACAACAGCTTGTCATTATTGAAGCACTGAAGTGTTGGTGAATACTCATGTCAGTTTATTTCGAGCAAGCGAATTGCGAATGGTATGTATAATAACATTGCTGGTTTGATGACCGTAGATCACCTGCACGATATAAAAATCATATACGCGTCTGTGATACACGTACTGCAATTTCCCATGAAATCTTTTTTTTTTTACAATTGCGTGTGCGCTTTCGTGACTCGTTGTATACGAGAGGCGCTCGATTGCTCACACGGGCGCGAAACGCGGCTTAATTTGAAATATAGGCTAGTGGTTATTAAAAAAATTTACATTTACAAGGGTGAGAAATGAAGGTGAAAAGGGCAGGTACAGCTTGTGATAAACTCGGCGATTTTAGCAATTGAAGCTTTCACTACCTCTCGTTTCTTATAAAATTAATTATTGTGCTTCACATTTCATCATCTCTAGGGCAATTACAAGAATCTACGTAAAAAGAAAAATAGAATTGAATGTAAAAACTACATACTAGTTTGTTCAATAAGAAACTCTTTCCAAAGCCTATCCACTTTGAATTACTTAAAATTCTTCTATATTGTGAATTCTTTGATGTTCTTTTAAATTCTTTTATAGTTGTGTCAATTCTTCTAATTTCTATTGCATTCTTGTGAATTTTTTATCATTCTTCTAAATTCACATATTTTATTGTGATTTTTTTTTGAATTCTGGAATTTTATTGACGTTTCTAGTTCATCCTATATCTCAAAACATTCTTGAATTTTCTATTTTGTTATTTTCTACGAAAAAAAGTAGCAAAAGATTGAAAAGGTGTGGCAACCTGAAACCTGCAATAGCCAATGGATTGACCTACATAGGTAAATCATTTCTCAAATCTTGGAAGCCGATTTCTGTTAACTCAATCTTTGACGATAAGTTCATGGGATTTAGGACCACACTCGAAACGCTTGGCAGGGGTTAAAGGGTCGGGTGCTTGCTCCGTATTGTTGTGGCAGGTCAGGGGTTTGATTACTCGTTATCGAGGTAACTCAACCGTCGTCTGGCATCTGATAAAGACCCATGCGAGTAATTATTAATCATAGGCTGGGCTGTATAACGATCCATCCGAGTCTTATCTTGGTGTCGAGTGATGTATGTGTATGGTGTATATGTGGTCGGGGTCCGAACCACGGGGGGTGGTTGCAGTTGGTGGTTGTTCGTTGCTTGCCACCAACGTTGCAATACTTCACCAAGATAACAACTAATAATCAATAGCGGCATTGCCAGGTAGGCACCTCCACCTGTGTATGCAAGAACGATACGACCGACCTCGAAAACCTCCTTTACGCGGTTTAACCCCCCCCCTCCCCTCTCTCTCTTCCTTCTTCCACAACCCTATAGACCTCACCTTATTTCGCCCTTTCTCTCAGCCACCCTTATTGCCTGCATGCAAGACGCTCGTAGGTCAAAGGTTGCACTATAACTACCTCATAAATTAACTTTAATAGTTAACCATTTTGTCGTCAATTCGAATCTCGAGTGAATTTGCGCTTTTGAGTATTTCTATGTTTTATAGCCATTTAGAATAAATATTGAGACGGTTAAAAATATTTTAGAGATGGACCACATTTTCGTTTTAACGCACGACATTAAAAGCTTTAAAGTTTCAAAAGTTGCAGATTATTTCTAACATGTGAAGCGACGATGTTTATTGATTTGTAGATAAATTGATTTAAGAAAGAATTTTACAGTTTGATAGTTCGTTGACTTGCTGGAGTGGAAAGAAGTACTCAGAAAGTGAACACTGCAGGCAAAATTTTTTTAAAGTAAAAAATCGTATTGGATATTATGCAATAATAATAGAAAAGTAGTTTACGTTGAATGTGCGTTTTAATTGAACTCGTGTAAGAATGCATATCGTCGACGGTTGATCGACTATATAAAAATGTAATATTTAAAAGAGCAATTATCTCATGCCATATATCTATAAAAACAGGCGATAATCCACTCTCCCACCCCTTTAGTTGCACCCTCCACCTGTTTTGCGATATATTACGGATCCTTCACTGGTAGTTGGTTCAATAATTAATACATCGAGTCATATCGTTGCTAAGTAATTATTTCGCCAAACATGTAGTGTCGCTTGTCTCTTTTATCAGGATACTATATCAGAAAATTGGCTCGATCTCGATTTACAAATTTATAACACCCCTCATCGCGTCTGATGACTACTGTGATTAGAGTTCTAAAGGCGGTATATTACGTCAAGAAGGATGAGAAAATTCAGGTAAATTACCGGTATTTTCTCGAGCCTCTTTTTTCTCGAGAATTTAGGAGAATTTATGTTTTTGATAAAAGTTCAAAGCCAAAGTGAGTTGTTCGGTTTTTATGTTTTAAAATGCCAAAACCAAAGAGTTGTATTTGGAAATTTTATGAAAAAAATTTATTTTTTAATTTTATAATACCTATTTTATTATAACTCTAACTGTGATAAATATAAGAATACGACGACACCCATTCGATTATAACCGAGCCAAAGATTACTTAACTTCGGTGATCGAACGAGAAGCCTTAAACAACTCCATGTGTCTTAACAGACATACTATCGTTCAGTTTTGAAATACCTTTTATTCGAAATTTAATTTTCATTAAATCGTTAAATAATTACTAAGTTCTGAAATCAGAAATATGTCTTGTTATGAATACATAATGAGAATTATAATGGACATTCCCTATTATCTTCATTCACTTCTTTACTTTTTAGTTAATCTGCATATTTTGTTAAAATATGCATATTAAAGCACTTAATATTAATTAAATGAATTAGATCACTCCAGGCTTCATTTATTAGGTTATTTTCAAAGTGCTTATCGAAATCGATGCTGAGATATTTTTATTATTCCTTGAATAATAATATTATTGAATATTATTATTTATTCCTTGAAGTGTATATGTGACGAATTTGACAGATATGTATTTATATTAAAGTTGGCATATTTGTCTTCCTTTTGACGAATTTTTTCAGACGATTTGCATTCCTTGAGAATCCAATAATATGCGTAGGGGAATCGTGGAATTCGATGTTTCAATGCTATTCAATTCGGATGTTTTTGATCTACCTTTGTCATCTTTATTTTTTCTCTATCTTATAGAGATTTGCTGTTGAATTTTCAAAAGATGTAATTTTTTGAATTTATTATTCAAGAAAATAATTGCACAGCAACAGCTTATCGAAGGCAGTCTCGCCTCGATGGGGAGTTTTCCTTTTACGAGGCCATTTCGGATATTTGGAAGTCGAGAGTCACAAAGGCGAGAGTCGCAATCTCGTTTCGAGGGGAACAGTTAGAATAAAGTGTGATTAGGACGATAGTTATGGTATTTTGTATTATAATTCGCGAAAGTTAGACTCCCGGCTCGATTCCCTGAGGTGCAGTTAAAACCTTGCCAAGTTTTCGGCTGTTTAAGAAGACTGCATCATGTCTTCTCTAACTTTAAATAAATGACATCTTTGAATTTTTACTGCGAAAAAAAATCAAAAGTTTAATCTTGCCTTGAAGTTAATACGTTGTTTCCCCTATAAGTAAAGGATTTAATTTAAACTGTGTAAAAAAATTTTTAATGTTGACTTTTCCGAATCTGAATCTTGAAAATATTTCTTCAGCATTTTCAACATTCTGATTCACCTCTCTGATAAAAGTTCATATCTCACGTTTTTTTTTAGAAAACAATCTTATTTAGTAAAAAGTATTTGGTACACCTACCCCTTTCTAAATAGAGTAACACCCTATTGTAAGGGGGCGTGACAAAACTTTTGTCAGGATTTAAATTTGATTGATTTAAATTAAAAATTTAATTGTCATGGAAGAAGCTTTGACTATATTCTTACTGCGAGGAAATCTGGTTCTACCAGCCTTGATAAATGTTTTCAAGTAAAATATACGGGTCCGAGTTTCGAGAATCTGGGTTTTCTAATTTGCTACCCCAATCGAAGTTTGCTGAAAGTTAATCGGTCGATCTTTGGAATACCCAGCGAGAATTGGTCGAAGGTCCGAGAATTGGTAGCGGCTGCCCGTATTTGATTGTTTAATTAGTAAGATGACTCTGCCATTTCTCGGAAGAGTATCTCGAGTGCGAGAGAATCGGAATCTAGAGGAGAAAGACAAGTAGTTGAGGCATTGAGGAAGACACAAGGAAGAAGAAACAGAAACTGGGGATAGATAAATAGACTGAGAGCGATAGAGTGATAGTGGAAGATGGAGAGAGGCGAGAAATTTCGAGAGGGACAGTACAGAGTCTAAGATACGGAAGAGGGAGTCCTTCTGAGGAGAAGAGAGTAAGAGTTTGAGTGAAGGGGTTGGGGGTGGGATTCAGTAACTCCAAAGAGCGGGCAGGCTGGATTTCCGGTGTATAGGGGTATTAATCCCTACCCTCAATTACCCTTTGTCTTGGGCACAGCTTGGTCCACTTGTTAAGACACCACCACTGTTTGTCTTAAGGGGTGGGCAACCCCTCTTCGAGGTTAAACCGCTTCTGGAGGTAAGGTTGTTTCGTCGGGGTGTACTTTACATGCGTCTGAAACCGGAGACGAACTGCTAAGGCAAGACTACTGATCGTTGTGGTCTCGTATCCGTTTTCTCTGTAGGTCTGTAATTCTGATTCAAGATTTTATTGTTCTGTATTGATCTTTAGATTACCGGGTGGCCGAAAGTTTGAGAAAAGCTTGAAAAAGGAAATCATGCAAAAGTCAGGGAAGCTTAAATATTAATTTTCAGGGATAAATAACATTTTTTTATGGAAAAATCGTGTATAAGTCAGAAAATTGAAGATTGATGTTGTTTATTAATTTCATTAATTCAAGCTAGGTTTGCAATAGAATTAAACTACTCATTAATATCATTTTTCAATTGATTCCTCTTTAGTCTTCTTTTACTCCTCATCTGAAGACTTTTCTGAATTTCTTCAAGCGTCTTGCCCTTAGTTTCAGGCGCGATCGTAAAGAAGATAAGAGACCCAACAGCAGAACAGAATGCATAGATCCAAAAAGTTGTGTAAATACCCGCTACATTGTTCACCCATTCGAATGCAATCTTTATCAAAATTATAGTTATGTTACTCACAATATAAATAACAAATGCAGCTAGAACTTTGACATTAAGAGCAAAAATTTCACCCATGAGAACAAAGGGAACACAAGAAAGTCCTAAAGCGAAGGCTATTTCGTAAACAATTAATCCGATAAGTGGTAACCAAATAATTGATTTGACATCTGCCGTGAGGTATATTTTTAAGAAAAAAAATAATCCTACTATAGCTAGACTCAAGGCACAAAATAAACCAGACAATAGTAATGAAATTCTTCGGCCTGCACGTTCGATAAGAAAAGCTGACACTATAGTCATTTTTACACTGATTACTGCTGTTATAATTGCGCAAATTTCCGGTGACAATGGAATTTCAGTTTCTTTGAAAATATCCTGAGTAAAAGAATTAATTGCTATGAATCCTGATAAAAATTTTGTCATCCAAGCTACGAGTACAATACAGAGACTTTTTCTGTTTTCTTTTATGCAAAATAGTTCTCGGAACATCCACTTTTTGTTTTCTTGAGTCTCCTTTATGGATTTCTGCATTCTTTCCAATTCTGAGTACACCAGTTCTGGTCTCTTCACTCCTTTTAGTTTCATGAGGCATTGTAAAGCTTCTTCTTTTCGATTTTGCTGCAGAAGATAGTACGGACTTTCGGGCATGAATAAAAATATCGGGATGAAAATAAGTGATAAGATGAACATCATTATGTTCATCATCTTGTAAGATAGAAAAGCTCCCGCTACTTTTAAGTATACGTGACCCAAATTCATGGAAATTCGTAGTCCAGTGAGTAGTATGCCTCGAATTTCTTTATTAGCGATTTCTCCTAGATACATGGTAGCACAGGCGATGCACATGTCTGCGGCAAACCCACTGATTATGCGTGATGCGTACAATATGTAGACACTTTTCGCAAAGACGATCATTAACCATGAAATTGTGTAAGGTACGGCTAGCATCAAAATCCAATATTTTCGGCCTATTAGACTCGAGATACAAATAAATATTATGTCTCCAATGATGGATCCAATTTCGATAAATGTCACTATCGCTGAACCCTCGACATTCGTTATGGGAATTTCAGATTGGTTACTTCTTAGAAAAGGCAGAGCAGGCGAACTCCAACTGTACACTGTTCCGAATGACATTGGCAAAATGCAAACTGGAAAAAAATTATAAAAATGAAAAGATGTGTCATGAAGGGTGTAATAGTTACATTTTTTATTATAAAACACTATTTTCGTTTATGATGTGTTAAGATTTTCACAAGTGATACGTAGAAGGTTTTTTTAAAAAATTTTTTAGATATTTTTAAAAAATAATTAAAGTTTAATTACCACTAGCAGCGACTACATATTGGAACCAGGTGTTTCCAATTTTTTGGATCACTGTTCCCTCTTTTGGTGTAAAATCTTCAAAAGGAACTTTCTTGTATTCATTGATATTTTCTTTCTGGTTATTGTCTTTCATTTTACTTGAAAGATTTTGTACGTAACTTTAAATTTAATCAACAGAGTCTTTATACGACTGATTTTGACACCAATAGATGCACTACTGATTGAATCTATCTCTGACATCTATATGAACATGATAAATCTAATTTTGTCTTTAAAAATATCGATAAGAGTTAGTCTCTCTCGGAATACCTGCATTCTAGACCTACATTATAGAGAAAATTGTTGTTCACATTTCACGAATTTTGCTACAAAAATTATGCGAGGATAAAAATTTATTTAATTTATTAACTTAACTTGAGTTCGTAATTAAGTTAAACCAGTAATTTATTTTATTGATTATATTATTTAACGCAAAAAGTCTTTTTGATTATACATTCAATTTAAAAAAAGACGTCTTTGCATTCAGAATTTTTCAATAACAATATATTGCAGTAATCTTTCAAATTGTCGAGGCGGATTAACTCTTTTTCAAAACAACTTATAAGATAATACTTAAATCGTTCACATTTGAGTGTGATAATGATAAAAGAATGAAAGAAAGTTTATATTTATAATTCTATTTATCTGAATGAAAAATAGCTTGAATTTCCTCTAAAGTTTTTCCCTTCGTCTCCGGGGCTATAATATAGAATACAATTGTCCCAACAAAGCAAAACACAGCATACATCCAAAAATTCGCGTAAATTCCAGCGATACTATTGATTAAATCGAAAACTGCTTTATTAGAAAATATGATAATATCGCAAATAATCATAGTCAACGACGTGGCTATAGCTTTTACTTTAAAACCAAGTGCTTCTCCAATAATGACATAATGAATTGTAAATAAACCTAAATTCATTACAATTGTATAGAAAATTAACCCGACAAAAGGAAACCACGATATCGTCTTCAGATCTACCAAAAGGTAGATTTGCGCAAAGAAGAAAAGTCCCAAAAATACTAAGCTGAGCCATGTTAGTATCCCATAGATCAGGAACAATTTTCGCCTACCATAACATTCGATAATAAGACTTCCTATAAAGAATGTTATTACTTCAATGACCCCAACCATCACTGTGCTTTCTTTTGATGCTAGAGCAAATTCACTGTAGCTCAGAATTTCTTGAGTGTGAGCTGAAATAGTCACTTTTCCTGCCATGAATGGGATAAAGGAAGATATAAGCACAACATACAGACTCTTTCTATTTCCCTTTACAAAAAATAACTCTCGAAATGCCCATTCTTTGTTTTCTTGACTCTCATTCACAGTATTTTTCACTCTCACTAGTTCTGAATTCACAGATTCTTCTTCAGTCTTTCCTCGCAGTTTCATTAGTGACTCTAAAGCTTCCTCCTTTCTATTTCGCAGTAATAGATAATAGGGACTTTCTGGTATGAATGGAATGATGAAGATAACGGGTAGTATCAGACATAACATTGTTACGTTCATCATTTTGAATGAGAGAAAAGCTCCAACTATTTTAACAGTTAGGTGAGCTGAGCTAGAAACAATTTTCAATGAAAAGATTAATCGACTCCTGATATTTTTCTCAGTGATTTCTCCAATGTACATCAGTCCAAAGTTCAGAGCGGTGCTCGCAGCTATTCCATAGATGAAACGAGCTATACATATTGTTATAATGTTTTTGGCAAAAACCATCAATATCCATGAAATCACTTGAAGAATTGAGGAATGGAGTAAAAAATATTTACGACCCATAAAAGATGCGAGCATTGGATGTAACACGGCAGTACTGATTGATCCGATATCGAAAGATGTTGCAATCCAAGTTCCTTCCATGTCGGTTATTATTTGAAACTCTGAAGAATTGCTCTTTAAGTATGGCAGCATCGGACTTGTCCAGCTATGACCTATTGCTATTGATGCTGCTGTAAAAGATGCTGTGAAAAAACAGATTTTGGAAATTGCAGAAAATTTTCATGAGTTCAAAGTTTTGCAATTTTTAATCTTGAATAGAAATGACTAGTACTGTTCTATCCAAAAGTCTAAGTATTTACATATTCAGTTTAAATATTTTAGATACTGAGAAAGATGATCAAATATATCAAATATTGAACCTAAATATCTAGGTACTAATTTTGAATCACGAGACAATCAGATTGAATACCTAAAAATAAAATAAAATATTTCTAATTACAGAATCATTTGATTAAATTAATCAAAGGTTGTCACTTACCAGTAATTGCAGCTATTATTTGCCACTGATAGTTGTTAATAACATTTTTAGATACTTTTTCTTTCATTTTTTCCTTATACACTATTCAAAATTTTGTAGAAAATTAAAAAAAAAATTAAATAAAATCTTCGTTTGTATATATAACGCAATAAATTGAGTGAGTTCTTTAAACGAGGAGAACTGAATAAGTCTAAATGAAAATTGCACTTTGTTTTTATTTCGAAACTTAATCTCTTAAATACACATAAGTCACACTTAAGTATACAAAAGCATGAAGTGTGAGTAAAGATAATCGCTGAAAAACTTTTCCCACATTCAATGTTTATGTTGTTATCGTACTAATTTTTTTTAAAGGAATGAGGCTAATTCAAAAGGCTTAATAATTAGACAATATTTTAAAAAATCAACTAAATTTCAAAACATTAAAAATTGAAAAATTTTGTGATTATAGATCCGGACTCTTCCCAGAAATTTTGTTTTTCTCATGTAACATATCCTGAATTTCTTCCAGCGTTTTACCTTTAGTTTCAGGCGCCACAAGAAAGAAAAGAAGTGTCCCTGTAAAGCCAAAACTAGCATAGATAAAGAAAATTGAAAAGTAGATTTCCGATTTCTGGAAAAACTGGTAAACTACTTTAGTTGAAAATACCGTAAAATCAGTGACAACATTAGTAAACGATATTCCAACTATTTTTACTTTAAGTGCGAACATTTCGCCAAGTAGCAAATAAGCAATAGGTGAAGGTCCCAAATTTGTTGCACTTGCATACAACAATAAGGTAACAAATGGTACCCAAGTTATTGACGTAACATCTTTGAGAAGATTAAGCTTTACAAAAAAGAATATGCCTGTAGTTAACAAGCAAACAGATCCAAACATGCAACAGAATATGTACAATTTTCTCCTCCCAACTCGTTCAATAAATAGGATGCCTACCGCGTTCATCGTAAATTCTCCAATCCCAATTATTACTGCGCAATGTTCAGATGCCAAGGGAAATCCAGTAAGGTCGAAAATTTCTTGAGTATAAGCTGTAACTATGACTCTTCCTGTCAAGTATGGAGTTAACATAGCTATGATAACTATGAGCAAGCTCTTCCTATTTACACTTATACAAAATAATTCGCGAAAGGCATATTTTTTGTTTGCTTGGCTCTCCTTCACTGCATTTTCTATCCTTTCTATTTCTGTATTCGCCATTTCTGGAACGGAATTCTCTCGTAGTCTCATGAGCGATTTTAGAGCTTGTTTTCTTTTCTCGCAAAGCAATAAATAATAGGGACTTTCTGGAATAAAGGGAAAGAGTAGGAAAAAAGGGAGTAATAGACATATCATTGTTATGTTCATCATTTTGTATGAGAGGTAAGCTCCAGCCATTTTTACAATTAGAAAATTTAAGGCCACGGAAAATTTCAGTAAAAATAGCAGTTTCCCTCTTATGTTTTTCTCGGCGATTTCTCCAACATACATCATGGAGTAGTTGAGAGCAATATGACTAGCTACTCCACCGATGAAGCGTGATATGTACAAAATAAGAACATTATTCGCTAAAGTGATTAATATGAGTGAAATCGCTTGTTGTATCGTGAAGAGCAGTAGAAAATATTTGCGACCAAATATCTCGGAAATCATTGGAGCGATTAGGTTACCAGAAACTGATCCTAGATCGAAAATTGATGCCACCCAGAAACTTTCCGATTCTGTTAGAGAGACTTTCGAATTGTTGCTTTTTAGGTAAGGAAGGGCGGCTGAGGTCCATGCTTGGCCTGCCCCATATCCGGATGCTGCAATTGAAGCTGAGACAGATATAATTATTGTACTATTTTGTGATCCACTGTTGGATGATTAAGAAACAGTTAAAAATTAAAATTAAATTAGCAAATTAAAACTTTGTTCACATCATTCTATGCAGATTGCCAGTTATTTTTCCACTGTGCAAAGGTCTTAAAGACATCTGTTTATAGATTATAATATTATTTAATTACCTGCAATAGTTGCAATTAACTGTATCCAGGGCCATCTTAATTTTATCGGAACTTCACCCACTTCTGCTGAATCCACTTCTCTAGGAATGTTTTCTTGATCACTTCTCCATTGTTTTATTTTGAACTTCATGATATCGATATTTCAGAATTATGATGTGTGACAATCAATAAAAGTAAAGCTACTTTCCAAAGAATTGATTAAGTACTGAGCGGAATTTTCAAAAAGCAATTTCTTAAGCATTCAGATTTTATAATCATTCTTTTGCCAGACATGTTTGGTCACTGATAAGAAATAAATGACAGACGCAGTTAACTGCAAAGCCGGTACAGTAAATTAAAAAATTTCGCTTTTATTGCACATCTCTTTTTTAAAAATGATAGCCGTTATACAAATCTTTACTGTAAAAAGAACTCTAAAAACCTAATCATATTTATATTTATCTATGTTTTTGTTTCAGATGCAAAACAAGTGGAATTGCTGATTATATGCTGATTATACAATTATTATTATACAATTGCTGATTATACAATTATGAATTGCTGATATGCTCTGAATACTCTGATATGCTTAGATTATAAGGTAAGAAAAATTTTTTCGTTTATGAATATTACGTGAAAATTACTTGAAATATCTGCTAAAAAGATAAAGGATTTACTCGAGCGGTTGTCTGAGCCTCGGCTTTCGTTTATAAGGTTTCAACAAGTAAATCCAATATTTGATCTCTTATCTGGTCTGATGGCATGAGGGGTAAAGATCCATCAACCGAGATATTATTAAACTTTGGTTTATTACATCAGTTTATCTACACTCTACAGCCTATCTTATAATTTTGCCTCTTTCTTCACTTCTTTTCCAAAATATTCTGAATTTCCTCGAGCGTTTTACCTTTAGTCTCAGGTGCAACTGCATAGAAAATAATTGTCCCGATAAAAGAGAACAGAGAATATATCCAGAAATTTGCATATATTCCCACTGCTTCATTCATCCAATCGAATATTATCTTACTTAAAAGTGCCATTACATCAGTAGCAACTATCGTGACCGATACTGCCGTCGTTTTCACACTAAGAGCAAACATTTCACCCAGCAGAATATAAGATATAGTGCAAATGCCTAAATTTATAGCTATTGCATGGAAAATTAAACAGACAAAAGGTAGCCAATTAATCGATCTTACATCAACCTCAAGGTTAAACTTCATAAAGAAAAACAGACCCATAATCAGTAAACTGAAAAAAGCTATTGTGCTGCTGAACAAAAAAACTCTTCTTCTACCGGCGCATTCTATTACCTGTCCTCCTAAAACAATCATCGCCAATTCAATACATCCTATAATCATTGCACTAGTTTGAGGGGGCAAGGTAAATTCACTATATTCGAAAATTTCTTGAGTAAAAGCTACAATTGCAATTCTGCCAGATAAATATGTAGTCGCCATTGCTGTCATCACAATGTAAAAACTTTTCCTATTTCTTTTATTAACAAATAATTCCCGAATCGCTAGTTTATTATTTTCTCGACTTTCTCTCACTGCAATTTGCATTTCCTCCAATTCTAAATTGATTTCTTCAATATTTGATCCTCGTAGCTTTTTCATGGTTTGGAGAGCTTCTTCTTTGCGATCTTTTAATAAGAGATAATAAGGACTCTCTGGTATAAGTGGGAATAGGAAAAAAAATAGAAGGGTAGTGCAAAGCGTTGTTATGTTCATTAAGTTGTAAGAAAGAAAAGCTCCTGCGACTTTAGCAAATAGAAAACCTATACCTACAGATATTTTGACTATAAAAAGCAGTTTTCCTCTGATAGTCTTGTCGGCAATTTCCCCTATGTATATTATCGCGTAGCTGAGAGCACAATGTGCACCAAATCCAATGAGGAAACGTGCTATGTATAGCATAAGAACGTTTTTTGCAAATATAATTAGTAACCATGAAATAACTTGAATTAAAGTTAAATACATTAAACAATACTTTCGACCTATAAAATTTGAGAATATGGGACCTGTTGAATCACTGCAGATCGCACCGATCTCAAGAATGGATGCAATCCATGTTGCTTGTGAATTCGTTATGGGTATGGGTGAATTAATGCTTTTTAAGTAAGACAAGGAAGGACTCGTCCAGCTCTGAGCAACTCCAATTCCCCATGATGATATGCCAGCTGTTAGAAAAATATATTTTTTAAGGTACATTATTAAGGCCCTTACATTATTAAATATTGTCCCAAAATGAATATAATAATTACCTCCAATCGTTGTTATGAACTGTAAGAGAGGCCTTTCTAATTTCTGAGACACCTGATATTTCATTATTGGTTGATCGTTAAGCATTACTGTAAGAATACTAAAAATTTCTGGCAGGTTTTATTATATAAATGTTTACTGATAATAAGATAAGAAATTTATTAGCATGTAAAAGTGTTGATAAGACTGTCTTCTTTTCTTTACAAAAGTGATTTTAAAACTATAAAATCAGAATTATTCGCTTTAACATGCCGCCCTAGGTAAAGACTAATTATAGAGAAAATATTTAAATTGCTCTTATCAGAAAATATGCTTCAAATAATTTCTCAAAGTTTTTGTAAATTAGAGCAAACCTCAGATTCTTCTTTGCCATTTTTTTCAATAACACAAACACAATTTTCCGTAAAGAAGAAAACTCATTCTCTCCACTTTCAACTTTCATTTCTTGACTGTTTTCACTTTTAGCTTCAGAACAATAATTAGTATTCTTTGAGTATGAAATTTCTCCCACAAGTTGTATATCATAGGATTTTTTTTTATTAGAGAGTATTTCGAATGAAAGATTTAGTAACCTTTCCTCTTTGCGAACGACATGTCGACTGAGAACTGTTATTTTAAGATTGCATGTTTGAGATGATACGAGATGATAATTTCCTATCAAGTTTGCTCTCAAATGAACACATATGTATGTGTATGCCATCAACAATGGGATTATACAAAATATATAATCTTTTCGTAAAGAATTTAAAGAGAATAAAGTACATACACTTTCGAAATAGAGATTAATTGATTAGCGGAAGGGACTAAAGTCAAAGTCAGTTGGTTCTTGATGAGGAAGAAGAAACAAAGAGGAAAAGTCAGAGGAGACGATATCCCGTGTTAAATCTCATGTAAACATTTACAATGGATTTGCCAGCTATTCAAACGGTTAAATTCTCTTAAGAATTTGGTTTGTACAGGGGTGCACCACCATTACCGCCCCCAACCACCTTTTCGTCTGTCTACATTTTCCTTCTTACCCCACAGACTTGCTTCAGAACCTCCCTTGGTTTTCTCACCCTTTGTATTTCTAACAATTGATATTCTTCACTTTGTAAAGAAACAGATTTCACCCCTCGCCAATGTCGAACAAATAATACGTACTTGGTAAAATCCAAGAAATCTCCACTCTAACTTCTTCGATATTTTGCAATGGAGTTTTCACTCGCCTCGGGTTAAGACCAAGGAATTATCCTGTTTCTTCCCACCTGGAGATTCCAGTAGGATTTAATGTACTTTAAAAGGTTGTTGAATCTATTGCCTTCTTATTATTCGCACCAGAAAGCAGTTTTGTTTTATTCTGTATATGGTTCGAAATCTATAAAAAATTGCCATTTTTTATAGATTTCATAAGATTTTATATGGGTTATCAAAATATTTAAAGAGATTGTTGAAATATATAAATTTTCAACATTAAAAAATAAAATATTTCCCTTAGATCTATACGTATTTCTAATAGCATTCCTCATTAAAGAAGAAGTGCAAATGAATATGCACGGGGATTAATTTGGCTTGGGAGCGAAGCTGGAAAGCATTACAATTTCGCGAAAAAAGATTACCAGGTAAAAGAAGGGGGAAAAGGTAATACTCGGTGGAAGTTAAATTTTTGTATCTTCCGGGGAAAGGATCCGGTTTGTGGGAAGGATTCGGAAAGGGTCGGTACGGTGCCAAAGACGGATTAAATCTGGAAAAGGTAAGGGGATGGGTTACCACTAGCCGAAGTTGGAATATGCACGGCAAAGGAATATAGCTTATTTGCGTGCCGAAAGTTTCTGGCAGCGTTGCATGCACCGCCATTAATAATTGCTTTACAACAGATTTTATTTTATTTTATTTCCAAGCGAACCGTCGCGAGTAAAGTCGAGTCTCAAACGCACTACTTAGTTAAGTCTCTTAACTTCCTTCTCACATTCAAAGAGATCAACAATAACTCGATTCAATATAATTGCCTCTTAACTCAATTGGAAAAGTTAAGAAATGCATGAATTTACTTAAAATTTCGAAATCAAGCTATGGTTGAGAGAATTTTTTAAGATAAAATATCAGGGAGATGGACATTTTGAAATAACTTAATAAGATAAATTTAAGGAGTGGACATGTGAAGGCTAGTGATGTGGTTTTGTGTATTGTATAGAGTTTACGAGTTTGCGGACTAACCTCACAGAAATATAACTCTCTGTGTGGTTACTCTTCAATCTTATCCGAGAGCAAAGCATCCTCGGCATAACTCCGAAAGCTCTACTTCCATAACCATCCTATGCTGGATTCATAAGCTTCTTGGAAGTACTTGCGTTCACGTGCTACTCAACTCTTATTCTAGAGAGTTCCTTTTATGTATCTTTTCAACACAGAAACTCGATATTGAAAATATTTCTCTGTCCATCTTCTAATATTTCTTCATTATATAATTATCTTTCAATTTTTATACATTCGCAGATTTCTTAATTGAAAATAATTGCACTACTTTATGTTTTCAATTATCTGACTTAAAATCCTTTTACATTCTTACAAATTCGATGAAATTCCATTAAAAATAGCAAATTTCTTAAGAATAATTTTTTATTGAATCTATTTAAAAAACTTGTACTGGTAGTTTAATTAATAAGGGAACAATTGGTTATCTGACTTTATAAAAAGACATCACGAACGTATAAAAGAAGTAACATTTAAAGATGTCTTATAATAGCACGACCTACTTTATAACTTTCTGTATACGCTCCACATCAATATCATGAACTAAAAATCAAAGCTAGCAAGGACATCAGCAATTTTCGTAAGTTGATCAGCAAATGGCGTGAGCTACCTTCCGATCAATCAGTAGATTTTAGTATAGCTTTACAGCAGTATATGCTAATAATGTAGTATTTTCAGTCGAGGGTTGTAGGAGATTAAATCACTTCTTAACTGCGATCAACTGTTCTCATAACTATTGAGAAAATTTATTCTGATGCATTTATTTACATTTTTTAATCTTAAAAGGCCTATATAACAAATAAAGAGTATTTTTACTCTGAACATCAAAATAGCTAAACATTTTTTTTTAATTAATTAGCATTCCTTTATCTAGACAAAAAAAATTATATGCTATATAATTCAAGATCGAATCTTTGAATGTGATTGTTAATGTTATTTCGCGTTTACTTTCGTTCAGTTAATTATAGGACGAATTTCTGATCCTATTCGAGGAAGTGATTCCAATCTAAAATTACTGATCGAACATGACACACGTAACTTCAATTTATAATGGTCGCGAACACGATATGCCAAACAAACACCTCGTGTCCCCCGAATAAAAACGATATTTTTTCTCATCCCTTCATACACACCCATATTTGCCTTGTATTTCCCTTTGAAATTGGACTGGATTGATAAAAGACACGAGTTCTTTGTTGTTAAAAAAATCCATGTTTTTGTAATCTACTTTAATCACTAAAATCATAGTTGAACTTTATCTTTAAAATTTATGTCGAAGCCGAGAGAATATTTACGACTTCTGAAACAGTTTAAATAATGGAAATATTGAATTATTTTCAATTTGTCTAATGAGTTACAGTATCAATTTGTAATTTTTTTTATTTTAATAGTCATTTTCACCTGATATTCAATTTTTCGTGAATTTAAATGACCCATGGAAACTACTATAGTAATAATCGGTGAATAAATTATAGAGAATTAATTTAAATTCTATGGTAATTACTAAAGTTTCTCAAATAGCTAACCAGTTGAGAATCAGTTGAATCAATATCTTTTAATTTTTTATCGTCAGTCGAACGAGAATGTCTAGCTAAGCGATCTCGCGTGCTGAACGACGCCTTTTCGTTTTTAGAGTCTCAAAAAGGAATCACGCGGCATTTATATCCGGTTGATAATTATGAGCTGCCTCGAGAAATTCTCAACTACGAAAAGTATCGCGTTCCCAACCACGTCACGATACAGTTGTTATCGACATGAACTTCGAACTCAACGTCGACCCTCTATAGTTGAAAATAATCCGCATTGGAACTGCATAGCTCTCCCCATTTCCGTTTGCTTGAAAAGTCCTCATTTTCGGATCAAGGGAAAGTTTATTGGGTTAAAAGTTGACCATTTGGATGCGAAATTTAACGGCACTCGTTATTCAATCGCGGGTCTGAATTTAAATTTTTTAATTCACAAAACTATGAGATAATTTTCATTTGAGTTGGCTAATTTGTCATTTGAACTTTGATATTTTTTTTATCCTTTTTTTTTTAATTTTAGTTTGTTGGTTTTATAAAAGATTAGAAACATGGTTACGTATTATAATTTCATTGGTTACATATCATAATTTGACAAACTTAAATATTTTACAAAATTAGATCCACTTTATAATTTCAAATTCACCCCTTTTCCAACTTTAAACTTTCCTCGGATTCTGAATTTCTCACCCCATGAGGTGCTGCCGCCTCGCGTTGATATTTGAAAGTCGAAAGGACGGGTTGCATCTGGAAGGAGTTGAAAAGTAGTGGGGGATAAACGAGCACCCCTCCAACACACTTTGCGATACGTCGAATGACTAATACGTTGAAACAATAGGCTGTCGTCGTTCGCCCCGAGAGGATTGCAAAATACAGTGGGTGGTTTGGGAAAGGAGAAAAGGGTAAGAAGGGTTTGGGGTGAAAAGGGGGAAGGTTTGAGCGATTCCAATGCACCACTTAAGCGTTTCTATATCCGTACCTTCGAGCTTTCACGAAGCCGAGGATGTGAGGACCAGTATATACTGTATACATGTAAACGTGACAGATTCGCTTACAAGAGTGTATGAGTGCGTATATATTGCCGATGCTTTTATCGCCCACAACTTTACGCCATCCGGGCGAGGTATTAAATTATGAATTACGTTGGTATTGTTCGCCAACCCCGCGCTTGTACTCGAGATTCGAGTCTGCTTTCGGAGAATCTCAGATGGAATGTGTTAAAGTTACTTTCGAGATTTTCATGATTTTTGCCCAGGTAATATAGGGGCGAAATTTATTTAAGGTCAGTTAAGCTGAACCTTTTCCTATTTAATTTTTAAAATCCCTTTTCCAAGGATATTTTCCTAAGCCGCTTTTAAAAACCTTTTTCAAAATAGTTTTCCAAACCGCTTTTCTATTCTTCTTTCAACCCCCTTTTAAGTCTTCTTCAAACTCTTTTTCCCCTTACTTTTCCAATCATGATTATTTAAAGAATTTTTTATTCAATATTTAATGAAATTTAACAAATTTTTGTTAACGTACAGACTTTGCCTGAAGTTCGCAGAAAAGTACATATAAAAAGTTTGCCTGGATCCCAAATTCCGTTAATTGTTTACAGGTATATTTAAAGACGTTAAAGAATGAAAAATGCAATAAAGTAGAGTAGAAATAGGTAGGTAAATAATAAGTAATTCAAGGTAATTGCTACACGTAAATAAATTTCTCTATCAAGCAGGAAAAAAGTTAGTTAAAAAATAAATCAGCGAGCCAATCCTGATAATTGAAATCCATTAGAGATAGAACTTATGACGGAGAAGCGCGAGGCGCATAATTCGGACGAGATGGAATTATTATTCGAGAAGCGAACCACTTACGTATTAATTGAAATTGAAATAATCACTTTTCCGTTATCTCTCATTAAAGCTAATTCAATTATTCGATCTCGCTTGATTTATTCTACATTGACGTCCAATTTATCCGAGCACACGCCATTTATTCGAAAGAATTCGTTCTTATTACGGCCAACCATCTTACCGGCTCGTAAAAGAGTAGAGCTTTCACGTGGCGAGCAGCGGAATTTATTCCGGAAATACGTCCCCAGCACACGGAGGGATAAAGATATTCCGGTTTTTGCATGGATTAGTAATGGAAGCTCTCTCGGGATAGAAGCTCTTTCAGGGGGTGGTTCGGCAACGCGGTAAAGGGTACCTTCGGCCCCTTTTCCACCCTTTCCGGACCCATGATTCTGCCTTTTCTCTCACTTGGGCGATTTCCTTCTCTCTCTTTTTGTTACGAGAATAAAGAGAAAGAGAGAGGAGAAATGTGACTGTATCGACGATGACCACGATCGAGAAGTAACCGCAAGGACCAACCCGCAGTTCCGTGAAAACGATTACCGCCGTACTCTCGAGTCATTCGTAATAAAATTTACCTCGCTCGAAATTCTCTATTCTTTGGTGGTTATAGAACCACTGGATGTATGCATGTGGACTTAACTGGATATTGTGGGTTTTAGTCTCGTGTGCCTCAGCTTTATCTAATATTAAATCAAAGACGCATTTATATTATTATTTTCAATTATATTTATTGTTTTATTAATATTAGCTGTCAAACCACAAATCGACGTTTTGCTTATCGATTTAATTTCTTGATTTGTAAAAGGGAGTAAATAAAGGGGTAAGGATAGCGTTTGAAAAAATAGGTCAGAATTTGGAATAGGATTTGGTCAGGATTTGGAAAAAAGGCTTGGTTTCGAAAAATCATGTGCTCAACTTGAATAAATTTTGCAAACCTCTAAAATTGGTTGCAAATCATCTCTGAGATTAAATTTCCTTTTCGGGATATAACGATAGTCTCTCCTTAATATCATTTTAATTGAAGACAGAATATTCTGATATGATATTCTCTTTTCCGAATCTGAAATTCAAGCAGCAAGTGATAATTTTGAAGTCTGGAAATGCGTGTATCGTCCGAGCAGTGAGCAAGAGGGTGTCGGAAAAAGGAAGGGTTTTGGTCGTAGTATTCGAGGGTTTTGCAGTGGCTCGAGGAATGAAAGAGAAAGATGGTAGAGAAGAGTGGAGAAGAGGGTGAAATGGGTGAAAATGGGGAGAGTGGGTAGTCGCGGAATACGAATATGAGAATTAAAGCCGTCGAAGGAATTAAAGCGTATAACCGTGGCGCAGATCTCTGAGCTGTGTCTGCCTGTCTGTCTGTCTTTCTGTCGGTCCAGTCGTGCATTGCCGTTGGTCCGAACCGCGGTGGTGCGGATATCGAGGATCGGATCTCTCAGTCTCTCCTCCCTGTCCTACCTACCCCTATACCTCTTCCTCCATCTCCACATCCACCTCCACCTTTTCACCCTCCTCGCAAGTCATGCGAGGCTTTGACCCTCCACCCACACCCCCGAGAGAGTCCACCGGCTTTTCATATTTCATTAAGGCGGTGGCTGCGACCATTTTGCATCCAGTCCTCGTATCCCACCATTGCTCTTCCTTCCTCTCCTTCAGGCGTATCACGATCGTTGATCTTCCTGTCATTCGCGAGAGAGGATAAAGAACAAAGGAAATAAATTAATCAGCCAAGATCGACCATATGGTCAGTTTTCGATGAGCGAATATCAAAGGATGAAATGAGATTTCGAGGAATAAGCGTTGAGAAGAGCATATTTCATTGGACTTGTTTATTCGTCTTTATTTGAATCAAACTGACGTATCATTGATATAGTGTCAAAGAAAAAATATCGTTGAATTAAAGAAAATATTGTGCGGAAATTAAAGGAAATCCATTTTTCTCATCTCATAAACTGTCACCTTTAGGTTTTGAGTTCGATTGTTTTTCCAGAAACTTGTTGCAAAATTTTGATTTTAGGTATTCGCTGATGTATATTTTTGAGTAGAAGAAAAATTAATTGTCGCTTCTTATTGTCTAATGGATTGAGATTATTGTGAAACATAAAAAGATAATTTTGCTGGATTGATGTATGATGTTTGAACTTTGATGCTTGAGAGGTGCTAGAGTATCGGAAGTTGCAACTGCGAACGCAACCAAATACCGACACGAAACCGTACGGTCATAATTAACGGACATAAATTATCAATCCAGGCATCGGTTAGCGGTGCGACCTGGCACACAGACGTATATATGAGCAAACTAGGAGAGTTGCGGCCTCTAGAATAGAGGATGGGCACGTAGGGAAGCCAAAGGGAGGTCGAAGGGTGTTCGCGAGAGCGAAGTGATTGATATAGAGATGCGGTAGAGCCAACTGGTAGTGCTGACTCCATGACGTACGTCTCTACGATTATTGCCAGCCGTCACTAACGTTATGCTGTCTAAATCACACTAGACCGAAAGAAACATGTCACTTAGAACCACCAAGATCCACAAAAATCATCCCTTTCTCTCACAATATGAAATTTTTTCCATTTTAGTCGTACACTGACATTAACAACAAAAAGAGACTATAATTTGCTTTATTTCTTAAAATTCTGGTTCAAAATAATTATAATAGATTGAAAAAGGGGTTGGAAAAAAATGGAAAAGGGTGGGAAGACTGGCTAGGGCAAGAAGCTTTAAAAAGGGAATTGAAAAAATATTTTGGAAAAGTGTTTTATGAAAGGTATTTGGAAAAAAGGTGAGAAAGGGGTGATTGGAAAAATAATGCAAAAGAGATTTAAAAAACTGCTGATTAAAGTGGAAAAGTAGGGTGAAAATATTGGGAATCATAGACTTTCTGAATATCATTTTAAAATGTCTTCTGCAAAATTCCGAAATCGTAAGCCTACCATAGAGGATATTTTAACAAAAATGACTTTGGATGTACGTAGTATTTATAAATAGAATCATGAACACTAAAAATTATAATGATGCGTCACTAATCGTCGTGTCGGAAGCGCACTTTGTCATTTTTGAGAATAAAAATACATTTACAAAAGATAATAGCGCTCGAATCCACCTGTCGTCTTTTTTCTTTCTCCCATTGCAAAGGAAAATGGAGAGCGAGTCTCATATCATTAAAATAGAGATATTGACAAAAGCCCCGTATATTTACGGGGGTGAATCGGGGGCTGAAGCCCCCGGGGTGTCTCCCAGATCAATGGGAATATTGAACAATTGTCTTTGGCTACGGCTGAAACGAGCGGCCAAGACAATCAGCCTTCTGCGAACAATGCGTAGCTTAATGACGTAGCTGCACGGCTCTACCCCCTCTACATGGTAGCTGTCCGTATGTCTCCTACCCCTTCCTGAATACCATCTCGCGACAGTCGCGTCTCGCCTTTGGAATACATTATAATTAAAAATTTTCGAATTGCTCATTTAACCTTTATCCAAATGAAATAAATATTTTGTTTAAAAAGAGTGTAGGTGTAGCTACCTCTATTCTTTAAATGGGGTTGTAGTGAAAAATCACGTTTATTTTTATTATATTGCGAAAGAGAACCTTTCAAATTCTTCTATGAAACTTCTTTTAAAATGTAGAGTAAAAATTTCCTTAAATGTAATCCAATTTAAAATAGGGATGAGAAAAAAGATTTAGAAAAGGAAGTTGGGAAAATAGTGTCGAAAGGGGAAAAAAGGTTTGGAAAAGGGGGTCGAAAAATTGTCTTACATCAAAAATCAGTTTACACATCAAACAAAACTTCTTTATCAAAGAGTCAGGATCCCTAAGAAAGCTGGGATTTGAAGAGTAGGTATCGATATATTACAAGCGGGGGGGGTCTATGGGGGGTGCTCTTAGGGTCTTTCTTATATCGCACTGGTGGCAGTGGCATTGGCCATGGTGGTGTTTTAGGGATCGATAATTTATGTAAATGTGTACGCGGCAAGGGCGCTACCGTGTGGCGGTGAGTTACCGCCTGGAAAAGGGGTGAGTGGGTGGGTGATGAGGGGGATGCCTATAAGGGGGTGGCGGTGGTTGTTGGCAGCGGCGATGGCGACGCCGCATGGCGATGGAGGGAGAGAAGATCGCGACACGAAGGGGTTTGACGTCCAACCCTTTCATCGATTGTACTTCTCCGCTCCCTTTGGCAGTCACCCCTTCTTCCACCCCCTCCCAAAAAACCTGCCACTGACTAATGCCCGATAATGTCCCGTTTTCCTACCCATGTTCAAACCCTTCGGAGAAACTGCCAATTAAAAATATTCAACAAATCGTCCGCCTTTTTTTTAGATCTGTCTTAAAAACGGGGGTGATGAGAAAAACGTAAAAAGGGTACAAAAGATCTTCCTTTGTTTCGTACGAGGGGTAAAAAATTGAGTAATGTTAGAGATGATAAAAATTGATCTGCCTGGATTATCTTATAATTATAATATCTCTGATAATTAATTAGTTAGTTTATTAAATAGTTTAGTTGATTAAAATTGTGTGTTATTATTTTTTGAATGGAGGAAATATTTTCTGGTTTTGTCTTTTGTTCCTTGAGACCCTTTCGACTGAAACCTTCCTGAATCGGGAAACGGGAGTGATAACTTCGTGTTCTTGGTGAGGATAAGGCGAAAGGGTCAGAGAAGGAGGAAACTTGAATGGACGAATTGAGACAGAGCGGGAATTAAATGGCAGTAGGATCAGAATGCTTTGATTCTTTTTTTTTTTTTTTGCTTTTATCCCCCAATGAACACCATCGGTGGACAATAGCCCGTTCGCTTCATTTCTTTATTTTTTCGTGCTATTGATGCGGCTCTGATTATTTGCTTTCGAATTGAGAATCTTCACTTCAGTATTTAAGCTTCTCTGAAATTTACATTTCTCAAACATCCTCAATATTCTTAAGATACAAATTGAATGTACCTTTAAATACAAATTGGCTTTTTCCAATTAAGGGAGGAGTATTTCCTGAGAAGGTAAATAATGCGAGATTTATAATCAGGGAGGGCTTAATTACAGTAAATTTAATTAGGAAGATTGTATAGTCACATACATGATATAAAATCATAATAAGAAAAGACTAAGTACAAAAACAAATGATATTGTTATTATATTGTAATTAAATTTTTAAAGTAAAAGAATTTATTTTAAGAATTTTATAATTACAACGAGGTCTTATTTTAGCAGTGGAAAAATGTTTCTTGGTTTTCCGTAATTTCAGAGTCCTTCCTCAAATCTTTTTATGTTGTTTCATTGTCGCTTGGGTATTATTCTGTGGTTGTTTCGTTTGTCAACTTACACAGCGAGATACAATCCTCTTGCTCGGTTTCTAGCAGAGCCACTGATACGCGAGAGTTATTATTTTAATTTGTCCAGCGTTACGACACCGTGCGAGTCGACGTTCGTTCAAAAAGGGGTGGCTTCTCCCTTGTGTCGCAGTCCACTTTGAAAAAAGACGAGTTTTCGGTCACGTGACCATGCCAAGAGATACGAGAACAAAGTAGATTTAAAAAACGAGAATTCGGTATTTAGACAAAGACGAATTGAAATTCCTTCTTTTGCGAATTTATAGTTTATGTTAAATATCCCGAAGAAGTATTGCGAAATTTTTTAATTGAATTTTAATCGTGCCTTATCAATTAAAATCAACCAATTTTGAATGAATAGATTCCCTGGATTGAAATTGAAAGATGAATGGTGTTTTTTTGATATGAAGCTGAGATTTAAAAATTCATATACTAAAGAGCTCGACATTTATACACAGTGACGTTTGTTTGGACCCACCTCCGCATTCGTCCCTTGAATTCACAGTGGCGTCATCCCATCCCTAGTCTTTGATCCCCCCAATAATCAATATATTCTAACATAACTCTAATGGCCACCCCATTTGAATATACAGCCGAGAGCAGTGAAGCACCCCTTGGCTCTCCGCATCTCTCGGGCTCCAACAATACCAATCATCCGAAATATTCTCTCCTCTTCTTCCTCTTCTCTGATCTGACTATCTCGCTCTTTCACTCTGTCTTTTACTCATACTGCCGACTCGCAAGCCTCGAGAGTGGTATTAAAACTTTTCAGGGTGAGACGGGTGTGTTCTTCGTGCGGAGAAAACCTCTGAAATAAAATACTCGTGCCATCGATGTCCGGTCCTCTTTTACCCTGGGGTATGACAACAACAGGGTAGATTTGTCATCGAGCCCCATAGTTGTTTCGCGCATCGATTACGAACTAAAGCAATGCTTTGCTGTCGTCCGGAAAAGTATATCAGTGTCAGTTTCGCCAATGATACTGGGGTAGAGTTTTCAGCTTAGAAACTTTTCTGATAAGGGGGAAAGTCTATCGTAAGAATTTTTAACTTTGTGGATTGTTCAGTGTTGCATTTGAAATGAAGGTGTGCAGAAAAAGTGGTTGGAAATCCTTTATAATCTTTTAAAATTATTTCAAAGTTCTTTATAATCCTTGAAAAACGTTAGAAATCTCTTAAAAGCCATTGAGATTTTATAATCTGCAGCATTTATTGTACCTCGAATTAAATTCTTAACGAATAATATAAATCTTGAAATTTTCTTTGGACATTCATGAACTACTGAGCTTCCAATAATTCGAGCAGAATTTTTATAAAGTTTGAGTGGCTAATACACGAGATGCTGAGCAAAGTGGTAAGGGTTGGACGACTTCGGTTCTCCAGGATGGTTTTTGGTTTCGAGTGCACTCGATCCGAAAATAAGGATTTACATATTCATGCAAGGATTTCCTCGGAGGATCCGTAGAGAGTCGACACGACGTCGTCCTATCGGCCTGTATTTCTGTACTGGCTGTGCGAAGAGATGCGAGGATAGTTCGTAATGGGATTTTCGAGATCCCATTGGGAAGAAGACTCGTGATGTATTGACTTTCGCGCGATACGCGAACAACCAGACGCATATTATATTAGATTAGAAAGTTTTTATTTCAGCTATAACATCCATATCAAACTCTCTCAAACTCAAACTATCACTCTCGCAATTTCTTCAAACTTCCTGCTCTTCCTCGACACTAGAGGCCATTTATATCGACAGAGAAGATTTTAACATTTTTCTACTTTCTTCTTTCTGCGATAAATTACATATACATGACTAGGTACGGAAAGTGTGTTTTTCTTTTTTAGTTTTTTAATAATCTGAAGGTGGGAAGTTTGGAAGAATGGTTCAGAAAATGGGATTGAAAAAGGGTTTTGAAAAGAGAGTAGGAAAATGAGGTGGAAAGGTAGTTTAGAAAAAGGGGTTGAGGGCACGTCACCTTGGTATGTTTTGCAAGAAGCAATGGTGGATGACGAATCGTTCTGGGTGCTTCAAGGGGTTTTCCTTTCCAGTTTTCATCCCCTGATATATCGACGCACGACGGCGAGCGATTCCCACGGAGGATACCGCGAGCCAATCTTTCGGAAACCAGCCCCAAATCCAAAGGACGTTGCGATATTTATAGGGCGGATTTAAAGTATAAAGTCGAGCGGATAAGGGCTGCTATGGTCGTGTTCCTATTTTCTAAGAGACAATCGCCTTGCCACCGCAGAGGGGTAAGGAATCTAAAACCTTAAACCAAGGCAAATACCACCAGAATCGTGTAACTCAAATCCAAAGCCAATCAAACTTTACATTGTAAACCAGGGATCTGAACTTTTAGTTCAAGATTCGACCCTTGGAAATGTTTAAAAGTTTAGATCCGTAGAGGCCTCTTAAGTTTCATTATAATAAAATTTATGTATTCAATTGAATTTTTTATCTTTTATCTTTAGGTCAATTTCAATATGGTTTCGGAACTCTGAGGGTTAAGCTAAACAAAAAACACTAAGATTATGAGAATGGATTATAGCCAAGCGAGTGGATCTTGAACGGGCGGAAACCACGTCACAAAAGCCTACGAAAGGCTCTGCAAAACCATATACTTGTGGAACGAAGGGGGCTTTTGACGATAGAACACCGGAAGGGTTGGCGACGCCAGCTTTCTAATCCAATAATTTAATTTTGGGATCCCAGCTAAAGGGGATTTGAAGTATTAGCCTTGGAATTTGTGTATCTTTGATTAGTATTCCGTTCGGGCATTTTGCTCGCTCGATTGCGGCACCAAATCCTAAATCAACTCGCGTGTCTTTACTCTCACTACATCGTTCTACAAAGAAACTATAAACTTAATATGTAATATATGTACTCTCTAATACCATCGCAATGATAAAGACCTTAAATATTTTGTCACACGCATTCTCTAATTGGATAGGGTGGAAGTCTAATCAAATATTTTTCAAATTCCATACAAAAAATCTTTAAAAAAATATATATCTTAAATCCAAATATATAGTCACACCCCCAAACTGGAAAGGGTTGTAGAGCGTGACCAAATATTTTCAAGTTCAAAATTCACTTTTCTGACAAAAATTCTACTATAAAATCGTATAAAATATAAGATTATGGGGTGTGATGAAATAATTTTATAATTTGATTTAATTTTTGAATATTTTTTCTTTGCGGCTATTTTTGTATTTCTCGCTTCTTTGCTACGTGTTTCCATCATTCTCTCGCGCGGTAGGAATAATATCGAAGAGAAGCGGGTGCCTTGTGTAAATCATACATATTCAGAGACAACGTTTCCTCGAGTAGCTACCAGTGATCCGTCTAATTTATAGTTTAACTTATCTAAATGCGCACAGCGCTTAGTATGCGAGGCAAAGTATACTCAACCAGAAAGAGAAAGATGGATAGAATAGCAATTGTGAAGGGGAAAGGGGGGGTTGAACCAAAGTGGTTCAACGACAGTCAGGCGACAGCTCAACCCTTCGGCTGTTTAGCATTCCATCTTCGATTGCGTCAACTTTGTACAGATCGCGAGGGAATTCTGTCGCGGGCACTTTTCCTGTGACAAGAAACCAATGAAACGGAAAATTTAAGTCTAACTTAGAATTTAAATAGAATCACGTTTGTAATTTTAATTAATCTCTTGATGAAACAAAGACTAAAATCCAAGAATTTCGGCTGCGTTTATATGACTAATACTGACTATTCTTATAGTGATTAGTGTCTAAGGCTTCTCCATCGATCACCGAAGTTAAACTATTTTTTTCTTTTTTCTAAAACTAGGACCTTTCTAAAACTTATCTCCGTCTGTACGAACAGTTAAACAATTTATTTGTGTCTCTGTGTCTGCTTATCTCAGGATTTCAAGTGGCTTCTATTTTCCTTTAAAATTGAATCGCCTATCAATTTCATAGCAGCGGAACAGAATGTCTCATCCTCAACAAAAGCATGTAAAATAATCCACTGACGTCGACTTCGTCCGATGGAAACTTTCGAAGCGATAAAAAACCGAGAATAGAGAAAGAGGGATAGATGAAGGCAAGAAGGAGAGAAAAAGAAAGGATGGTACTATATACGTGGATTCTGAATCGGTGTTGACGTTCATGAAACAAAAGATTTTTCTCCTCTGTTCGCGACGATGCCCCCAGTTGTTCGGCTCGATGGTTCTTGTCTGCGTCAACGGTAGAAATAGGAAGGGGGTTAGGGGGCTATATTTTCATATCAATGATTTTATGACCGCATCTTTCCCCCTTGAGGGGCCGCCTTCGCCGCGGGGACCATAGGAAATCTATATTTTATCGCGCGTGAAATTTTTGCTATTTATTCGCGTATGAGAATTTAAATGTTTCCCAAAATACGAGACGTCGAGGGTGCACTGGCCCTCCCCTTTTATTCCTCTCTCACTGTTTCTTTAGCGTAATCCTTACATGATTTAGAATCGAGGGATCGTTTTACCGGTGGAACGGGATTTCGGGGGTTTGGAAAGGGACAAAACGCGAGGTAGATTAAGTTCGATTCGGTAGAACATTATTCTTGATGGTGGCGGACGCCATCTTTAAACTGAGTTTGTAAAAATATGATCGCGGTATTTTTGAATAACGACACCATTAGCCAGAACTCTTGCAAGATGAGCGAAGTAATGCCTCATTTCTCTACCCGACTAGCGTCGCTTTAAAAGGGGAATTTGTTTTTAATATTAGGCTCTTTCCGCGACCATCTCGTCGACTAACCTTTCACCCACTTCTCTAGAAGCTTTATGGACTTGGTAGTGCATTATTAGCAGCGCATTATGGACTAAATTTAAAAATATTTCTCGTTTTAACCCTTTTGGGTTACATTTTTCATTGATGTGATTCATCACCTTTTTAGCAGAAAGTGTTATGAATGGGCTTGAGTTTTTGAAATATGTGATAGATTCAAATAGATTCTTGAAATATTTTTCAGATTATTCAAAGAATTTCCATTTATCCATTTCCAAAAAGACACCTCAATTTAAATTTAAATTTAAATTAAACTTTGAATTAACGGAAGTTCGAGTTTATTAACTTAGAGGAATTTCCTTGATTAGGTTTAGATATGG
This sequence comes from Synergus gifuensis, assembly GCA_904066015.1. NCBI lineage: Eukaryota > Metazoa > Arthropoda > Insecta > Hymenoptera > Cynipidae > Synergus > Synergus gifuensis. Next base: position 1,382,034 of record CAJFCO010000122.1, read on the forward strand.
GTCACTTCTAGAGAATCTTGAGGAATAGGCTTTCCAAGCCCAAGAGATGGCGCCACGATTCCAGTTGTTCGAGGGTTGAAATCCAGTGGAGAACTCTTGGCTCCAATATCTCGTCTCCAACCCGCATATGAACTCCAGTCGTGCCTGCCTCGTAGCTATAAAGTTCGAGTTTACAGCGCCAAATGGACTGGAAAGCAAAACGCAAAAAGCACGGGTAAAAGGGAGAGCGAGTACGAGAGAAAGAGAGAGACGCGAGGCTATGTGCATCCCGTTCCGGGAGGATGAACTTTAATTGGAATATGGATCCGTTCCACTGTTTCCTGATATCTCGATAAATTATCCTATGTTCCATTTGCCTCCGAAAAACATCAGCGCCGCTCTTTGCACCCGTCTGGAGCCAATCGTGAAACTTATTGGAGGTTTAAACAAAAAACGGTGTATTTGTAGCATGAAAAGAGGAGAAGGAGAGGAGAGGACAATAGAGGACAATAAATAAGTCAGAAAGATGAAGAGAATGAAGAGATTTGTAAGGAATACATTAATGGGTGAAAGACGAAGGAGGATATAACAAGGAAGAGGAAAAAGGGAGAAATAAGGAGAAGATGTTAAAATGAAAACGAGTGGTGAGAGTGAGGAAGTTAAGAAGTGAAGAGGTCGATGGAAGATTCGTTTATGTCTGGATGGTTTGGTATCTGTCCAGGGGTAAAAGGGAGGCTGAAGTCCTTCGGAGACCGAAGAGAAATGCCGGGCATTAGGATCAGGATGGCGGGCAATGACGGAAGTTGATTCGCCACGATTCGCCATGGGACTCCCATGGCCTTCGCGAGTTGTGATCTATGCTGGGTATATTCCACTATTCGGAGAGAAGAGGCCCTGGCCTCCTCCAGGGAATCTCCGTGACGTATGCGGCTACCTGACGAGAGAAAACAATCTTCGAGAATATATCGTTCACCTTTACCTGCACACCACTTGCCACTCTTCTAGAAAAAAGCAATCTTCCTTGCAATATGCCTCATTTATAAAAGATATATTTTCATGATTTGATCATGTGTTATAAGGTTGAATCAGTATGAAATGTACTGTTTTTCAAAGCCGGAAAACTTGTATAATTTTTTCTGTGCAGTTGCAAAGTAATTGAAATTGTTTATCCGTCACTTTTGGCAATCTGTCTTCTGTTAACCGCATCTGAGTTAAGGCAATTTGCCCCTTGACCGAGAAAAATGGCTATCAGCTCAGGGAATACATTTATGGCTGTTCCGCGTCGAGTAATTCTATTACCGAAGGATTTTTTTTGCTTTACTCCATATCGAGAAAAGGCGAATCCTTCGGGAAAGCGATTTGGTCATTCGTCTCTTTGAACATGGAGAAGTTACCTAGGGAATTTTACTGATTCTTTCTCATCACTGATATCTAGAGCATTTAATTTTAAGTCGATCCTTTCATGGCAATTACAACAGAAGAAATATTGTTTCATCATTTTTACTCATTGTTCTCGTAATAGATGAGAGACAAAGTAGTTTTATATTAAAAGAAAAAATTTTTTGATTCTTTACAGAAATGTGGAAGAAGTTGTTTATAAATCGATATGCAGATTAGAAAGTGTCGTAGAATCTTGATAGGAGGAAAAAACGACGCGTTTACGGCACAAAAAGAAAACACGTGTGCGCGCACCCCTATATCGAGAGGGTATGGCGCAAGGGATAGTAAACAGGCCGATATAGTGGAGCATGCTATCCAATATTGAGATTGCTGTCTTTTCTGGAATATGCTAATATGATAATACATACGAATGTCCCCATAAACTATAGAATTTTCATAAAGGATATGCAAATGATCTGATATCGAAAGTCTCGTCGACATTCCGTGGCAGGCGTTCTATTTCAAGTCCAAGTAGATTGATAGGCCCTTTTCGTTACAAATATCAAGCAAGATAAAACACTGTATCCATTTAATATCAAAAATGAAATGATATGAAAATATAAGAAGGGTTTTTTTAGCATGAAATTTATTATTTTACTTTTTCATGGGGTGCATAGCTTCAAATTTCGTTACACATCGATTGTATGTAATTTTAGTGATTTCAATTAAAGAGTAATGAACCCCTCGGGGCTGTAACAGTCTCACAAAAACATTGTTAATTTCCCTCTTCTCTAATTTCACTCAAACAAACGAGAAATTGTCATCAAATATACAATATTCTCGTAACTGGGAGAAGAAAAATGTCCTTGGGCGAGGCTCTGTGAATTGAAAAATTAAGTCCACTCTTTCATTTTGCTTTGATTTTGATAATACGAGGATTGATTCTCGCCCTTCGACATACTCCTGGAAGGTTCTCATATGTGGGTTGCCAAGCAACCGGCGGAGGGTGTCTTCTTGTCCGGGTTATATTTACCCCGGGGTTTTAAGCTGGTTCACTCATTTAGTTGTCTGTTTTCAGAACTGACCGGTGAAAAATTCATAACGAATCCTCAGAAGCGTCTCGTTCTTGATCCCAGGCCACTGACTGAAGCTAAGGGCTCGTCTGAATCCAGCTTCACTCATCTCTGATATGTTAAAAAATCTATACAAATTTCATGCAGGAGGTAAGTCTCCTAATCTTTGGATTCATGTTTCATTATTATATAATTAATTGAATAGATGAATTATAAAATTGCATAAGGAAATATGATGAATAAGAATCGAGGGCATCCAAACATGTTTGGAATTTGTCGATGCAGGCCTTGAGAAATTTGTTTGCGCGCGTGCTTTATACTGTAGACGTAATTTTCTGAATGTCAAGAAACGTAAAGTTTAGCCGTCTTTGCAAAGGGGATAAAAATATATGACATGTACGGCGAATGTGAATTTCGCGGTAGGGGGTAAAATTAGGGCTCTTTCGCTCGGCAACCTTCCGAGTCCACAAATCATACCAAAAGACGACTCGCGTACAGGAATATTGCAGAAAACTCATTTCGTTCGCGTGTCATTTATCATCTTCCATCCAAGTGTCTGGAAAACTATCAATATACCAAAATAAACGATACATGTATATATCTTCCAATTCCCCGTATGGAGAAATTTCATAACAGTCTATTGACATAATATGGCTGATTTCTTACAGATTTAACTAAATATTATTATTGAAATGCCATCAAAAAAAGCATCAGTTGGATAAAGCTTCCCATTTTTAAGAGAATTTTTAATTAGGTCTGAATAAGTTTTGAAAGCCATGAGGAGAACGATGGAGACAAAATTTCATGGCAGTAGAGATGCATAGATTCAGAGTATGGAATTTAAACTCGAATTTAAAAGTTTAAAGGAACTAATAGATATTACAAAATGGTCGGATTAAAATGAAAAGTTAGAGGCTTTGGGAAAAATCGGTGAATCCCTTCAGGAACGTGTCTGGTGTAGCGAGGGGGTGAGGTGGTTGGCTAATCAAGCTAGTGCAATGGCTTCTAATACGGCTGGAAGGCATTTAATCTCGACAACTTGCTAACGACCTGACCAACTCACACGTGAACACACGGACATGTAAACGTGAACCTAGAAGCTCGTCCTACATATACATTCCCGATAAGCGACAAACCCGCGCAAGAAACATTCCCCGATACCCAGACGGACCGATATACTCAACCCCCGATGTCCGACCAACCCTTCGACTTAAACTGTCTTGATAGTATTCAAGTGCCTCTCCTATAGCGACGTTATCAAATATTGCACTTATCGCGAGGTGAAAATATACAGGGTGAATAAAGGTTTCAAATTTATAGATTCATTCATAATTGTTAATGTTATTTATTTATAATTTAAGATGAAAATAACAACTTTATAATTGAATTAAGTTTTTTTAAAGAGAAAATCAACTTTTTGAAAAAAGATTCTTATTTTTAATTCTGAAAAAAACCTAAGAGACTGATGTGTTAGTAAAAAGAGATTAAAAAGTCGAATGGAAATTGGAGTGAAAAAGGGGGTTGAGTATGTCTGAAAATGGGAAATGGTGAAAAGGAGTTGGAAGTGGGATGAAAAAATAACAGTTGGAAAAGGGATATAAAATTGCGAGTGGAAAATCGATTGGAAAATGAAGTGTTGAAAAATTTTTTGTAAACGAAAAATAGTAAAAAGGGGTGGTAAGTGGGGTGGGAAAAATCGGTTGAAATAGGAAATCGAAATGGAGCGCAAAGTTGGGGAAAAATAATTGTTGAAAGAAAGGAGAATTGAAGAAAGGGGTTGAAAAAGGGGGTTGGTGAGGGGGTTAATTGACATTAACATGAAACAGCTTCTATTTAGTTCCATCCCAGAGAATTCTGGCCATTGTTTTTGAAAAGAGTAAGGCAGGGAGAGGCAATTTCTGAGTATGACAGTAATTACATGCATGTGACAAGTGTAAATAAACACCCAGTATACTCTGCGGCGAAATCTTGAGGGGTGGATAGGTTTGCGAGGGTAGAATTAACCCGGCGCCAGTGCACGTTCGTGTGCTCGTTGCCAGTTGAACAGTATCTCCATAGCGTTACTTGTCCCATAAACAGAGAGCACTGTTCTCCAGTCGATGGTCTTCGGATACGGTCGCGCATGTATAGTTTTCGGTGTATAGTTTCGGGAACTAATGTCGCGCCGCGCCATGCCAGCAGCTCAATTCAATTTAAACTTTGGAGGCCGATGCGCTCGTGAGCGAGAGAGAAAGATAATTTGAAGCCTCAAAGCTAAGAGTAGGAGAGAAACACGAATAGTGCGAGTGATTTTCGCGCACGCGTCACCGGCACTAAATTGCCTGAAATTAATGCGAGTTATTAGTTAACGGCGATAATTAGTAGGCAATTGTATGGAAAAGCGACTCCTTCCTTCCTAAGGTATCTTCCTTGCAAGGAATCCTATCAGCGAATTTTCATAGTTCATTAATTAGAATATTTCTAATTTCTTGCGCTGATTTCGAGATAAATAGAGAGATTTATTAGAAACTCCATATTTTGTCATTTTTCAACTCACCAAGGTAAGATTAGGTTTAGATCGAGAGGATAAATTGAGAAGGGCTGGATGGGGAGGAGGTCAGTAGTAAATGTCTATATTTAGTCAGACAAAGTCCTAAATATGATTTTACTCTCCTCAATAAGAATTTAAAAAACATTGAAAAATGAAAGTAACAACGGCAATAAATAAACACTTACTTAGCTCTAAATATTATAATCGAGCCCTTCACGATAAATATTTATCGTGACAATAACGAGATCGTTGAATTGACTGCAAGGGGCTGAGATTCAAAAGCACGCGTGATTCCCGCCACTTGGGCGAATCCATCCGGAAGCTGCTTTGCATCTCGCGGATGGGGTCGAAACGCAAGTTTCCCGCGGCATTCATGCTGCCAATACACTCGGGATGTACCCACTCCCTCATTTTTCCATTCCGGGAGTAGAAGTATAAAAGCATATTAGATATTTCGAATATTGGCTCCCACTCCCTCAAGGTCTCGCGGTGTCGCCGTAGACACCACAGGATTTCGAGTTCAATGTATACCTTCCGCCCAAACTTATACAGACTTCTTCCAAGTTTGTATTGGTACACAATTGCAAATATGTGGTGTCTTGTGGGGAGCAATCGCTTTAATATTCATACAACATGAAGCGAGCGTCGCACGAATGCAGGAATAATGTAGGTACCAGGACTGTCGCATTACATATCGGCAAATAAATCATATCATATTTGAATATGTTTGACACCAGAGAAAAATGACGGTAATTTAATGTTTCTGATATTTTTCAGAGAAAAATGAGCTGAGGAATGCCGTTTTTTTAGATTGTACTCGTGAATATAATTGTTGCAAAGCTTCGAATTTTTATTTCCAGTGTCCGAACTAGACCGAATAAAACTGGACTCTTAAAAACTCGAGCTAATGGTGGTATTTCAGGGTGGCCACATGTCAGGGAAATGTCAGGGAAAATAGAAATTGACATTTATACTAACTGTGCTATATTTTTGTCGTATTGCGTATATAGATTTTATAGTTTATTTAACAGATTTTAGAAACTTTCCAAGGATTTCGAAAGATTATAAAGAATTTCCAGGTATTCTTTGAGATTCTTTGGGTTTTAAATGATTTCAAGAGATTTTAAGTTATTTTAAAACATTTCAAGAGGGGAATTTGTCTGAAAGTCAGGGAAATATCAGGGAAATGAAAAATTGAATGTTGTGGCCACCCTGTATTTGCAATTAAATTCGTGGAATGGAGTTTGAAGTGTTTTGCGGGAAACTTTTGAAAGTTGAAAGAGCTTTAATGCAATGGGATACTGAAAGGAATATAAGCTACGTGATAGAAGAACACAAGTCGTCGACGTTAACGGACTTCGAAGTTTGGTAAGCATGATACCGACGCTAGTTCGTGTATAATAAGGTGTCGTCTTATCTAATAGGGTCGGTAGCGCCTTGGAAGAGTGTATCGCCATGTATAATGGTAATTACGTGTTATTAACAAGCCTCCGGGGTGCCAGGGGGTGTGATGGCTGCCTCTTGTCTAATTAACTGAGTTTACCGCGACACCTGCCCCCGTATCGTGGCATCTTCCACAGCTCAACCGGTAACATAAGATTTATACCAAAGAGAAAGGGGTGCCATGTTCTCTTCTTATTTTAGAAACTCGATGACAAAGGAAGAGTAACGCGATGAAATTAGTTTCCTCTGCCTCACTTTACTGTTTATTCCATTGAAATTTTCACCTCCCCGACATTAGACCTGATAAAGTTTATCATTATTGTTCCTCGTATAACGAAATACACGCAGTTATACAAATCCTAATAATTAAACTGGTTCAAAAACTTTTTTTTGATGATTATAATGAATAATTATAATTATAATGAATAATTATAATGTGTATCATAATAATTTATGAATATACCCTTTAGAAATGAAAAAGATGAAAGTTAGGTAAGATAAGTTCTTATTTTCTTGTCTGGGTAGGTGGAAAATTTGGAAAAGGTTTAAAAAAAAGGGTTTAGGAGAGGGACTTTGGAAGATTGGTAGAAAAAGTGGTTGGAAATGAGGTTGTAAAAGGTGATGGTAGTTGGGTGTTGAAAAGAGGAAAAGGTGGTGGGAAATGGAGTTGGAAAATAATATTTTTAATAAATAACTACTCGGCACCAAATCGTGGATCTTTTTCACGACCACAGTTTATAATGTTATTAAAGCCTTTTCTTCGTAAATAAATGGGAAGTTCCATTCGCGCATTTAGCACTGGCCTTTCCAAGTATAATTATACTAAAAGCAGTCACTCGAAAGTCAATATTGAATGGTCTCTGTAAAAGAGAGGAGTCGAGAATATATACTGCCTTTTTCATAATTCATTCATAGCCTTTTATATAAAGCTTATTAATGAAATATGTTTTGCTTTTTATAAACTTTCTCACATTCTGTATCATACGTATTTTCCAACAAAAGACCGAAAGGAAATTAGATGCATAAAAACATAAGAGAATTTTTACTGAACATGAAACTCTGAAAGTGCGCAGTTTAAGGGTTAATTTTATTAAGAATGCAAGTGAATAATTAAAAAAGAAGTTAGATTTAAAAAAGATGAAAATTTGATTTTCTTTCTTGAGAGATCGACCAAAGTTTGTGGGACCATCAAAGAAGCCAAGGCAGTCTGGTAGTTCTTAATCCAACGCTATGAGCGACGATAATTGATACGAATGGCGGGAGACGGTCGCCAGCAACCCTTTAAACGCGTTCCCTGTCCTATAAATTAATAAAGTATTCTAAACTTTATTACAACTTTAATGAAAATAATTATTAAATATTATGCGCGGTAATGTCAACCTTGGTGGTCGGGTCGAGCAAAGGCGAAGAAAGGGGTGGATACGACGAACCAGGAGTGAAACTGTTGTCTGAAGAATTAAAATATGACCCGCAGTGCGTTTTCATTCCGGTGGAAAATGTGACGTGACTGACGTATAGCCGCGTTATCTTCCAGAAACTTATTTGTTGAGCTTCAATTTGTTCGCTTTCAAATTTTAAACGCTTAATTCATACCACGAAACTTGATTTAAAAGTACTAAATTATTTGCCTCTAGTAATTTCTTTAATTTGAACTAATTTAATTCATAATTCAAGATTTACGTGTGTGATAACACTCTTTCTTGAATTCGCGTGCAATGAATCGATCAGAAGAGAAAACTACCCTGCTTTGCGTTTGAAAGCCGAACCTCGTTACGACTATGACGGTTCGACGAATGCCGATAAATCAGGCAATGTTACGAACAACACCACCGAGGGATGAGAGACAGCAAAGTGAGGTTACAAACATCCCCTAGGAGTATAGCACCCCCAAATTCCCGCCACCACCCCATCAGTGCTTTCCCTGACTCATTAAATACTCTGCACCCTTATGCAGAGTCTATATATGCAGATATGTATTTTAAAACATCGATATCAACCTATAGAATCGCTGCCATGATGCCTCGTTACTCACGGGGCGAATATTGCGTTATTTCAGCATCGACAGTGATAAAAAGCTTCATACAAGGGCTCTAAAGCAAGGTTCAAAGGGATAAAAAAATTGTCAATAAACTTTAATCAAAATATGAATACCACGTTTTCAACTGCTCTCTAGACGTAAAAAAATATCAAGAGTAGTGTATGCTTTTAATAGGCTTTTTAAAAATAACGTAAAAAAGAACGGGAAAAGGGCTTTGAAACAAGGGAATTGAAAGTTGGAAAATTGGGTGTCGGCGTTATTTTTCCTAATTTCGAGTACAAATAGTATTACTTTCAACTTATTTATTCCAAAGGGTTTACTAGTCGAATTTTAAGTGTACAACAGATTCAAATTTTTTACGATTTTAAAAAATGCCAAATATGTCTAGGGGATTCAAAGGATTTAAAAGATTCAAGGAAATTAAAAAAATTTTGAAAGATTCCAAGGAATTTTCAAAAGAGTAAAACAAAATAAAGGGATATTTATACAACATCTGAAGTTGGAATATAAAATTATTACTGTATATAAAACTTTAGAGATACTTGAAACTTTTGATTATGATGCCAAAGTATGCACTCCCCTTTTTACATCAAAAAGATGATTCCTTATGTCAACAACTTCTCGATTACTCTGAGAGACACGCTACACTTATAATTAAAAAATGAGAAAGTAATTATCTTTGCGTTCAGATGTACGAAAGGGCAGTTGAGGAAAAGTTAAAGTGAAAATTCATGTTTTCGAGGTCGGCACCTTTTCATTATCGTCAACACTACATATATGCGTGCACAAAGCTGATGAGTCGAGAAAAGGTCTAAATAGCTTCATACTGTGGGTAACTTGTTCATTTGTTCCTAAAATTCACAGTGGAGATGAACATAACGGAGGCAATGAAATTTTCACCACCAAAAACTTTTTTGATAGTTTCGTTACTATGTATTTTGTTTATTTTCGTATTTATCATTTTTTTGCACATTCGCGAGGTTTCAAAGTATGTAAAATCTTGTAGAAAAAGTGAAAATAAGTCCTTGGAAGAACAAATTGAGTGGATGATACAAGATGTATAACGAAGATCGTTTGAACACAGATACAGACTCGATTCTAGGATGAGGAGCAACCCTTAATTCCAAAGTTTTTGAATGAGTTTGGTGAAAGTATTTCCACCCTCCTGCTAACCTTTTTTCACTCGTCGTTTAATCTTTGTTATTTTTATTGTTGTTTTCATAATGACATCATTTGGATTCTTATACTTTACCCTCGTGAAGAAATATTTTACTCAAGATTTCTTTTTGCGTCAGTGCTGTATTTTATATTTGTCCTTCTAATTCTAAAAATGTCATAACTATCATTGCTTATAAAGCAAGTAAAAAATGAAAGGCATTTCATTTCCACATTTAGTTTTTCAACAACTGCAACATCCATTTCCGCAAGTGGTTAACTTTTTACATAAAACGCAGCGCAACTGAAAAGCATAGAAAATCTTTAAGCCCGAGAAAGGTTGAACAAAACGAAATCTTTAGAGACTCGAGATCACAGACGCGAATAAAATGAACCACAAAGAGTGAAAAGGTGTGAAACTCGTAAAAACAGGAGCGCGACTTGCAATACTTGCTTAAATTCAAACTAGGAGTAACTCGAGGAAGGGAAAGATAAGGCGAACATCATGTCCGTGACTGTCACCCCTTCATAATGTCATTTCGTGTTTACACCAGCGTGCCCAGTTGTTGCGAGAGGACGTTTATATGCACTCTGTGGAGTGTATAGTCGCGCAAAAACCGAAGTCACCACCTGGTTGTGATGAAAAGTCGCTCATCCGCCTCTTAAACATGACACTGAAGACTTTGGTTAGAGGTTCAGGAGAAAAAAGGAATAATACTGAATGTCAACATTATTTCTTTTAACATTTAGCATTTAGTATTCAGTATTTAGATCCCACTGCCTTGCCATGAGAGTGGCAGAGGAGATGATGGCAAAGAGAAACTAACGGTGGGTGAAAAAAAAGGTTTAAGGGGAGGGGAAATTGCTTGCTTACATCGTTGCGACAAAATGCGGCCGCTTGTGGCATTGAAAACAACCACGAGATACACGACACATTACCCCCAAATACATTTGTGTAAGTTGTGCAGCTTCGCGAGCTTTCTCTCTCTATCTCTATCTTTCTGGTGATTATGACATAAATGAAAGAAGCCCTTCGTTAAATATGTTATGTGTGGAGGGCAACTAAGTAATCTTGTGGCTTTATAATTAAGCACAAGGAGATTAAAGTCATTTCTGCATCGCTACACCAAAAGAAATCTAGCCACAATCGAACGAAATCCTTTTGGAAAATTTCTTGGTGGCGCTAAGAGATTTTATGGGTTATCAAAGCATTAAAGCTTTATAAAGTGGTTTCCTTCGATTTGAATAAATGTAAGCAGCTCTTAAGATTTCAAAGATTTTGTGGAATTTCAGAAACAAAAAAATGTATTTCTCAAGAAGCAAAAAAAACTCTCATAACTGGAAAAATAGAAAATCCCTAGCTTTTCCACTTTTCACTCTTTGAAAACAACTTTATCGTATCATGAAAAGTGCGCTTACCCAAGAAAGCTTTCTCCTCCCTTAATAAAAATAATTACACGTAGAAAAGAAAAAATTTGAAACAAAGAACGAAGATACGACGTGGTAAAGTGAAAGTAGAGTATCATTATCCTCCTTGCAGGATTATATTAGCGGCACTGTTAATTAGGTCCACAATTGAGCACCGAAAGCTTCTACCTTACAAGCTCTTGAGTCCACAAGTAGTCGCCGAAATATTCTCGTTTTCGAAACATAAAGAGTAAAATTTACCTCGTATCCACTTATTTATATTACTTGGTACTCGCCTCGCGAACAACTTGCCTTCCTTACCTTCTATTGAAAATCTCTCTATATGTGTATATACATATACATATAAAACACTAGATATATGCACGCTGGCGGCTGTAAGCAAATCGCGTTATCCTGACCGAGTGGTCGGCAGACTCGCCTCCTGCCTTCTCGGTCCGAGAGAAATTAAAATAAATACATATCTTAATTAAGCTCCCTACGCCACATACCGGGTGGTCAGTCTTAAAATCGAACTAAATTTTTAGGTATTTATTAAAAAGCCATTTTTTAATATCGAAAGTCAAAGTATGATTCAAAATCTTTTTTACATTTTTAAAATCTCATACTTTTATTATTAACTGTACCTCTTGGCCACGCCCACTCTTATACTGGATTGTACCATAGACACGCCTACTTTTATCATTGAGTGTCACTCTTCATCCCGGCTTTTATGCTTGACTGTACCTGTTAGCCAAGCCCGTTTTATTTTATTGCAAATTTCTGCCATGTAATTCTAATACTGATAACGTCGGTCTACGGAACTTAAGATTGTTCTATAGTGGATTTCTCTCTGGTTTTTTTTTTTTTTTTCAGAAAAGTGACACTTCGACACAAAGTGCGCTGTGAGATGATTTTATTATATTTCTCGTGGGACACCCGCTGTAGATCTCCGCTTTTGCGTTTACATGTGCAAAACCCGTTCCCTCGCCTTTATTTCCCTTTTATATGCACATTCGAATATCCGCGGGCTGCATCTCAAACTTGGTTTTCGCGAGCGGACGTTTCAGCGGCACTAAGAGTTCCGGCGATCTTCACTTTTCTTCTTTTGCTGAGCCTTTTCTTTTTTTTTTTTCTCGCCGTTCCTGCGACCACTCGGCACGAAAATGCGGGGAAAATTGAGTACTCGGTCCTCAAAGAAATGAAAGGGGAGCAAGTCGAAAAGGATTTTTAAAACAAATTAAATGATTTTTCCTTTTTTTCTAAATTAGAAAAAATTAGAATTATTAGAGTCGGTGCGTTTTAAAATTTCGTTATTCAGATCCAAGATGGAAAATTCAGTCAACCTCGTTATAATTTAGACGTATTCCTCTCTAAATGGTCAGCGGTGAGTGTAGGAGAGTTTACATTTTTCTCCAACAAGCTATTTTGCCGGACGGATGAGCAAATGCTCGCACGGATGGGCGTTTTTATCGTAGCCTTTGCATCGTGTCAAAGCACTCAGTTCTTCTCAAAGTATAATTATTTTAGTTGAATTAAAAATGTACGGGCCGCCGGCTACGCGTCTGCACCGTTCCGAGCATCTAGTGCCGTTCTTGTACAGATTTTCATTGGGACATGACATTTGTACAAGATCACATGCACGTGATTGTCAAGTTTTACATTTTTCACAATTATTATACGGTTTTAAAATAATTTCTATCTGAGTGCTTCAGAATTTTGCATTGTTCTCAAACGGATGCATTTTTATTCGAGCTGTTAAAAATTCTTCTCTTCAAACTTAAAGAATTCAAAATGTAACGTTATATTCAGAGTTTTCAAAGTAAAGGAATAATTAAGGCATATAAATGATAAGCGGCTGAAAGTAAAAAGTGGGTAAAAATACTACGTTTATAAAATTGGGATGCAAAAATAAAGTTTGGCTGACCCTGTCGCAGAGTGATAATGGAATATTAGTTTAATTATTGTTCTACAAGAAATCTCATGAGTATAACTTTTCATAATTCTGCATATGTTAAGTGGGGGTTGTTGTAAGATAGGATGAAGAGGGAGAAACCTTGAGTGGGAGGGAGAGAGAAGAAACAAGAGATCCGGTGGCAACTGTCGTCTTTCACTTGGTAGCTACTGAGCTAAGAATCTTACTAATTAGATATATAAGGAAGCTAATTGTAATAAGGTGGAGTCGGGTGTAGATGCGAGTTAGAGCATCGTCTCTTCTCCCACACTGTATCTCAGAAGCTTCTGTTGTGCTTGCCATTTGACTCTTATCCTCGTCACTTTGAAACGGAGACACATTCTAGAATTCTAGCTATGTCGAACTTTTTGAATCTCTCGAAAAATGACTGGAGAGAAAATTTGTATTCATTCAAAACAAGTGGTAAATATTAGAAATTGAAACTGAAACTAAAACTGTGTTGAATAAAATAGAAAATAGAAAGAACTTTATGAACTTCATCAATGAGATTCTATTTCTCGTAATCCTTATAAAAATAAAAAATTTTCAAAATACTCATAAAATTGATACAAAAGGGAAGCTATAATATTCTTCTTTAGAGTTATCTTCTTGCTTATCTTTGGGTAGAGAGTGAATCTAGCGCACTTTGTCACATTATATATATATATATATATATATATATATATATATATATATATATATATATATATATATATATATATAGCGCGCTACCACCCTTTTCTCGAACAAAGCTTTGACAACTAAACTCGCGCTATCGGGCTGCGTAGAATTAATTAAACGCGAATTGTTTGACGTGTGTAAGCAGTATAGCAAACCTTCTCGACCTTTCCGTCTCTCTCTTGACGAGAAGTCACAAAATGACTAAGATGCTTCTCATCCCTTGAAAAGGGTACAAACAACTTTAGAGTAGGATCCAAAACTCGAAATTCTTATTTCTTACATATGAAAAAATAATCCTATAAACAGTAATATTTCTGAGGTGTTACACTGAAAATTTTAAGAGACTCCTCTTTGGCAGCAGAAGACATAAGATGGTCGAGGCGTTGATGCTGAAAGTTTGAGGATGAAAGCATAGTGGTTATAACGAGTAGGCGGGTAATTTAACCCTTCTTAGAGTCACCTTGTCTTCGACGCACATCCACACACTCATAATGACGCACCCTTATCGCCACCCTCTTCAAGCTAAAATCTTCAACAGCCATCGTTCAACGTTGGTTTATTTAGACGCCGCGGTGGTGATCCCTTGATTAAATACTTCTGCCTCATCACAACGCCAGCTTCCACCTTCGTGACTTTCGTCTTCCCTTTCCTCTAACCTGGTTACAAGGACTTGTTCGCGATGACACCAACTCACGAATTTAGTTTATCTTCTCAGAATGAAATCACCCTTTTACGATCCAACCAGATCAATGCTACTGATTCTTTTTCCGCTGAATCATCTTATCATCAAACACTTTTTATATTCGAGATTGCTTCCCTCTATTTTTTACTACGTCAATCTGCATTGTTCGTGGGCCTTCGAAACTCTTAATCACTTATCTTCCGATCTTATTAGGTTTATGGTGTTTGAATTTATTCTTCTTAAACTATTAGAGCTTTTACAAGAAGGTAATCTAAACATGGGAAGAGTTAGAGTAAAACAATTTATACGATTTGCTGATAAAGGAGGACGAGATAGTACTAAATGATATACATAAGTGTGTAATATATTCAGGCGATAGTTTTTGGACTTTAGTGCTATGTTGGTTTGACAAACTTGTTTACGCCATTTTGGAGTTTCACTACGGAGCTTACAACTTTGCCATGCCAGATAAACCCTTGTGAATACAAGGATGAGAGGAATTCCACTTAAAGGGATTTTGTCGTGATGTGTTCATACCTAAAGTGGCATACAATTACATATTTAATTAAAAGATGGATTCTTATTACCTCAAATGATATTGCGTTAAAACTGTACGTAAATAACGCAAGATTTTTCATTCAATTGGGCGCAATATGTATAGGATTTCTTCGATAGTTTGATTGATCACTTATTTTTTGATTCACCTCTTTCTCCAACCCCTTTCCCCTTTCTAAATACCTTTTTCACTCTTTTTTCTCCATTATCTCTACTAATTATAAGCTCATTTCTGAAACCATCTTTGGATGGTTTGCCCCTCTACCAACATCCTTTTTTAAATTCTATTTTGTCACCCCTTCTTCCAACTTTGTTTCCCAAATCGCGTTTCCCACTATTTTTTCGAACTACTTTGCCAAATCCCTTTTCCAAACATATTTTCCAAGTACCTTTTTCCCACTCTCCTTTCCTAATTCCTTTTTCCAAACCCCTCACCCTATCACCTTTTCCCACCCTCCTCTACCAATCTCTTTCCCAAATCCTTTCCTTCATCTTCTTTCCAATCTGTATCTTCCACCTTTTTTTTCAAATTGGTTTTCGAACTTATTTTTCTATACTCCTTTTCATAGTTTCGAATCTTCTTTTTCAAATACCTTTTCAAAATCCATTATTCCAACTTATTTTTCAAAACCCTTTTTCCAACTGCTTGATCAAATTCAAATGCAGTAAGCTGCTGTCCCTACAACCGATACAGTGAACACTGATGAACACTGGAAGAGAAGCGCCGAAAATCCGTCGTTTGCGAGTAGTACCTCCGATGTAAGTAGGCTCGGTTCGTCCTGATAACAAAAATACGAGGCAAGTTCCTTCGTAATAATCTCGCGAGCGAAAGCGCGCGTGACATTAGCATAGTAATGAATATTATTATATTTCGGGCATACCTACCTACTCAGTTTAATTCCATCTTCCGAGTCGTAAAGATAATAAGCGACTGGTGGTTTCTGAGGGTGTAAGTAGCAATACCTCTGTGTATTTGTCTGCAAGTTTGTAGGTGTACACTAGTCCGTTGGTATCGGGGCTGAAAGACGTTGGGGTGAAAGGGGTGAAAAGGGGCCAAGGTACGATGAAGGTGGTTCGTTGGGACGGTGGCACGGCTTTAAGAGGTTCGCCAAGAGGAGTAAATATAAACTTGGGAAAGTGACAAAGATAATTCTAATAAAAGCGACGACGACTACAAGGACGATGCCGGAGAGCACTCTACCGCTCTTTCTCTCTCACTCTCTCTCTCTCTCTCTCCCTCCCTCTTGCTTAATTTGTGACATATTCCGGCGTTGCATTACCCTCGTAGCCTTCGCACCATGGAGTTAACGCCGGTTTTCCTTTGTGCCATTTCGCTGGGGTTTACGACCTGAAAATCCCTGCTAGGTACATTGATTTACACAAAAAGAATACTTCACTACAAAGATCAGAAAGCAAGGAAATCAAGAAGTACGCGTATCATCACTTCCCGTTGAATTGCCCTATATTGTAAACTTTTGAAAAATCTCATAACTTTAAGGAAATAAGCTGCAACTTGCAGTCGCATGTTCGAGAAAACCTTTGTCCAAGTATTTTTCGGTTCGTTTTTAACCAGGGATTACAATTCTCAAGGTTTCACTTTGGAGTCGAAGTACATAATATTGTTCTGATTTATTCTAAAGTTTTATAGTTGTAACGTAATTTGCATTTAGAAAGAATGATTCTAAAAATTGATTATTAATTTTTAATAATTTGAAAACGTAAATAAGCAATCTGTAGCGAAGAAATTGCTTTGTTTGTAGTTTTGAGTACCCTGAAGGCAAAATAGATCGGTTTTGATGTAAAAGGGACTAAATACGAGTACAGAATTCCATTTACACCAACACTATGAAAAGTTTAGTGGATTACACGTTCGTTGGTTTGTATACTCTCTCTTGTTTATTCCAAGCGCTAAAGATAGGGCATCTATCGACATGTACGATGTTATCTCTTTCCGTCAAACGATACTTTCCACCCCCTAATATCGAATCCTGTTACATCCGACGGCGATATGGAGATACAGACTTTTTTATTATTCGCTTGTGCCCGTAAAAGCCGCTCGATTTGACTATAAATACCCCGGAAATATAGTGACGAGTAAATCTGTTAGGGTGGATATATTTCTTGTGTGACCAAACACGAGAGTAGGTGAAAAAAAAATAATAAAGGATGTAATTTCATAATTCAAAGAGTAAATTGATTTAATTATTTAATCTAATTCAAATTTTTCACTTTTTGTTTCAGGTAAGTTCAATCAGTACAGCCAGTGAGTCCAAACAAATATTTCACACATTTTATACCAAAAAATTGAACAAATTCTATAGTGAACTATTAAGGGGTAGTTTTTGACATCAAAATAATATATTATGCATCCAGTTGAAGAAGAGGTACTTTTTTGACGAAAAAAAAAATTCGGAAAAGTCCTAGGGACTTTTGTCATATTTGCTAAATAGATTTCAAGGCAGCAATGACGAAAGGTCAAAAAGGACTTTAAATTTGTGAGATGAAGAGCTGTATTGTCAAAATATCATTGACTTGAAGGCTCTGAAGGATATACACTATAGAAGATAAAAAGTCGAATCTTTTTGAACAGGGCGAGGTGTGTTTAGCATATCGTAAAAAAGCGCGTCGTGTGTCGGCCCGTAGTGGCATGTATCGCGCCATAAAGATTACTACCGAGAGAAGTTTATTGTCACGCGTTATAAATGATGTCGAGGACTCTCGTATTCGTCGAGTATTCAAATGGTATTTTTATCCAAGCCTCCTTTCGAGCGGAAGGATTTTGCGGAGTCTCAGCCACTGTATAAGGGGGTGACGCTCGTTGCAAAATAGGGGGACAGGGTTGAAGGAGGTGGTGTGGGAGGGGGTGGGTAAAGCTAATGCCGCGTTATCGGAGAAGGCATTACGTCGAAAACGCTCGAAAAGTAACGAACTCTTGGCACGAATCTGTTTTGCAGGCATAACCGCAGTATATGTTGTCGTTACCTTTTTTTTTCCTGCTCGTCACTCTTCTGTGCCAGCAATTCTTTAAGAGCGTACATCAGGCTTTCCAGCTGCTGCAAAACGTAAACGTGAATACTTCCTATTCGTAAAGCCTGCACTACTTACTAAACTGTAGCGGAATTTACGATAGAATACACTTTTATCTTTTTTGTTGCCTGTTCTCCTCTTCTTTTTATATTTTCTTTTATGAGTGATATATGTCGTCTTTTGAATATATCTTGGCTTTTATATAGTCGATTAGGCAGAAAATATACACATTTTGGAGATAATTAGCCCGGGGGTTAATATACGTTATTTTAAGCACTCTTGCAATATTTTTAAATTTTTTGAAACAATATAAACAATGCAAGTGCATATAAGGACTATATGATTAAAAGCAAGAATGCTTCAAAGAGAGAAATTTTTGATCTAGAAACATTATCCCCATTTTTTACGACAAAAATTTCTCCTCAGGATTCTAAACAGAATCTCATAAAGACGCCAATCAGCCTCGTCTTTGGAGAGAGAAAGGCTCGTAAACAGTGAGGAAGATTTTGAAATTCCAATAACATGCGAAGGCAAAATGCCTTAACGGCTGAGTGAAAAGGGGTGGGTAGTAAGGATCCCTCTGACTGCCGATCGTAGTTATAAATTAACGATCCTACGAATAGGGTGGAATCGTGGACAAAGGGGGTTGAAGGGGGGTTGTTGAAGGTGCGGGGTTTGGTATGGGGCAAGAGAAATATCATCGAATAATGAATATTCATGCTGATGAGTTGCGGGACCGAAACGAGAGATGGAAAGGACGAGGTTGTGGAGGTGGAGGAGGTGGGTTGTAAAGTTGCCCCGTGGAGGATCGCATCGGCCGCCATATTTTGTACGATGTATTTCGCAAACCCCCACAGAAAGCTTCTCTTATCCACCCTCTGCCCCTCAGCCATCGCTTTCCTCTGCCATTTCGCCTCCCTTTGGATCGCGAAACTTCCCTGTCAGAAAATGACCTTGGTGCCCCGCTCGACGATAATCGAACCAACGGGCAATGGTAATGGGGTTAAGTTCATTCCAGAGAATCAGAATCGTTACGAGACGCTTTATACATTGGCAAAATTGACTTTACTTTCATTCGAGGGGTTGACAATAATTCCACCGATCGAGTGTACACCTTCTGACTTTAAGATATTTCACGATATTTCAAAATATTTTATAATATTATAGGATGTTTTAAAGTACTTAAAAATAGTTCAAGGTGTTTCTTAATGGTTTATTAATTTCGAGATATTTTAATCTGGGTGTCTACTGTCTTCATTTTATTTTTGATGCGGAAAGTGAATTTCCGGTTTGAAAATACTTTTCCGAATAATGAATCTTATAAATACTTTTATTTGACACTTAATTTGCAACTTTTGTTGAATTATTAAAGTATTATTTATAGTTTTTAAACTCGTCCTTGGCAGGTGTAGAAATTTATTAATGAGTTTGAATTTAAAGTTAATTAAAATATAATTGATTAATTTAAATTGATTGAGAAAAAAATTTCTGGAACCTTGTAAAATATTTCAGTTGAAATTAGTCATTCTTATGGTAGGATCTCGACAATTTGACTCGTTTATTTACATATTTAAAGAGCCTCCTAAATTGGATTCTTTCAAAACAAACATATTGCCTCTTAATTAAAATCTGTATCATTTAGAAATGGCTGTTGTTGATATTTTCACAAAGCCAAGCAAGATCAGGATTCTAATTTCTAAATGTTTATCTTTTCTGACACGATTTATAGTTCTTAGAAATTTCCACCCGAGTTCATCTTCGTTGTTTCACAAGGCCTCTTTTGTTTTGTTTCTGTTGACTGACCTTCTCCAAATTCTCAATAATAAGATTTGAAAATTTACAACCTTTATCTCTTAGTTTGCTTTTAACTCTCGTTCGGAGAGATTGAAAGAAGACTTTAATCCGGTAAAGTCAACGGGTAACGTGCTCGCGATTAATTTATAGATTAATTAATTGATTTGTACCAAAGTGTTCTTTATTTGTTTTTTTTTTTTTCTAAAAGTTTTATTACGTTCCGAGTGTATTGTGAACTGGTTTTTCCGGCTCGTTTGTCTTCTAGTTAGCAAAGGATGCTAGCAAAATAGGTGCTATAGATCACAGAAGGTATTTAGAATTTCATATCTCTAAAATATGATTCTATTTTAAAATATTGACATTATTTGAAGGAATAATGAAATATCCTGAATTTGAAACATCCTGATCTGGTTATTATAATATTACTCCCTTTCTTCTCTGAGCAAATAAAAAAAATAGATGTATTATCCAACTGAAATTAGTCGAAATTGAAAAATCCAGATTTTAAAGCAGTAATGCTTCAAAATAGTTAAGTATAGTTAAATCTAGACCCCCCTCTACAAAAATATGAAAATTCTTATTAAAAACGTAAAAACAGTAAATGCATTGGAATTGGCTTTATTTGTGGGTGTTTGTGGATTAGTTTCCGATGTTGGTATGATCTCAGATGGAGGAATGGTAGTAAGAGTGTCGAGGTTAATAGGCAGCGTAAGAAGGGTGGCTTTAATGCTCGTTCGCTTTGAAATATTCAAGTCTAGGCTTGCCGCGTGGAGAATCTGCGGTGTACACTGTACAATATAGATACTCGACTATGGCGTTGCGTATATTACGATTTATAATATACACTCACGAACGGAACCGAAGGGTGGTGTGTCTTAGGGGTGGTTGGAGTAGATAGGGTTAGCGGATTAATGAAAGCCAATCCACAGACCCGGCTACCCCGTCCTAACGTCACCACGCCATAAACAAGCCGGCGAGATTCGGATAACATTCCCTTCTTCGTCGTGATATCAAACCTGAACTCTGACTTTTACATGAAACCAGAAGCCCAATTCTAACTTTTACTCAAGTGTTAAATTTAACGATAAAATTGCATATTCTTGAATATAAAATTCAAATAAGTCAAAAGAATTAAG
The DNA here is from genome assembly GCA_904066015.1 of Synergus gifuensis. Taxonomy (NCBI): domain Eukaryota; kingdom Metazoa; phylum Arthropoda; class Insecta; order Hymenoptera; family Cynipidae; genus Synergus; species Synergus gifuensis. The sequence continues at coordinate 1,402,865 of CAJFCO010000122.1, forward strand.
AATTCTAAATAATTTATCGGAATCCAAAAGAATTTCAAAAACTGTTACTTTTTTAAAAATTGAACACATTTTCCTAACTTGTTTCACTTTTAACTTTGGCCCATTATTGAAAACATATTCGCTTTTTAAATACTTTTCAGTCATTAGGGAAATATGTCTAAAAGTTAGAAACAATTCAGGCAAATGTCAATCAAATTAAAAAATTGAATTTTGTGACCACACTGCAGAATATTAGAATATCAGAATAGAACATAAATATCAGAATTAATAATAAAATGATAAAAATGAATATGACAAATTCCCATATATCGTGACATTTTCACGGGCAATGTCGGGCGACGGACATGCATGCAGTATGTATATTTCCATTCCGCGGTTACGAGCCTGAGTATGGGTATGATTTTATATGCAAAGAGTAGTTTAGAGCTAATTGTTAATAATAGGATTGGTAAGGTGGGAATTCGTCCCGCTGAGCCCCCTTCGCCTCTGCTGTCTCTCCCCCCCTCCCACCCCTCAACAGACTCGCGTCTCTCATTTGCCACCGGAGTCAGCGTACTGGATCTCTGTCCGTCTGTACAAATGTCTGTCCATCTGTCTGTCCGTCCGTGGATTCGAGCACACGTGCCTCCTACTCGCTGGGATTCTATGGTATCAGATATGCACGTTCGCACAAACGTTGCTGAGCACACACGCGTATCTGTATCAGTGTACCGACATATTATTACGTATAAACGCGTAATTCTGAGTTATACGACCCGGGTCTTGTTAATGATAATTAAAACTTCTCGTTCTACACTTTTTGCCTTGGAATATTTTCTGCGCGAATTTTCGTAGTTCGCGATGATAATAAATTAGCCTCGAACCCCGGAGATGCTTTAACTTTTAACGCGGGGTTATCTACTTTTCAAATCTCGTTCAACAAGATTGACAGGCTAGATAAAATTGTAATTCTTAGCATTTTCTAACTCTTCTAAATTTTGATTTGAATTCTAAATTTGATTGAATTCTCCAACCAACTTTTCCAACTCTGTTTTCTACCAACCTTTTGTTACGTCCTTCTGAGACTTCCTAATCTATTTTCTAACATCCTTTTCCAACACGTTTTCCGCCCTCTGCCTACAACCTTCTTTTCTAACTTCCTCTTCCAACCTTCTTATTCAACCTTGTTTTTTGACCTTATTTTCCAACCTTTTTTTTCAAAACTTCTCCAAACCTTGTTTCAAAACCCATTATTTTTGGAATAGTGTTTGGAAAAGGAATATAAAGGGGAGTATAGGTTTGGAAATGAAGATTGGAAAAGAGGATGAGCGAAGGGAATTGGAAAAAAACGTGTTTTGAAAGTCGTTTGAAAAAGTGAGTTTAATTAGAGGGTGGAAAAATGGGATTGAAAAAGTTAAAAAGGGCTAGGAAAAAAGAGATTTGGATAGGGGGTTCGAAAAAAGGTTTGGAAAAGGGGGTGGAAGAGAGATTCGGTTTATTTTTTGAATGGTTCATTTCATTTTACTTTAGAAAAAAGGGAAGAGTGGTAGTGCAAAGTAAGGAGGAGAGATTAAAGGCTGAGGGTGGGCTGAGCATTGAGCATTGAGCAAGAGTCGAGGCGAGAGACATAAAACAATGTCTATAATACCGCATTGGAATAATCAAACGATTAATATGTTTATTAGTATTGGCAATGGCGCACTTTGGAATATATTACCACCCCCTTTACTGAATTTTATTCCTAAGCTCCCACCTACCCTATGTCATAATAACGAGAAGAGAACCTTGTTGTAATATTTATATTTTCTGAATTATTTGACAAAAGGTTCTTCGAGTGCATTTAAGTTTAAATCAAAAGTAAAAAGTATGATTAATGAAAAGATAATTTTATGTAGACTTTATTATTTAAAAGAATTGATGTGTAACAAAAGCTAATCGTCCTTATTAGCATTAGAGGTACAAGGACATTTAATGTGCCTCTAGACGTGTAACTAATTACACTTACACGCATCGAAGAAGGGTGAATCGAAGAAGACAACCCTTCTGCTAACCCTCGCTTCGAAAAGGCTCCCTTAGCCCAAAGGACACATTATAAAAATGCATTACGGATATACACACTCTGAGGTATAAATATAAATTACGAAATAGAGTGTCTCTTCTAAGGTGGAGTGTAATTAAGGTATGAAAAGTTAATATCCACCTTCATCAACTGATGAAACGAAAAATATGAAATAAACATCTCAAAATTGGAATTATACATAATTATAAATCCTTGGAATATTGTAGAGTAAACTCAACTATTCCAAAAGTTGAAAACAAACATCTCTTCCTGAAATAAACTTTTTTGATATTAACAAAAAAGTTTCAAAGAGTTTTATAGCAGCGTTCGTAGGGCCATAAAACTCTGAAGCAAAACTTAAAATTTTATAGGCCAATGCAGCTGCGAACGTAACTGACGTTCGCAGCGTATCGCTATTTCACATGAAGGAACGTCTTATACGTATGCATGTATGCATGGGGTTGCAGGTCTCAATTCCTGCCTACATAAAAGGGTTTTAGATTTTATTCCCCCGCCTTCGATGTTAAAATTTAAATTTTCTGTCGATCTCAACTCCTGCTACACTTTTCTGAGTTTCTCGGTAGTTTATGAAAATGTAAAAACTTTCTACTGGGGCAAAATAATATTATATCGATAGATTCCTTTTTTATCTTCTTTTCCAATCCCCAATCTCAACCCCCATTTCCAATCCTATTTTTTAAACCCCTATTCCAAATATGTTTTTCAGTCTCCCTTATTTGTAAAACCATTTTCCAACCTTTTCCAATATACTTTTCCCACCTCCTTTTCCTGCCTTTCTTTTCAACCTTCTTTT
>CAJFCO010000122.1:1406116-1531122 GCA_904066015.1 Synergus gifuensis
CATCAGAACTTCTCGTAACCCACATTAGTCAACCACTTATCGAGTCAAAGACCGAGCTGAGGATCAGAGAAATTTTTTTCATTTGCACTGTTGGAGGGTGGATCCGTTGATACGGAAATATGACAATTTTTCAGAGTATTAAGTACGCCCGACCTTTGATATTAATAACAATAATAATAATAGTAAGCGACGTAGATGCTGAGTAGGGTGAAGGCACTGATGGCAGCAGGGGGTAACTTTTGAACCCAGATACAAATTACAGCTCATTTTTATACCATTTTAATATCGCCACGCGCCATTAAGTATCTCCTGCTTTAACCCCGACCCCCACTCTTTGAAGCTACCATCATCTCACTGAACATCTTCGTGTCTTCGCCAATCTTCGCTGTTTCACAGCGAATGAAAAATCTCAGGTTCCCATCAGCGACTCAAAGACGAAATCTCAAATTGCACAATCTGAATATATTTCAATTCTAAGAAATTATCTTTAATCATCCATGGAATTTTATCTTCGATATGGTAGAATTTAGACCTTAAACATAGTTTTAAAAAAATCTTTTCTGTTGTAGCTAACTACTTCGCAAAATGCTGATGCGACATTAGTCGTAAAATGGGAACATCTCATTCGATATAGCACCCACGATTTTACCAGCGGAAGAAGGCAATTTCATGGCCGTATAGCATTTTAAGTTATGCTAATTCTAGTGCGACGAAAGAAGAACGAACAGCTTTCGTACGGAGTCGAAGAGAAAATAAGGACTCATCCGCGGCATTGTGCATCGAACATATTCATAACTCGCATTTACTGCGACGGTACTTGCCTTTTATTCGTCAAACGGTACACACACGCGGTAGTCATGGATGACGATTTTATGTCAACTTTTATGACCGGGAAGAGCATACTTTGAATTGGGAGTCTCTAAGAGTTATGGGGATTTAGCAGCTCGCCGTGACGCCACTTGCTCATCCCGCTTCATATTCCTGTTATGATTTTATTGGCGATTGTGATTTTTCCCCTTTCCTTCATGAGTGAACCTGATTTTTACTCTCTTTTCAACATTTATGCATTGTCAAATTTTATCTATCATAAATGAAGAGTGTCAGTACATAAAGTCCAATTTTGGTGATTGTTTTTCTTGGTTGCTCTTTTCCATAATGAAATATTGTTGGTTGGAAAAGAGGATTGGTCCAGGGGTTGGAAAGTATTATAAATTTTGAATTGTCTATTATTAGCAATTGTTTAGTCCCCTTCTGATAGAAATCTAGAGAAGACAAGAGTCTCATTCGGTCATGGTGTGTCGATTCAAAGGACGAGGAAGTAGTGTCTCAAGTACCATAAGTCGTGCGGCGAGACGGAAGCATGGGGGTGAAACCGACCGACGGTCACTTGGATTTGTGTGGTGTGAACGCAAGGAGGACCAGTAAATCCACCCTTTCGCGGTCTCTTAGCGAACTCAGGTCATAGATCGTCTGAACTATCGCGCAACAAACCCCTTCCCGTTCCTTAGAACTACCCTTCAGAGCTTCTCCGCCCTCATAAGAAGACCAACCGACCCTCCCTTCCTTCCTTGCCTCGAGCTAGAGACTCGGCTATTCCGATGACTTTGAAATGGCCGCGAGAACTGTCTTAAGTACACCCGAAGGGTTTTCAACATTTTACGCTTTCTTCTCAAGTAAAATCAAACTTTTCCTACCACTTTTCTATTCTTTGAACATTTATATTTAAAAGGAGAGTATTCAAAAAGGGAATATTTAGTATTTTCTTGAAAATGTGGAATTTCTTAGATAATTAAAAGTAGTTGAGATTTGGTGTACTTCACTCATCAAAATATCTCTCGGAGGTGATTACTTCTCTTTCGAAGGTTTCTTTTTTTCTTAATCAAATGTGCCACTTTTGTTCAAAGATTCAGGGGAAATTAATTGGTGGACCTGACGATAGCTTTAAAAAATGTGACCATGATCGGTCTGCCGGCCATTTATTCCCGACAGACGCCGCTTCAGCATCTTCTCTCTGCCCCAACCCCGTTGTGTCATTTCTTGTATCGGGGTGGGTTCATCGTTTTTTTTTTTTCTACATCAGATGTCATCGCGCATTGCCCATAGTATACACGTCGACACCGGCTTGAAAAAACGGCGCTCGTTAACTCCGTGAAAAATTAATTATTTGCCCGGCATCGCCGTGGCTGGTAGCACCCCTGCCACAGCCTAGCACCCCTCTCCCCCCTTATAAACCCACCCCATGTACTCTGTTCCCTCTTTTCTCCTCTCCTAACCGAGTAATGGTGAAAAATGTCTGGATTGTACGGGATTACACGAGAGATGGCCGGTGGAGTGGGGCATACCCAGAAAGAATAAGAAGAAATGTATCGGTGTGGCTCGTTACACTTAAATTGGAAGGAATGACTGAGTGTTCTCGTTATTCACCGCGAATAATATAGGAAAAGAAACTCCAGTTTGGCTGAGCGAGAAAGATTTACCACTTCTTTTGTACTACTCACACATTTTTCGTACCGATTTTACTCAACCATGCTCGATAGGGTTCGTGGATTTGTAATTCTGGATTTTGTAATTTATTTAAAATGTACTTCAATCATAAAATTGATTGATTGTCTATCAAAATACTAATGAAAACAGGAGTTGAATGGGGATGAAAGGGGTAAGGGGGATTAAAAGGGGTTTGAATCACTTTTAAGAATCAATAATAAACATTTATTTAATTTAGAATGCTTAAACTTGGAAATAGGACAATTTTATCTTTTAAATTTAGTTGTTTTATTGTATGATTAATTGTAAGCAAGACCCAACGAATAATTGAGAATATTCTACAGAAAATGGAGAATATATGTCCCGTAGGACATATACAGTCTTTAAGACTTCTTGTTCGATCACTGAAGTTAAGCAAGACTTAACTGAGTTGTACTCGGATAGGATTCGTTGTACTAAATGTCAATCGTCATAAATTATGAATAAAATTACAATTTCTTCTTGCTTAGATATTTACACGAATCAGCTGGGAATTTTTTTTTTTTTTTTTTTTTTTTTTGGTTTAGAAGGTGCAAGAAACCATACTTCGAAAATAAGGAAGCATACGTGTAACTAATTTCGCCCGGTAATGTAATTCCACGAGCGTCTTAATGGAACGTATCGATTTCCATCGTGCGGCAAATAAGAAATCCAAGGCTTCACGTGGGTGGGATGAAAGCTGGTGGTCTGATAAGTATGTGTATGTGTATTTTCCGGTTGACGATGCAAGACCTATTTAACGGACGCGAGTCCGGTAATGGGATTCGAAAGTCCCACGGGAGCCATCCTGGATGTGGCTCTTTTTCTTCTTTATCCGCAGTTCGAAGAACAGCCACTGGATGCTTCAAGATTCACGTAACAACCTGCAAAAATATTTATTTTGCACTTTCCTTAAATTACCTAAAACTCGCAACAATCTCTCCAAATTAAGGTATAAATTTCTGGAAATTTTGCAAAAGACATTTGGATCAGCGGATCCTTTTCCATTATTATAACTTCTACTTTTTAAGTTCACCCTCGAAATAGATTTTTCATCTCCAAAGTGAGTTTTCTCGGTTAGAAAAGAATAAGGAAGGAGATTTACAATAATAATTCTGAGGTTAAGAAAGGAGGATATTGCTGAATTCAAAATATATATTGAAATTTCAGAAATTCATCGCTAGATAGAAACTCGGTTTACTTGAATTTTTAATTTGAATTTTTTTTACGATTCAGAAGCAAAAGTTATTAATAAGCGTCAGCTGAATCTGCCCATAATGAATGGCTGTTGAATCTGGCGATAATTCGTTCTGAAATCGTAGCTTGAATCGCACGCTTACGTACTTCTGATTTATTCTAATTGCTATTTCGATAATGGGGCGCCTCTTGCATTCCCATTATCGAACTCGTACGCGGAATACAATTGTATTCGGGTTAACGCAACGCGTCCGGTTTCAAGGTGGTCGGTAATTATTAGCTAATTAGCCGTTAAATCTTCGCTGACCACTGAATTATCGTTGTTTTGAGAGGGACGGGGTGAACAGAAATTGCCATAAAGAGGAAATCTACAATATTAAAGAACTAATGTTTCTTATGTTAGCTGTAAACAAAATATTACTCCAAAATTCCTTTCTTCAAATAATTTTTCAGTCTTTACAAGGTTTTCAGAAATTGGGCAGTTTTTTATTTTTATTTTTGATAATTTCTGAAACTTTCATGTACACACATTATTAACTATTATTTTAATATCTACTCGGGACTTTGTATTATTATCTACAGTTATGGCTGCTTTGAAATTATGAGAAATTCATTTAATGGAAGCCTTATGTACACAAATGAACCACAGTCCGACCAAAGTAAAGGGAAATATGACCACTCGATTCTAGGAAAGGCTATTTAGATCTTGACAACGCTCATTTGATATTGTTTTGCACTACTCAACCTGAACCACGAGACTTGAATAAATCCGTTCTAAAAACAATATTCTTCTTTTTCTCGGAGGTGGTTGCTTTTTTTTTTTATAGAAGTTGCTATGATTTTGGAAGTGGTTGCTTTTTCCTCAGAGATGGTTGCCTTTTTCTACTCCTCTCTTTCACGATTCAATAAAGGCAGATAATAGCTCGAACCAGTTATTCTGTTTTTTTTTTTTTAAATTTTTATTTTTGTTTTCTTTGAAATTTGACGTTGAACCCAAGAATGCTTAATCCTTTGTCCGAAACAGTATCCTTCGAATTTCTAGAATTTTTTTGGTCGCGTGACAGCGAGAAACTCGGTAGGGTGTAGAAATGTTGGCTCCTTCAGCAGGGGTTGTGGGAGTAGCTCGATAGGTTTATGTATCGCGAGGGGTTGTGCTCGCTGGTCCATGGATTGGAGTCCAGTAAGGGTTTACCAGTGGTGGATTGTTGGAGGCAGTGCTCGATCTCCTCTATCCAATTACCCCGGCCTTCAGAGTCCCGACGGAGACTTCCGGCGACAATACTCTTGGCACGATTCTCTCTCGACTTGACCAACTACTAACCCTTAAAATATCTCTTCATGGGATGCTCAATTCAAATTATGATCTCACGAGATCGGACACCTATTCGTGACGCACGGTAGTAAAATAGGGTCCACCAAAAATAGAAGGTGACCAGCTACGTTTCGTTAAGAGGATCCTGAGGGCACGTCTGATTTCGTGCGTAAAGATATTTTCTTCAGGGACATTTTTGCACTTTGGGGTTTTGCTAGGACATGCTTTCGTGTCTTCTGAACTTCAGAGACTGTCAAACTAATCAATCGATTGGGTTTAGAGCCTGGGGAATAAGCATTGAAAATTTATTTATTGATAGATGGATGGCAATCTTTCATATTTAATGTTTTTTAAATTTTAACAAACACAGTTGTTTAATTAACATCATTTTAAGGAAAATTTGTATACAAGTGCCATAAGTCGAGGAATTTAAGTAGTTCATAGGAACTTTTATAATTTTAAGAGTTGATTTGAAGAAATAAAAAAAAACGGACTTTGAACACCTTTTGTGTATTGTAGAGTGGGTCAGTTAAAAGGTGACCGAAACTTGGTTACTAACCGATCGTCTACAAATTAGAAGATGACATTGTGTCGTCTATTAAACGGCGTTTATCCGCTCGGTTGGCCCAAGGTGCCTTTAACCCCTCGCACGAGGCAAAACCACCAACTGGGGTTACTGGAGTTTGAGCTGCCCACAGCGGTGGTCTTCTCTAAGATCAAGTGCTTTCTACCCCCGTTTTAAGCCCACCCCCTAACCGACTCCGTCCGGTCGCCTCCCGCTTTGCAAAGGGTGGATTGATAAACCATCCCTGGCCGGCAAATTCTTGCGGCCGGCCACCGTCAAACTCTGGGGCTCTTCTTCTCACAACCTCCGTTTCTACTCATCAATTTATATTGTAAACATGCCCAAAATCGCTTCCATGAAAAAAAGATCTTATAAAAATTGTTACTGAAATTTAAAAAAATAAAAATTTTAGTAGAAATGCTTTATAAAACAAACTATGAAAAAAGGAAATTGAAACGGAATTTTGTCCCTAATTTCCGGATAAATAACCGATTATCTTGAATTCTCGAATAGATTCTAATCGAAGATTACTTTTACCGACAACTACTGAAATCTCGAGCAGAGAAGGGTTCGCGTCCGTGCTAAATAAAGGATAATTTTAATATTAATTTCAGAAACAAGTAATAAATTACCAAGTAAAATTTTCCCGAGACTTTCCAATACTAAATCATTTTTCCCTTATCCAAATTACCACCATTACATCATTCCAAGCTTCCTTCCAAGCGCCTTCGAAGTAAGCTTGAGAGGAAACAAGTGCTCTTTAGCTTTTAAAAATTAGACTCTGATCGTCAATCCCCGTTTTGTGTTTCCCTTCATTTTATCAACCCCATCCCTCTTTTTCAAGGATGGCGGAACGAACGAGCGACCGAGTAAGCGAACGAACGAACGAACGGCAAAACGAAAATAAAATGTAAGTGGAAATTTATCGCCCCGGGCGATAGGAGACGTTTCCGTACTTTTAAATATTTTATAAACTTTCTTCTTGCCTCCGTCCTCTGTGGTTCCCAGGAGCGCTACCGGATGAAGGCAAGAAGAGTGAGTGAGAAGAACTGGCTGGATGAGGGGTAGAAAAAGAATTGCGAAGTGGAACGGGTGCTCGCGGGGGTTCCCGTCGATTTTTTTTTTCTTCCAACAAGGACGTACGTATAGATATCGTAATGTTATTAAAACTTCTAAATGGCTATGGATCGCTTCTCGAGTTACGTCCCTCCGCGTTTCATCGCTTTGGGCATTTTTTTCCTTTACCAGCCTAGCTCTCAACCGGGGCCTCTTGTCTCGACGCCTGTTTCACGGCAATTGTTAAGACTTCCCTTCACTGAGAAAAGTAACGAATCCAGGCGTTTTAGTCTCTTCAACGAAAATATTTGCAAACTTTCAAGAATTTTTTATGGAATCTTCTATTTTTTTACTTACGTTAGCATCAAATTGTATTACTAATATAAATTGTACAATTTTTTAGTGAAAGATTTTCAAATTTTTTTAATTTATAATTAAGTAGAGGTATTGTTCTGTTGAAATTCGAGGGATCTTCTTGTTTTTAATGTTATTCATATAAGTACTTAAAATATATTAAGTATAATGAAAATACATGAATTTTTTTGACTTTTACAGCTTCAAGCTTTGAAAATTTAATGTGGAGCCATCAGCATCTGTCAATACTGTCCACGGGAAATCGACAAGTTATAAATTCTTCGTAGTTCTTCACCCTCGAAATGAGTTCCTAAGACATCACCACTGAAAGAGCATAGGGTAAGTAATAAGGTTTTTTTTATCGCTTCTTCAAACTAATAAGGCTTCCAAAGAAGCTGAATTATTTATATTATCATCGAAGGCTCTCACCGTAAACAGCCCTTTTTAATATTCTCACTGGAATATTTAAGCGACCACCCTCGATTTAAACTTCAAAAAATTAGTTTACACCCGGAGACAACTTCCCTTGCAAATCTCTATTCTGATTTTTCATGAAAATGAACGAGGACTTTGTTTTAAGTTCCTATTTTGTGACTAAAGAAGAAAATTAGTGGCAAAAAATTATTATTGTAATAAATAGTTAAAATTGTTGTAAACAGTAGTAAAAAATAACAGGTTTTTGTAAGTAGTCTTTCGATTTTAATAAAAGTGGATGAAATTATGGTTGTATATATAAAAATATTTGAATTCCAAAGGATTTTTTAAAATTTTCAAAATTACGGAAGTTCCGTTATGTTAAATTTAGGGGTGGATTTTTTGAATTATGGATATTTCTGAAATCGCTATTTGGATTTCGAAGAAGTTTGAGGATATGATACAGTTACAAGAAAAATTTCAAAATGTTGCACAAAAAAAAAGCTAAATTTTTTAGAAGTATGTGTTACTCCTGTAATTTAAAAAATTCTCAAAAATCCTTTGAGCCTTAAATGTCTTTTTTGTGCCACTATAATTTCATTCAGTTTCATTAAAATCGGTAGACCATCTGCAAGTCCTTATTTTTCTTAAAGTTGGTAATTAGTAGATTGCAAAAATATGCTTGTCCCGAAAACATAAAAAAAATCCTGCAGGACTGCAGGCTAAGTGTGCAAAGCAATAAGCGTTCCGCAATAAGTGGGGACGAAAGGGATGGAAGATTACTTTTCGATAAGGAATAATTAAAAAATTTCCTCGTTTAAGGCAGCTAATTTCGTTTCTGCAGTCGCATCTAGCTGAGAAGTGTTGTCTTGCAAAGAGTAGTAGGAGAGGAGAAAAAAAGGGGGATGGGGGTCACAAGAGTTCCTACCGGAAAAAATAACCGCTAAAATACTCGAGAGATAAAGAAGATAAAGGCCTGACTCGTCGGTTAGCGGTAATTTACATCGGTTCTGTGACTCCGGACTCAGCTCTCAGATGAAAAATATTTCGTGTCGTTCGTTTGCTGATAAGAGTAATTAAAAAATAAAATATAAGGAATAATGCAAAGTAGAGGGATATTAAAAAAAATCTCCTCGAAAAACAGACCTGAAATAATTATTTTAAAATATTTTTGTCACCCCCTACCCCCACGCGCACCTGATCAATTGTGAAGGGGATGTGGAGGGCTGTAATAAAATATTTTTTTACAGATTACGTTTATGCCTTTTCAATTATGGGAGGGGTATGACAAAATATTGTGAAAGCTTCAGATTCTGATATTTGTAATCGATAATTAGATGTCAATGGTTCTAAGGGGTTGATAATCAATATTCTTATTGGAATATGAAAATAGAGCTCCTTAGATAGTTCAGGTTAGACTGGAACTCGAGGTTAGATCATAAATCTCTTTGGTGTAGACTAATGTAGTGGTAATAGAGTATAAATGGGGGTTGCGACCCGAGGTCAGCCCGTCTTACACCCCTAAACTGTCGTCCGCCACCTTCGCCCTCATGCAAGGACCGGCCGAGACCTTAAACTCACATCGAACCCATTCTTGGTCGTAAACTGAAGAGTAACTATTCAAACAACTTTTAGGATTTTCTCCCAATCAAATATCTCACCGAGAAAACTATTTTCTTCAAGCAAAGAGAAAGTTATGTTTGAACGATTTTGTTTTATTCGAGACACTTTCCTTATTAACTTATTAACTAAAATAAATATGTATGACTGTAGTAAATAATTTCTCTAACTGAAATTGTTTAAATGAAATAATTACTTCAGCACTATAATAATTGTATTAATCAATTAATTATTTAATTCATTTTTTGAATAACAAAATAGATTTCTTGTTTCAAGACCTTCATTTTTTAAACGGTTATGAACTTCATTCTATAATTTTTGAAGAAAAAAAAAACTTATCACAGATATTCGTTTTATTTGATGTAAAATATTTTATAAAATATTAAATTGTGAATTTCTGTTAAGTAAACAGATTGTATCCTTATACCGGAAGGTGCTGCCGTCTCAGGAGCGCAGAGAGAACTAAGGACAAAACTTTTATCGCCTTCGAGAATTATAAGCTTCACTTTTTAATAGAATGGGCTTGGATAAAATTTTCTAATTAAATATCTTTTTAATAAATTTATTATGCAAGACACTGAACTTTTAAAAGAAAACTGAAAGAACCACAAAAACTTTTATTCGTATTAAATCTCGAGGAGAGAAGGCAACTAATTAAATTTTTTAAATAGAAAACACTTTTAATATTTGTTTAACTAATTGACTTTATAATTAAAGAAAATCATTATCTACCTTAAAACATCTTAGAAAATTATAAAACAAACCGTTTGAAAGTAGGCTCTATTGAATAATAAAAGTTGAATCGTTAAAGGAAATACAAAATACAGTTTTGAGATTTTGAAGTAGTTGAATTCACGTTTTCTTTTGGCGGGAATTAAAAAGTTCTCCACATTTCAAAAACTGAATGAGAATTTGAAATCGTGGATAACAGAAAAGAGGTAGAGCACGTACCAGCTAGATTCTAGAAAGGCTCTGATGAAGGTAGGTGTCGTGAGTTGAAACGTAGGAATAGAAATTGAATACGAATGGGGGTTACAGTGGTTGGAGGGTTGGGGGTGTTGGGAGGTTTGACGTAGGGGTTGGACGGTACGTCAACCGTATCTTCGGGCGAACACTGGTCAGCACTACACCGTTCAACAGAAGCTTTTGCTCTCCTCGCGAAGTCTACATACGTGCACTTGTAAACGTAGAACAGAGAAGTAGGCAAACGGGACCCCATGGATACGCGCACCCATTGTTCCGTGAACTTTGCAACAACTTTGCGGGAAAGGCTTTTCTCTCTCCATCTCCATCTCACATTTCTCTCCTCTCTCTAACTCCACTCAATGTTATTGTTATCCATGTTTTACTTTCATTGACTCCACATTTCAAACTTCGAGCATTCTATTTCAACATTTACCTTTCTCAAAAGTCAATACCATAATGCTTGAAAATAAGCAACCACCTTCGAGAAAAAGTGAACATCTAGAAAAAAACAACCAGGAGAAAATTTTTTATTAATTTTTAAGACTTTCAATTTTAAAGCAGATTTAAAGTGTATTATAGTCGACTCCCAACATGGAATTAATTTCTAGAGATTGAGAGGAGGATTGCTTGAAACCTTTTTTTTTTTCTTGAACTCATTAGATTTCTGATGCAAAAGGGACTGAATGTAAATTTCATTAGAGCGAAGAGACAGAAAAAAACGAAGCGTTCATTGCCTATGAGAAATGGGCTGCTTAAATATTTATGGTGCTAAAAAAATATTAATGGGGATTTACGTTGCTCATGAGTGTATGTTGTCGATGGTAAGTTTGACTTGCAGTCACGGGGTTCGTCCCTGATATTAGCCATACCGTCGAATAGGGCTGGACAGAACAACTCTCCATCGATGCCCTCATTTGCCCTCTCCTGCCCTTTTTACCCTCTTCACGTATGATTTCCTAATCACTTCCCTTTCAGACTCTTAAAACAACATCCACATATCCTGCAGTTGTTTCTAAATATTTCTTTTACATTTAAAAATCTCTATATTATAAACATATCTCGCCCCTCTTAAAAAATTGAGAATGACTAGGCCTTTTATTCTTGACTGTACGCATTGGACACGCCCATCTTTCCTTATTTTCATCATCTGACTACATCCACTTTTATTATTGACTGTATCCTCTGGACACGCCCATTTTATCCTTGAATGTATACACATTAACATTTAAACATAGAAATACAATTTATCAACCGAAAGAAAAACAAATAAATATCAAAACACAAATTAAGATAAATGACTTATTTCTCCCCAACTTTGAGCTATCGTACCACGAAATAAAAGGTCATAAAATTCTAATCTACTTTTTGCAAACGTTAGTCACCCTTTGAAAAAATACGTCGTGGGTGAAATTATTAAGTATAAGGAGAGTGCGTGGACTAAAAAAAATGTAGGACGTTAATTTAAAATTAGCCAATTAAATACACAATGGGCAGATACCAGTGTAGACGAATGTACTAATTCGTGAACTGCGCAACGTCGTCATGCGCAATTAAAGTACCAATTATGAGAGATAAAGAATGCCAAAGGCAACCCCAATAAAATTAGCATGAAATACGACGTTCCCTCGTGCCAGGCCCAGCGCGTGTATACACGTCCGCTGAAGAACAATAAAATCCTTATCACAGTCACAAATTAAAAATAATTATTTTTTAAGCTGAACCCTTAATCAACGGGTGGGGGGAAAAGCCAAAGGCGTATTCCTTCCGCGAAGAAACTGGCACCCATTACCCTCCCGATGAGATTCTTGTCAATGAATTATCGGCGACTCTTTACCGATGTTGAAGCTCCCCCTTTCACTCGGGTTCAACCCTTTTTTTCGAAGTTCTTTCTTGCAATAAGGACGATCGTTCCTGTCCCCGCGGGGTAAAAGTCGTTTTACAGGCTCTGATTATCAGGGACGTAAGTCCGTGATGGAAAGTGTTCTTAATGTCTTCTGGCACTCTTATCAGGGTGAATAAAAAATCTAGAATTTTATTTTACTTTTTATTCCTCTTTTCTTAGTTGAAATAAATGTTTTGGGATTTTGATTTGAATTCTTCTAAGAGGTCGATTAGGTAGCTTCACTTTTCGAATTCTGCTTTTCGTTTCCCGGCTTCAGCTTGTACTTAGAAATTCTAAATAATCGAGTTTTGAGCTTAAAGATGAAGGAAGAAGTCGAAAGAATCTTTTTAGGGTTTTTTTCCAAATATAATACTTGATTCAAGAAGAAATAAAAATTGGTTGTGTTCTTTCGTTTCTAAAAATTGAAGAAGTACGATAAGAATCGAAGGGGAGATTTAATCCACGGGATGATCCCAAGGAGCCCCGAAATACCGCGATTCGACGCGCCGCGGTTTTTTTCCCCAGCTGTTTCCGTGGCATTAGGCTTCTTATTTATGGACTTTCATTAAGATAAAGGAAAGAGAAAGGGTAAGGGGTTTCGCGCCATCGCCAAACACCGTACAATTATTTTCACGACGGGCGTCTTTCGCCCTTTCTAGGAGGTTTAAAGCCATCGTGCGGGAGAACCAATGCAAATAAAACCGTCAAATAAATTTCGATACCGATCTTCACTCGAAGGGGATCAACCCTTTCTTTTTGCGAATCAAGATCCTTTTCTCGAGGGTTCTCGATGGCCAGGCTTTTCTTTATTCATCTTGGATTAAACACTCGCCAACGAGCCTTTCTCAAACCTCTCCAAAAAAACAGAGGGCAGGATTCTTTCGAAGTAGTATAAAGAGATTCGTCCTCTTTAGTAAGTGTTGTTTTATTATAGGTTTTTGAAGTTCCCAATATTTACAAAAAAACAAATCTTTTTAACGCCCGAACCCAAGATATGAACCCAGGAGAATGAAATATTTTTGGGAATATTTGGACATCAAATGAAAATTTTAGATCCGGTCTTCAGAACAGGGATGTGAAAAAAATTAAAAATGCTTTTAAGATTCTCTTTAAGTCTGTTTCAGGTATCTTGAATCTGTCGCTTTGAAAGCTCGCGTTTTGCATTGTGAGGCACGTTATTCGAGTCCTCTGTCTGTTGGCGAATAGCGCGAGTGAGGTCAGTTGTCAAAGTTCGCGAGCAAGGTGCCTGAAGGCTGGAACGACACTCGAAGTGGCCCGTGGCTACGTAGGTTTGCCTGCTATCACCATTGAAACGGCAAGTGAAATATACGAAATAAATCTTGCAAGGCCCCATTCAACGTAGACAATACAGAGTCCAGTCCTATGGTCGCTGTCTAGGGTAGCTTAGCTTATTGTGTGACGTTGGGGCAGAAACGCGAACTCGAACCTACCCTTACCCTCTCTCACATTTCGTCTTTCTAACGATCCTTCTCCGCACTTCTCCTCTTTCACCCCCATTTCTCATTCTCCACCAAGTTCCAAAAAATAATCATTAAAGCAGTGCCATTACTTATTTCAATTACCTCCATTATCATTAATTAGGTAAATGAGAGTGAAGTAGATATTCGTAGCCCTAGCTACCTCCAGAAATTTTCTATAAATATTTGAAGAGTATCTCTACTGCTTCCAGTGTTATACCAGAAAAATTCAAATATTAGGCTTAGAACGATTAGAAGGCTTTAAAAGAAGTGCATTAAGAAGAGGAAAAGAGGAAGTTGGAAGGTAGTTTCGAAAATTATGTTAGAATGCTGGAAAATGAGTTTGAAAAAGGTATTTGGAAAACTTGCTTTTAAAAGGGGGTTGGAAGTTTATTTTGGAAATTGATTTTGGAAAATGGAGTTTGAAAAGAAATTTTAAAAAGGGATATAGGAAATTGGGATTTCGTAACACGAAGTTGGGAAGATATTATGGTAATAAAATTTATGGGGTCAAAAAATTAAAACCAGAAGTGGTTTATTTTTCCTTTTTAGTATGTTTTATCTGACATGCCATCATTTTCTCCCTGGCGAAACGCAGGTCAGTGTTGCTGAGTAAATATCACTAGTGCGGGCGATCTTTGCGAGGGGTGGTCGTAAAGAATGGTCGTATTCAGAGTCCGGCACCCCTTCCTCTAGGGTCCGGTCCACCCTCCTTCAACCCTGTGTCGGTGTGGCTGAGTCGACCACAGTACAAAGTTTCTGAAGCGAGACAAGCCACAATATAATGCCACCCCTTGGAACCGGCCAATGGGTACCGACTCACACCCCCAACCCCTTCTCTCAGTTTCTTCCTTTTTGAAACAAAACCAGAGCAGGAGAATTCTCAATCTGCTTCCTGAATTCCTAAGTTGAACATCAGTCGAGTATATATGTGAATGAATCTCCTATAAGGTAATTTTTCCAGTTTCGTGAATTGATTTCTTAAGTTCCAAAAGAAAATTCCAGTAATTTTTAACAAAGCATTGAACTTAATTATCTAATAATGCTTAGCAATAATCGAGATGGTGAGGTGAAGCTGGAGCAAAGCTCCTCTGATTCGGAGGACAATCACGTGCCCCAGTGCGATCGGACAATTGAATCATTAATTGATTTGATTGATTGTATCTGAGCACGTTGACGGTTGCACATGTTGAATAGGTAGCCATATTGCTGGCTTGGTTGCGGTATGTCCGGAGGATTCATACCTAACCACCCATCCTCATACAAATACGCGTGAGTGCACACAGCTCTATGTAGAGAGTACTATACGTACACGAAAATGCTCTTGGGGTGGAGAGGGTTGGCCCGTTGCACGTGTACGTCGACTGTCATTTGTCATAGCGGCTAATTTGCCACGTTCTGAGATACGGTGACGCTTCTGACGCGGTCATTATTAAGATGCGAATTAGTAACAATTTGCGCCGGATTTAGTCTGAACTTGATCTGTTTATGACCCAACCGGATTAGGCTTCCAGGACCTTCCTCCGTTAATCAATATTACCTCCAGAGTATGAAGGAATGTTCTATCGAACTATGGCGAACGCCTAATCATCCGAACAGTGACACTTGAACTGATACTCCATAGGCGGCGCACCAGAGGCCCCTATGGATAGAGATATTTCATCTTTTTATTAAAATGTCCAAGTTCTTGAAAATAATTTAAAAACCATCTAGAGAAAGTTTATTGCTAGGGAATTTTAGAGCTCAAGAGAAGGATTTTCATTTAAATGATAAAGGGCTTCCATGGAACGATGAAGGCTCCGTTGCAGATTCCGAAGTTTCTTTTTCCTTTGGATGAAATGGGATTATTTTAGTGATCGTAGAGAAGGAAGGAACTGGGAAAAGAAGATAAAATTTTATAGAGCAAACGTGTACTCGCATTTGTCTGATAACTCGAGATGCTGAGTGACGATTATTCGGATTTCCTCGTACGTCTGATGAAGCGTTTTCACTGCGTTCACCATTTCAGCAGCCACGAACGTGATATCGAATGTCACTTGCAGAATCCGTCATTTCGTCGGACCGATTCGACCGCATGTCATTGCGGTAAGATCTCCACCTATCTGTCTGTCTCTGATTTTCCGTGCAAGCGTTTCATTCCCTTCTCTAGCCACCCGTGGAGAATACCACAACACTCGGTCTAATTTTCATTAGATGCTCTTACGAAATATACTATATCTTTTATCTAACTCCTAAAAGAAATAAAAATTTGATTGTTCAGATTGGGATAATACCATCAGTTCCAACAATTATTAATTGAGCTGCGAACGCATTCCTGACCCGAATGTCATCTAGTCATCTAGATCGGATATAACAGCATATCTATATGAATGCATGGTCTCCATGCCTTGGCTTGTCGTGGAGGGTTGTCCTGTATTGTGTGACGTCATCATTTGCATACGACGCAACACTGTAGCTCGTTGCAGCCCAACCTCCTTCTCCAGTATAGATACAGAACCCCTTGTGTTACGTCTATGTCCGTATCTATCTAATTATTGTCGCGAACGCTGGCGGTCCAGTTGCCATGATATACCGCATGCTAATAAGCGGCTAAAGACCCGAGGACCATGCCACACCAGTCATAAATCTTAACGACCGTTTCTGCATCGCGAAATGCTCGTACTATGAGCATCTTGGGAGGGACGACACAAATTCGAACTTGTCGGTACCGAGAGACATAATGCTAAGTCATACTTGTCACTAACTGCGGCCATGCTTCTTACTTCGAATTACAGCAAATAATTCGACTAGGGAGGCAGTCGTTAGAAAGTGATGTTAAAATTTAATCTGAAATTTTCTTTAACTCACAGGTAAACTGTTATAACAGTTATAGAACTGATATCTAAGGTTTAATTTGATTAATGTGTTGATTCTGGAAACTTTAAAAGGAAATTTTGATACTTTAGAACAGGTCGAATCAGATTAAGCAGTTTGTACTACTCCTAATATTCAAAAAACATTTTATTGACAAGGTGGTCTTTAGATTTAATTACATCAACTCGAGTAGAAGATGCTAAAAATAATTGAGGAGAAAATGCTGTATCACTTTAAAACTTCGACTGCATTGGCAAACATAGATTTATTTTTCGTGCGCCTGACTTGGTAACTTCTCGTTCAAAGAGTAGTCAATCGGATCGGCCAACACGAGTATCACTTACATGCAAATCCGGGGCTAAAATCCATTTAGAGCCGACCAAAGCTAGTACGTTCCGATGGATGTGCTTGTGCAACCATGCCGGTGTGAGAGAGAAAGGCATGCAAAGTGAGTGAAAGTGGAAGGGGTGACGGTGAGTCGATCGGTGGATGCAGAGAGGGACAGAAATTGAAGGTAGGAGGGAATGGGGATGGGGATGGGGATGAGAACCGTATAGAGGAGAGGCGCGATGTATTAATTACCAGTATTGATGTCCATTTGCAGTGAATTGATGTGTGGTCAGTGTTGCATCACGCGCAGGGGTCGACCAGCTGAAACCATGTGCGTAGGTATACGAGAGGGATCAGCTATAGTATTGAAATGTGGAAACTCGGATGTGGTCTTCTCTTCTGCGTACGTGCGAGCACCGATATCTACTACAAATATTCATCTATCGTTTCTCTCACGATTACGCAAAACACATAGTGCAATTAATCTCATTGGATCCCCACATCCTATCAATTTCCTCTTCTATCTTTTTATCATACCGGTTATCACAGGTTGTCACATTTTATATTTTATATTTTATTAAATCAAAGAATTCAAATTGAAATTATAGGATAATTCTGGGTCATTTCCAGGTTGAGAAAACTTTTCCGGTTAATGAAAATAATCAGGAAAGTCAATCTTTTAAAGCTGAACATTTTTTTATACTTGCATTTTTAAAAATCTTTTGAATTCTTTTGAAATCCAAATTTTTTAGACTTTCGCTTTTAGCCACATTTTTTTAATATCTCCGTTTTGTTAGTTTGTTTCAATTTTTTGTCACCTATTTTTATAGAATGCTAATATATTATTCAAAAGATTTTAAACGTATTTCCACTTCTTAGATTTAGATTGTAGATAGATTTTAGATTGTAAATAGTGGAAGTGATTGTAGAAAAAAATATCGAGTTAAAAACAACTTGGTGACGAGACAAATTGTCGTACGCGACAATTCCATTTCAATTCCTCGAGAAAAAAAAACTTGGAAGTACAATTTATCTGAGTAATGCGATTTAACAGGGTGCGAAGGGTGGAGAATGGTCGTAGGTACGGTAAGCACAGTGCAGAGTCCGATGGGAGGCAATAAATAAAAATACATCAAGTGCAACCTTTTATACCACAAATTGATACGCACGCTGCCAGCTTCCCGCGGGATACCATAACGGGTGTTCTACTGATTTCACTTGCTGAATTTTTCTAAATTTCTCTTTCAATCACGAAAAATTAGCTGAATTCTTTTTTTATCTTAATTTTATAAAACATCTGCCAATATTAATATAAATAGAAAAAATATTATCTTGCATCCAATTGAGAATTAAATTTTTGAAGTTGAAAGGCTTTAAGTTTTGAAATGTTCAGTGGAAGATTTTCAAAATGAAAGGTTGTTAAAAAAAGGATGAAAAAATCTTGATGGAAAAGGTGTATGGAAATTGATTTAAAAAACGGGAAAAATGTAGAAAAATAAGTTTGTAAAGTTTATAAAAGAGGGTTGGAAATGGATATTAGAGAATGAATCTGAAAGATAAACATCTGATTAAATAAAATTACTAGATTATTCGATTTATGATTGATTTGGCAATGATTGGAATATGAGTACATATTTTTTAGTCACCCAGTATCTAGGTCGAAGTGAACGTAGTTGCATCGAGGGTTCGCAGTATGCACAAATTGGTTATCAAAGGATGTTACCGCGAGCGGCGAAACCGATACGCACTCGATTTGACGTGTCGACGTTAGTCCGCTTCGACGCAACCCGATCTGCCTCAGTTGAAAAGAAAAAGAGAAAATATTTGCACACACTTCGGCTCTATCGGATTTTTCACTTGCGGGGATGGCTTTTTATTAAATGCCCTTCCGCTGCAGCCGCGTCGCGATTCGATGCTTCAGCTAACCAGAAGGATACGAGAGGACGCTTTGATAATTAAATTCGCATCACCTCGTTCATATGCACTCGTCGATTCAACGATTATTCGCCTTTCTTGTTGTCTTTCACCTTTACTCTTTTTCCACCGATTTTCCCAATTAGATCTTCCGCTTTTACACACAACTCATCCAGCAGAATGTAAAATAAAAAGAGATATATTCTTCTATTTTTAAATCTTCAGTGAAGATAAAACTCTTGAATCTCAATCATCTTTAATTCGAAATCGTCTAATCATCTGTCTAATCATCTAATCATCTTCTTGCTAATGGAAACTTCTCAATTAAAAAAAGTTGAATAAGTGACGATCTGCGGTGACTGATATTATTGACTCTTCATGAGCGGAAATAGGAAATGTTACATGCATTAAGATGTCTCGTATTACAGAGTTCAGGATGTGGTGGAAGTCGGGAAGAGAAATCCAGTAAGGCGATGGAGATTTTTCACTTGGAAGAAAGATAGGCGTTATTCTGTGGCCACTGGAGCGAGCAGTCTCCGGAAAGGCAGGTGGATATCGCGGTTACCGGTTGTCTCGCACGCGCTTTACTTCTTTACTCTGTCATGCAGGATTGTTTTACTCTTTGATGTTTTGATCGTACATACGAACGAAGAAAAGCTTTACCGCTACCGATCCCTTTTGTGCCATTAAATTCAGTCTCATCTTTCTCTATCCTCTCACTGGAACGAACTGCTTCAGTAATTCTTCCGTCATTCTCGAAACTGATCCATCTTGCATTATTCAATTCAAAAATCCTTACATTCTGACTGGTTTTTATTAGGATTCATTGATAACATAAGATTTAATTGAACACGTGGATCATAAGAGGAGAAATAGAGAAGGTTCAAGTTGACATATATCCAGATATTAAAAACTGATTGCAAGTGACAGCGACTCTCTTCAGCGTCTCATCAATTCTGCGATTCTTTAAAAGAGACTAATGATGTTCAAGTGTCTCCTTAATCAAAGGTTTCACCATAAGGATGACGTCAGACACTCGAGTCTAACAACAAGATCTATATGATCTAGATCAATGAGAGAACTCGGTGTAATGATGTAACGATTGGTCTTCGATTGGCATGAATGTCATTACGTACTTGTTGTTAGTGTTCTCTCGACGTAGGTCGTCTACGAGACCCCAATCCAATAATTTTGCCAAACAATCTGCCGACCAAGCCATACGTCACGATCCACCACTAATGCACGGGGTACACACGTTCTGCCATCTGCGACCTGCGTATCGTTATTATCGACGCGATCAATCCCATTCAATTAGCCTGATCATTGATTATTGCCTCGTCTAATGTTCGGCTTCGTTCCTAAACCATTATGTAAGCAGAATCGGATTCAGAAACAAGAGCTTCTCTCTCACGATGTGCCTGTATCAACTTTAAATAGGTCACAGCATTCTAATTTTTTTCTCGAATTCGATTTATCATCTCGAGTATAATAGAGAAAGTTAATTTGGCAAAAACGCCGTTTCTAAATACTGCAATCTCCAGTTTTATTTTTGTCTCCAGTTATTCCTTAATATCATTTCAAATTTCTTGAAATCGTCGAACTTATTTTGAAATACCTTGAGATTCTTTGAATCTACTTGAAATTTCTTGAAATACCTTAGGATTTTTGAAAATCTTAAAAATTTGTTTAAATCTTTTGAAATTCCTAAAAAATTATTTAAAATGCCTTGAAATCCTTAGAGAACTCTTGAAATACTTTAATTTCTTTTGGAGTTCCTTATGACATTTTAATAAATCGATAAAAATGAATAATATCCTTGGAAATATTGTGAAATTTCTTTGAAATTTTAGAACTTCATTGAAATCTCTTATAATTCTTTAGGATTTTTGAAAATCTTACAAATTCTTAGAAATCCCTTCAAATTTTCAAAATGTCTTAAAACCTTTGAAATCCCCTGAGCTTTTTCAAACCCACTTGAAATTTCTTGAAATCCCTTGGGACTTTTGAAAATCTCAAAAATTCTTTGAAATCTTTTGAAATTCCTGGAAATCTCTTAAAATCTCTGAAAATCCTACAGAATTCTTTAAAATGCCTTGAAATCCTTAGAAATTTTAATAAATCGATGAAAATTAATAATATCCTTGGAAATATTGTGAAATTTCTTAAAAATTTTGGAACTCCATTGAATAATCCTTTAGAATTATTCAATTATCAAAATTGATTAAATTAAAATTATTTAAATCGATTATCAAAATCTTCCAAATTCTTTGAAATCCCTTCAAATTTCCAAAATCCCTTAAAATCTTCGAAATCCTCGAATATCCTATAAAGTAAAAAGTGTATAATAAAAAGTTTACAAAGGTGAGATAAAAATTCTTTAAAGGAAAAATGAGAAAAAATGAATTCTCAGAACAAAAACGAAAAATCAGTATGAAACATTTTTATCCTCTTTTTACTTTCTGTTAATTAATATATGAAAAATATCTACGTGCATTAATTTCTTGATTAGAAGGAAACCTAGTTAGGGGTTGAGTAGGAGCGATGAGACCACTAATCTAGGAGGAATTATAGAGGGTGACGGTAGCTAATTGTCCATCTATATCTGGACGTAGGTGAGTCTCAATGGCCTCTTGTATGCCACCCGTATATGCACATTGTATTGTACGAACCGGTACTGGAGAACTGACGGACGGTTGGTCAGACTCGGGGACCGGTCTGGCATAATGGCCAGACGCGTGTGCATTCCTAATAATGAAGACAACGATAAATCAACGAGGAGAATACGCCCGCGGATGTGTACCGAATATCCTATGCATAATATCGCGTCATTATCTGCGGCTACCGGGAATACCGAGAGTACATACGTAAACTACCTATACGCATCGCCTACACTTACCATTCGACTTTGGCGACATGAAAGGAGCGATCCTTATTCACCGTGCAATCCCTTGTTCAAGATCCCATTAACATATGTAAAATAGCTGTACATATATCGCGTAGGTGTGCAACAATAGTATGAAAACATATTCTTTGGATTTAGTAACTGATGATGAGGGTTCTTGCATCATTTTCAGAAACCATTGCTTGGAAAAGGGGTAGTAAAAAGAATTGAAAAAAGTGTGGAAAATGAGGTGGCCAAATGGGGCTGGAAAAAGGGATTTGGAACAGAGGATAGCAGAAAGGGTTGAAAGGGGTGGAATCGAAGGTTGAAAAAGTGTTTTAAAAAAGAAGATGGAAAAGTAGATTTGGAAAAGAGCCAGGCAAATGGTATTAGAAAAAAGACGTTTGGGAAGTGGATTTGAAGGTTTGGTATATTGTGTCATTGGTTTTTTAAATTTTAAACCCTTAGTTGATTGAGATTCGAAACGGTCAATGACAAATCGCGTTTTCACGATGATTTGTTGCTCGATACTGGTTGAATCTGGCCAGAACATTTGTTCGACGTGACCATTCGTGACGGTGACCATCGATCGACGAGTTTACTATCCTCGAATTCGTGTTCACCCTTCACAATACCCCCAATTGATGATTCGTCATCCATGCACCCCATGAGGTGAATCAATCGCTACCTATGCATCGCACTGCCCACACAGACAGAAACTATAATCTACATCCAAGCAGTATTGCCTGAGAGAAAGGGAGCATGTCATCTGTTAATTACGATATCGGATAATAGATCCTTCATCTCAAACACTGATGTTTCAATTTAGGAGAGGCACGTCATTTCCCTTCGAAATAAAGAATCAATCATGGCATTTTATTATTTCTTTTTCAGAGAAAATGACTCCTGTCTGGGAAGTGATTTACTTTACTGACATTCTCTTTGTCTTGTAAATAATTTCAAATACTTGATTTTTAGGAATCGAAACAAACATTTAGCCAATTAGTTTCTTCAATTTTATTAAGAGGGAAAGGATGATGAAGGTGTGGAAAATGTGTTTGGATAAAAGTGGAGAAAGTCGTTTGAAAATGAGGTTTTTAAAAAAGGAATTTGGTCCATAGGGGGTTGGAAGAAAAGTTTCTTTATTCAAAAAACTAGTGTATATATTTATAAAGTTATAAAATAGATAGTCAATAAGTTATTACCCGGAAGAGAATCATTCATCTGTAGATTTGGTGGCGATAACCGAACGAAGGGACATGGGAAGAACGGTAGCCACCCTCTCGATCTCGGAGGCCGTCGTCAACCCTTGATTTTGAGACTCGTGTCCCGCTGCGATCCCGAAGCCGAAGAGAGCGAAAGCGAGTTCAGATTTATTCCCCGGGTGCCTCGGGGAGCGGCCTCCCACTACCGCGAAGCCTTTATTGACCCTTTATACATCTATTTGTTATGCCACGGCCCTTTGTGCGACGGTAGACGGTTATGCTGGAGGCGACGTACTTGCTGGCTCTCCCCAGGCTATATTTGACCAGTATTATAAAAATCAACCGACCGATTTCCTACGTGAAATATAGTCCCCTGAGCACACCCTGAATATTTTATCACTGTCCACGGCATACAGCACGAGCCATAGGCCAATCTTTTAAAACCCCGGATCTTTCAACCTTCTCCTTATAGTTTGTACGTATTTTGTGAACTCTTTGAAAAATTGGTTTTTAATTTTTCATTAGCGTTTGCTTTTCATTATTAATTCATTGTGTATCTGGGTTAATCCATCGACTTCCCTCTGAATTTTTATTGATTCCAGTTGAAATATAATTCAGTAGCAGTCTTTTAATGTGTTTTATTTAAAGTCTGAGATTTATAAGACAAATTATAATTTTTAGTTTGACTTTGTGTAACTCTTGATCAATATTCTATTTCTAATCAGCGGGAAAAGCGGTTTAGAAAATGAAATTTTGAAAAGCTGTGGGCAAAGGATTTTTGAAAATAGACTTTGAAAAAGAGGGATGAGAAAAGTGGGAAGGAAAATGGAATCTACTTTTCCAAAAAAGTAGATGGAAAAATGGAGTTTGAGAATAGGGGTTTGGAAAAGTTGTATGTACGGGAAAAAGCATATAAGCTGATGGAAAATTGAACATATAAACTGTTTTAAAAGCTCAGTAATATGGATTTCCATACACGCTCCCTTGGCCATTTATAGTCCAAAATAAAATCTTGTTCTGCCCTCGTGGGACGAATTATCTTTTTCTAAATCTCGACCCTTATTATGAAATCTATGAAGTGGGGAAACTGATATGAAGGGCGGAGGTGTCGGTGGTAGATCACGTTTATGGATCGCCGGAGGTGGCACTTGGTCCTTGACGACCGTATACCATAAAGTCTCACCTCTCGCTCGCTTTACGTCCTTTAAACTGACGTCTCCATATATTGTCAGATTCGTATCGCGAAATTGGTCCTCCGGGACTGTCTGCTGGGGAAAAATCGGTGAAAAAAAACCTGAAGCAGAAGAACTGCCGAGTCGAGTCCGATACAACCGAAGGGGTGAGAAGGTCTCACCCCGACCAATAAAACTGCAGGGGATTACGCTCATTCGATAAAAAGACACTTCGTGGCTATCGCTGCGTCCTACAATCTACGAGAAGTTTTTATACGAGCACGTATCGTTAAATCTGGTAATTCTGCCTTCAGGCACGTATCTGCCTTCACATGCCTACGTGCCATTTCACAATTACCAATTTTCATTCAATTAGTGCTTTTTTATAAGGGGCTCTTGTTCAATTTGATTCATAATCAAATTATTTAAGAAATGTAAATAATTTCAAGGCTGATATTTTATTCCAAGATTCCATGAATCTTGGCAATTTTGAGAGCTCGAATTGGATCCTAAAAATGAAATACAATTCGTATGAATGACCCATTTTGTTAAAAAAAAATGTCTTCATTTCTCTGGTGATTCCTCACACGTGAAATAAACACTCAAGAGAAAACGAGAAAGAGTGTTATTGGGTTTTAGAAAAGGAGTGGGGATTGTAGACGAGGAAGAGAAATAAAGAGAGAGAGAGTGAGAGAGAAGTTGGGAGTGGGAGGAGAGGAGAGAGCCGTGAGAGAGAGAGTTCACTCGTAATAATCTCCGCTAATTTAGCTTCTGGAATACGGTAACTGTATCGTTAATATTCTGGACTCGGTTAATAATGGATGTTGATGCGCCATTTGGGCCGATGAGATTTCGGGGTTGGGAGTTCGAGGTTGAAGTGGACCGCGACCGGGCGACGCAACGAGGGTCGGGCATTCGAGGATACGCGAGTCTGGACCCTGCTAACGCTCGTGTATAAATATTAGATCGACGATCGTTCTCCAACGAGTTCATACCTGGACATGTTTTCACTTCCTTGAATAATATCCGAAGATATCATAACGATGGTTGTATCAAATGTAACATATCACTCTACATTTTATGCAGCCTTCAAAAGAAAAAAGTCAAGAAGAATTATTATTTTATTGTCTCTTGATAATAAATTGGAATGGAGTTAATTTTAAATATCCGTAGCGGTTTTCCTTCAGAAATTTCACTAGATTTCAAAGATTGAGAGTCATTTTATGGGTTTTAAAGGAATTTTATAAGATTTTACAAATTTCAAGAGATTCTTAACAATTGCAAGGAAGAAACTTTGAAGGAATGTACAATATTTTAAGGAATTTTAAATATTTCCAAGATTTTACTGGTTTTCGTGAAATTTTCCTTTGTGTGTCTTTTCCTGTTAAAAATTTGCCTTTCTACAAATGAAGCAACATACTTTGTAGTCGCACTTTGGTTGAACCAACTTCGTAGCTCTAGCTTTGACGCCCCCGATAATCCAAGCATACCACCCTGGACAAAGAGTCTGTACAGGGTTGGGGTTGGGTTTGGTCGTAGGACGAAAAAGAGAAGCGGAGAGGAAGATGGAAAAGGTATGGACGAAAGGCAAATGAACGAGTCAGTCCATGAAAGGAACTCGTACAGAATCCGGGAAACCCCATACGGGGGGTTCCCCGCGACACGGGCCGGCAACCGACTAATTGGAATTCGTCCGTAACAGTCGAAGCAAGCCTTTCTATAATTGAGACGCGGCCAGACCCAAAAAAAAAAAAACCAAAACGGATGAGGATACGGCATCGCTTTCTCTCGCTGAGAAAATTTCTATCTTGTCCTCGGGAGATGGGAACGAATATACTTCCAAGGGAGGGTCAGAAGTTACAGAATGTATTGCATTACACAGATATTTTTTATGAATATATCTCTAACACAAAAAAAAACAGTATTGCATAAAACAGTAGAGATCTTATATTTTTCACAATTAAAATAAAATAAAATAAAATTGTAATTTTTTGAGGAAAAATGGAGTTATAGACATTCAAGATGTAGTTGCAGATTCTTCCTGGATTCCGATAGAAATTTCATCAGAAAGTGGAAGCGAAAAAAGGAAGTATTTCCGCTAGTGAAGCAACGGTCGAATTGTTGAGAATTTCTGGTCAGAAATTATACTTACCCCTCAGGCGAATGTGAACTACGCGGTCGTGTTTGATCATTGTGTTATATGGTTCCCCCGGTGCACACTTGCCGTTAAGTGTATTTTGAAATTTCGCGTGCTGTAATAATCTTGCGTCGTTATACTTGTACGGGTAGGTGTAGAGTACAGTCTGATAAATTAATGATAATCATATTATTGGCATTTTCCTCAATATAAATATGAGTCTCATAATATCAAAATATCAACTCCATTACGTAGAGACAATTTAAATATTCCAAAAAATCTGTCACCCAGAAGAATATCATGATATATAAAGTAATACCCATCATAACATATCATTAATTCATAAATCATATTCTGAATTTTGCCAATAATATCTCCTCGCGATTTATAATATATGAAAATAGATTTACATAATTTCATTAACAGTTCGGAAGTTTATGAATCAGATTTTGAAATATAATCAGTGTCATTAATTTTGACGTTCACATTGTTCTAATTTCGCGAGCATACATTCAATTTAAATCTAATTTGTATTAAAATGTATATTAGCTATCTTATATATTCCATAAAATATTTGCAACAATTCATAACAGCAAGAGATGAAGAGAAACATCATTCTGATATACTTTTTTTTCAATTTGCATTTAAGTTCCATACTGTACTTATATGCGCCCTTCGCGGAAGTATTTTCATTTCGAATTCATGCACCCACACATGCTTTCACACAAATATACTTTGCTTCTATACTTCCGAAGTAAGACTCCATACATATGTGAATTGCTTGAGTCTGTGTTTGGTGTTTTGCGTGTGGTCGGGACACAGTAACGTTTGGTCAGTCGGAGAGCATAAAGGCTCTCGAGAAATTAATTCTCTTGGTTCTCACTCTCCGGGTACGTAGGTAGGTAGGATATGTACGCTGGTAGGTGGGTACGTGTTTTATTATTGAATAGCCTCCTTCCTGACTACGAATCAACCCGG
This sequence comes from Synergus gifuensis, assembly GCA_904066015.1. Lineage (NCBI taxonomy): Eukaryota > Metazoa > Arthropoda > Insecta > Hymenoptera > Cynipidae > Synergus > Synergus gifuensis. Next base: position 1,432,933 of record CAJFCO010000122.1, read on the forward strand.
CAATTGGTTTATTATAATTTCATTGTGTTTTCATTACCCAGGTTAATTTGCGCTTGCTCGCTCGTTCGCTGTCTCCCTCTATTATCCACAGCGACTCCACAACCCGGGTATCTTCAGACGCTGGATTTGGCATGAAAGCCATTTCGTCACCAGCTTCTCTTCCCATCTTTTCCACCCGAGATTCTATCGCAAAAATTCACTCGCAGCAAAATTCACTTTGAAATCATCCTTTCTTTCAAACGAGTATTCATTATCTTCAGAAGTATCTCTGTTTTGTGAAAGGATCTCTTCAGCGCCAACAAGTCAAATTGTCTGACTTAAATTGACTCACACTACTTTATACCTCTCTGGTCTCATCTAAAACGACATATACTACTTGTCATCCCTTAATATGTCAGGGTTAAAATAACATTTACTACTTAACACCTTTTTACGTTACGTATGAAAATACTTATACTACTTAATACCTGACATTTCTGACTAAAATTGACCTACACTACTTGAAATCCCTATGACTTACTTAAAATTCCTTTTTTTTACTGGAATCTGCATATCTCACTAAAATTAACATAAAATATCCCAAATTGTGCCTTTAAACTCATAAGACTGAAAATCCAATTTCCCAAGTTAAGTTATGACATATTCAAGGAATAATTCATTATTTTAAAAATTAGAAGTTAATAATTAATGTTTTCAAGATTGCCAGCTAAGAGATTTAAAAAAAAGTGAATAAATTTTTTACTGGAATAACGATTAACAGATTATTCAATAAACAGATATCTACCTGTGTGATTGCTGCTAATCAGCTATATTAAACTACAATTATCGAAGTTTTCATTTGCAAATTAATATAGTCGCCTCCACATTATCATTTTGCAGACCGAATGAACGACCTCACTCAGGAAATTGTTTACCGTGAGTCAAAGTGAATTTCAATGTTCGATTCTAAGGGCAGAGTGTTTAAAGTGGCCGATTCGGGAAATTTCAGAAGGAAATACAATTGCGTGTACAAGGGGTGGTAGCGAGAGAAACTGTGGGATGGGGTGCCATGGATAGATACGAGGGTGCTCTTTGTTGCGGCTCGGACGTGGTCAGAAACAAGGAAGGTGGAAAAGGGGATGTTTTCCCAAATGTAGATGCGGTTCTCAAGTCACCCCCGCCCCTCGCATTTCACTCTTATGAAATTATTTCAACCCTCGGGATGCGGTGTGTGTGAGCGTCCCGAGAAAATATAACAACGCGGTAAGAATTATTAGAAAAATTAATTATTTTCCTGGTCTCTTAATTAATTTTACAATTACTCCTCTCGCTGAGGAAAAGAAGGGGAGAGAGAATGAGATTACTCGGGGGGGTTCGCTTTTACATGACTTATTGTTAGTGCCTAACACCTTTACATAAGAAAACACTTTCAATAGGATGAGGATTTTTTTACACACATTGAAAAAATTTTCACCAATTTTATTATATCAAACCTTATTTAAAAACTTCTTTCTACCCCCCTCTTTTCCAAACCCCTCTGCTCGCAATTTTCCCCATTTTCCTTTGTTTACCAAACTTCTTTTCTCAAACTCTCTCCTTATTATTTATCCTTTTCCAATCCGATCCTACCACTCCCTTGCTATACTCCTTTTCGGAACCTCTTTTCCAACCCCCTTTTACCACCTTTTTTTCAAACCCTTTATTCCCACGATCTTCTCCAAAGGTTTTTCTTATGCTTTGCTTTATCAATCCCCTTTTCCAAGCCCACCTTATCACCCCTCTTTCAAAAATATCATTTTCCAACTCCCTTTTTTCACTTTTTCCTCTAGCCTCCTTTTCCGAACTTTTTTTTCCATCCACTTTTTCGACTTTTTCTAAGGGTTTCTTTTTTGAACCACTGATCTTTCTACATCATTTATCAAACTCCTTTTCCAAAATTTTCTTTCTAATATCGTTTAAAAGTCCCTTTATTAAATTGAAAATTACATAGGTCTGAAAATAGACTCGAAGAAGATGGTTCAAAATAGAAAGTTGGAAAAGATGAAAGGAAACAGGGGCTAGAAAAGGAATTGATAACAGGTTGTTGGAAAAAGGGTTTGTTAAAGGATATTGGAAAAGATGATAGGAGGACAGAGTCGGAACAGGTAGTCGGTTAAATTAGTTCGGAAAAGAAGATAGGAAAACATTATAGAATAAGAAAGTTAGAATTAGAAGATTAGAGAAAATATTATAGAAAGCTGTTTGAAAATGGAAATTGGAGAAGATGGTGAGAAGTCGGGATTGAAAAACGGGGTTTATTTTTGAAAAGGATGAGTCTTGAATATTCAGAATTTTGTATATTCCTTCGTTCGAGTTGTTCTTTCCCAAAGTTGTGTTAAGAGAGGGAGCCGAAAGCGAAGGTGAGGTCTTTTGATTGACTGTTTGAACGATTTTTACTCGGCCGGATACTCTGTCAGACTCGCATTGATTATCACTTATTGAATTTGTTCGCAAGCAAAGCCGACCCTCCCTAAGGGTTGCCTAAAGTCTATTTCGACACACTCAATTGACGCTTGACTAACGACTACTGTCACTGGTAATTTGCATAGCTCAAAGATTCATTAGCTACGATAATTGAATTCTGTTTTGACTAAGATTTGTGTCGGAGAATTTATAATATTGCAAGGATATTGAATGATAAAAAATGAGAAGTCCCATAATTTATGAATTGTGAGAGTATCTTTCCTGCAATGCAGAAATACGAAATGACCCAGAATGGGAAATATATTCGTGACAATTGGTTCTGGAAATCGACCCTGGGGATCTGAAACATATGGTTCATCCCCAGACAGGTACTACTCTTCCAGAGAATAGACTCGTACTTTCTTCCTAGCATCTTCCCACTTGTTCTCAATGTACTCTCGACGACCCTTGAGAATTTCTATATGTGCAAAACATACGAAGGAGAAAGATATCTCGTCCGGGAAAAGAACTGAAAGAATATTTTACTTATATCGAAATTCACAGCAGACTATTATCTGTATTATAGAACTAATGATAGACATAGTAAATAATACAGTGTTTAAGCGAAAAAAGTCTCTAATAAAAGTTGTAAATCTTAAAAAAATGCATCTTATGATGGGAGAGAAAGCTGGTTGTGGATGAGTCGCAGTCGTCGACGGATGAGAGTCGACCTTTAATATATGCCGTTTGAATCAGAGCTTTATATAACGTTATGAAGAGAGATAGCTGCCGGCTTGACGCGTTTGCATTTGAGCGAGCCCAGAGTATTGGATGCATATGTTAATCAGCAATATGGTGCAGAGTAGATATTACCTTGTGCCACTGTATCCACCCCTTTCGAACAACCTCACTTCTCTATGGCCTCCACCTATCCTAGAATTACGTACTACTTCGTTGGATGTATTCTCGCACTCGTATCTACAATCTGTGATTCACGATTTGCGATTCAGCTCGTATGACTAGAATTCTATCGCAAGGTGCGAACCCCCAACTCGATTCATTCGAACTCACACATGTTTCCATACCGCCATGTTTTCAGAGTTATCTCCGAACACCACACTGCAAAGTTAATGAAAAATGATGAGAAAGTAATAATGTCTGTTTTAGAAATATTACGAAGATATTGATTGACTTTTTACATGGAGAACCGGGAATGTTTATTGAAAGGTTATCTGAAAGGTTGTTGAAGGTTTGGAAAAAGGAATCTTTTTCCAAACTGGGAGGCCACATAGAGCGACAATATGCGAAAGAATATATAACATTGGGGGCGATCAAGTATGCTCACTCAACTAGAGGCAGTTTTCATGGGTCATTTCGCACGATTCGCATGAAGAAATCCTTTCCCTAGTAGCATCTTCAGAAACGTCCATAAAATATCAAACAGCACTCAAGAGTGTTGACGCCTTTATGAGCAGGACGAATACTTTGAAATTTCCCTCTTTACATATGCATATAAGTCTAAAGTTCAGTTCAGACTCTTATTTTTATAGAAATCTTTTATTCTTCCCCCATAAAATATTGCTATTATGTTTTCTATGTACTTTTCTGAAAATCTCTACTTTTGATTTTTACAGGACTGAAGACTGAAGATAATCAAAGGACTCGCGAATTTATCTAGAGGTATAGAGGTAATTCAAGATTTGCTTTTTCGATTGAATTTTGCCGGAATGAAGGAATGGAAAACGAGCTCAAGCGACTTTCAACGCCCGAACGATCAAAGTAGAAGAGACACGTAATCGCCAAAGGATGCTTTATAGATTTCTTAAACGAATTCAATTTAGAGTTATCGAGGTGAGTGATTTGCGGTAAAAAATCCCGAAATTAGGAGTAAGGTGCATCAGAGATTTAGGATCAAATAGGTAAAGTTTATTTTAGATCCGTCGAAAATATATCTACTGAAAAGGAAGAAGCTTTAGTAGCTTTATGAGCCTTTATTTAATCCAGGATAAGATCAGAACAGCTGTTAAGTATTTCAGATCTAGAGATTTCCATTGTTTTTGGATTAATGGCACCATGCGAAGGAATTTGTTGTATTATCCTGAGCTTATGTATGCTAAGTACCAGAGGTAGGAGCCGAATGTTTAGTATGCAAGGGCATTGCCGGCGGGTGCATCCCTGAATGCGCATTACGTCAGATTGCACGGGTTTGAATTCCGCAAGACAATTTATGATTGTAACAAACTCAGTATTCATAAATCAAATTCGATCACCATTTAAAATTTCACATATTTTTTTAAAAGTCCACATATTTATTTCTTGTCCGTGATTGCTCGAATTCCAAATAGGATAATTATTCTGAAAAGAAGATCCAAGGAAATTGGTATCAGTGAAAAAATATTATATTCTGTCAAGAGGGAAATTCAAGAAAAAATATTGTGGTACATTTTCCTTTAGGCCTGTCCTTTAGATTATACAGTAAGATCGATTTTCTTTTATCCGGCTTTCCGGATTTCGTGGAACCGCGAGTCAAGTGGTCTCGTTAGAGCTCTCGAAAAGAGATATTGGTCCGAGGGATTCGACGCAGCATCCCTTTTTATCCCGCCCAAATCGTTCGCAATACAGCGGACAATTCGGCTTACAAGCGCACAAATCTCTAGCCTGGTTTACCCTCGCCACGGGTGATTTAGCGAGTTTTCCGAGAGACTCGAGGGCTAGAAAGTAGAAAGTGACTCCGACCTCTTTTATATCAATCGACTCCTTTTCAATTCAAGGGAAAACTATCTCAATATCATTTAAAACGACTCAAATCAAAATAAATAGAAATAATCGTCAAAATAATTAGATAATTATAAATCTCAAAAATATCCTTCTTTTCTCGAAATGAAACATCTTTCGAGTGAAAGGCCCTTTGGTGGATTATACATATTAATAATTTTCTGAGATTGTACGATATTTGAAAACTTCCTTAGCGGATGCTTGAAAACTGAGTAATTTCCAATATAACGAGTTTGGATGTGTGATGGTACTGTATCCGTTGGAGAGAAATTTCGTTCGCTTCGCCAAATGGTAATACCACGAAGTCTATTTCGAGGTGTCACGAGAAATAGCTCCTATATCATTCTCCGCGATCCACTTCGAATTTCCAATTTCGCTGAAACATGGATATGAGTGTCATAGGCGAATGCGCTTTGTTAGTTTCCAATAGTCTACATTACATTATTGCACATCCTTCTTAAACGCCATTATCTTTATACCTTAACACTTCCTCTCACATTTCGGAATTTTAATTGTAGAATCACCTGTTTTTTTTTATTACCATTTAAAATTAATGTTTTCTCTTAAAATTAATTACATCAAAGATAAATCTTCTTTTAAATACGTTAAAAGCTATCAAATATGCTCAGCTCCAAGAAGATATTGCAAAAAAACACGTCAATTCTGTTCCAAGAAATTCTTCAAAATCTTAAAAATCCGCTTACTTGATCTTAAATGTTTAATTAATTTTTAAAGTGTGTGAAGAGAGAGCTGAGATGTAAAAGATTGAGCGAATGAAGAGTTTCATAGCGGAGGAGATTTGTCTTCTTGATATAATTATAAACCAGTAAGAATCCACCGATAGACGTAGCGTGAAGATCGTCGCGCCTCAAGTCATCGAATAAGTACTATAACAAGTAGCGAATATCTCCGGTATTCTGGTTCACTTTTTCACGGAAGACGGCGACAATCATTATATAGCTAATTAATCGTAATGAGCGCGTATTAAATTACTCGTCACCGGCGTTCATTAGTACCGTTTCCTCGCAGTTAATATTTTAGATAGTGTCGATATGCTTTGTCACATCTTCAATTGTTTTGCACGCAAGATTTCTCAAAGAAAGTTTCCATCATATTTTTTTATATATATTTATCTTATAAATTAATAATTCAAAAACTTCAGCTATTTAGAGTATATACACATTATACAAAGGTGTTTGAAATATGATATACTATTTCCTTATCGGTTCGAAGTATGTCATTAATACGTTTCGAGGGTGAAAATGTACACTTGCGGTAAAGCGATCAGTGAGAAGATCGATTACTATTTCTGGTAGCTAAGGTTCCCAAGAGAATTTCGCCAATCGGTGAATGCCCGATCATCGAGCTCATTATTCTTATCACTACCATTAATTCCGTGCCTCATCGCATCACCGAGTATGATTTTCGGAATAGCTCGGGTGTGAAATATCGAACATGAAAGATAAATGAGAAACATTTGCTATTAGCTTATTTATATCTTCTCTCTTTATACTGATGATATTATAGTTAAGAGCAATAAACAACGATTCATAAATCGTATGTTTCATATGCTTTATTGATATTTCGTGAAATTTTATGTGCAATAAAATTATTTTGATTTGTTGGGAGGGAGGATTGGGAGAACTTGGAATTATGAATTGACGAATTCAGATTTTGTCAAACGTCGTTATGAAAGTTTTCTAAATTACATTCTACGAGCACGCAACGTCGACTCTCGCATTTTCCGAGGCTCGAAGTGCTGTAGACACGCGCAAGGCTAACCCGATTAAGTCACGAGTGGATGTCGCAGACGGTGATATTAATTTTCGCGAATGCATCCAAGCGCTGATTGATTTCAAAGTTCTGTCGCAAGAAGCTCGGAGCTACCCTTCAACCACGCGATTCGTCCGTTCATCATGCATTTCCGTTTCTGGGAATACGCTTTGGCGAAAACTTCAGGAGACACGAGCTTCGCGAAAATCAACTCGCTTTTCGTTATACGAACCGCTGCTATAAAAGTTTCTTTCGATCTCAATACACTTCTAGTTTGTGTTTAAAGAGAACCCGGCCAAACTAACTACTTTTCGAACTTTACTTGGAACTCGTTTTATGAACCGGAAAGTAGGGAAAGGCAAAGTGAGAATGTTTTGAGGTATTGAGGGAAGCGTTAATCGGAATTGATACAAGATTTTAAAGGTTTTGAAGAATTTTATGTCTTCCATTACTTTATATTAGTTACTTTGGGGAATTTCTGTTACTTCAGTTTCTTCAATTATTTTAGGAGACTTCCGTTATTAAAGTTACTACAGAAGACTGGTTATTCTATCTCGCATACATTATTGTTGCCCTCGTTCCTTAAAATTTCACGAAAACCTTCGAAATTCGTTAAAATTTGTTAAAACGTATCAAAATTCGTATAGAAACCTCTTGAAAAATATTAAAATTTAAAAAAAAACCTTGAAAGTCTCTAAAAAAAATCCTTGAAACCACTGGAAGTTTCTTAACACTTAAATCTTTTAAAATCATTAGAAATGTCACCAAATTCCATAAAATCTTTAAAAAAAATTGTAAATTCTACAAAATCTTGTAAAAATCATAAAAATCCTTTGAAATCCCTCAATAAAATTCCCTGAAAAATTTTAATAAAATATTTTACTATAAGTCATGAAAATCTCTTGAAAGTCGTGAAATCCTCTTTAAATTCCCAGAAACTTCTTGAAATTCTTTAAAATTCTACGATAACATTTAAAATTTCTCTATATCCTTGAAAATCCATTAAACTTATTAGAAATCTCAAAAAATTCCACATGAAATCCTTAAAAATTCCATAAAATCTTTTAAAAATCAGAAAAATGTTTTGAAATTCCTTAAAATTATGAGAAATCTTATAAAATTTCATAAAATCCTTAAAAATGCCACATAAAGTCTTCGAAAAATCATTAAAATCTCTTGAATCCTCTTAAAATTCCTGGAAATACCATGATAACATTTAAAACCCCTTAATATCCTTTAAAAATCTCAGAAACCTTTTGAAATTTCGAAATTTTACAACAAAATTTAAAATCCCAGAAACAATCCAAATCGTAATTTTTCTAAATCTTCTTTCAGGTAAACCTCTAAAATCGCTTAAAATTCGTGAAAATCTCTTCAAATTTCCAGAAACTTCTTTAAATTCCTTAAAATTATTATAAATCTCATGAAATTCCATTAAATCTTTTAAAAATCATGAAAATCTCTCGTGTTCTCTTAAAATCCCTCAAAATTTCACGAAAACATTCGAAATCGGTTATTTTAGAATAAAGTCTTAAGTCGCCTCAGAATAATTTCAAGTTAATTTGTTGATACTAATTTTCAAATAAAAAAAGCGACACACCGAAGACCAAATTTAGTATCTTATTCGAGAAATGATAATAGAATAGAGTAGCAAAGTGTCGGGCGAATTGTTAATATTTCACGAGATAACAGTTACTATCCAGGCATTTTGAGTTCTATAGACCGCAAAATGGCGCAACGACTCTCCACTTCAGAGTCTATTTAGCATAAAAGATGCTTGAGCAGGTCGTAGAGTGCAATAAAACGATCTATAAATCGAGATCGCTCGGAAACTAGCCGGCTGTGGAAACGGAAGAGGAGTTCCGAAACGGGAGAAACACTAGGCAATAAAACAAGCATGTTCTCGAAGTACCCATGCGTTCTTGCGACGCATTTAGGAAAGCAGCTCTAATTGATTTTACTCACGTGCTAAGTGATTATTGCACTCGAACCACTATAAAGATATATTTATATCCATATAAACATTGTTCTCGAGGTCCGATAACTATTGACCGTTAAGACAGTTAATTCAATCTGTTAGTGTCTTTCATTGCCTTTTCTTTGAACTCACTCTTCCATCATTCAAATGTCAAAAGCGAGTCATAAAACTTTGATTCATCATATCTGTAAAATTCATGAATCCAATTCTTAAATCAATATTCATCTCTGAAAGGTGATGAATATTGAAATATTCTAAATATCATTTAGAAATTGGTAGATTTGCAAGCATAAATATATATAGATGAATTTTGATATTAGAGTAGTGAGATTTATTCTCTGTGAATGAAAATCCGTTATGCGATATTAAAGAAGGAATTGAGAGTTGATATTTTTCTATCTCGATTGAGAAGACGTCGAAGAAAACTCAGCCCCAAAGTGAGCGTACTCAACCCCTCTCTGCGAAACGAACCCGGACAATAATACAACGATATTTCACATCAAGATCACATTCGTCGCGGGAAGAAAAATGACAGCCACGTCACGTTCCCGCGCACGCAGCCTCCCAGGCGAAATTCATTTTGACAGATTTCATACATTGAATTGATGTTTATATGCCGCGTTTGCCGGAAGATGCTCCATCGCAGAACTATTGACTGCTCTCTTTTCTCCAAGTTGCGACTTTTCATGACAGAACTTTCAGAAAGAAGGAGCAAGATATATTCAATGCGATGTCCAAGAGATCAAATGCTTATGAAAATGTGGAGATTGGGATTTCTCAGGAAATGGAAAAAAGATGATAAAGAAACCTTTTTTATTTCAGATGATGTTAATGTTGTATTTAATGGGTAGATTTATTATCATCTACTAACAGAAATTGACCGTCGTTTTCCGGGATTTTAAAGTGGATTGAAAAAAATTACTTTTTAATAAAAGTAATTAGTTATAGCTACCAATACCCAAAAATGATTCGAATTCCAAGAATTACGAGATTTGCAAAAGTTTAAAAGTTTATAGATTTCAGTTTAAGCTGGAAGCAGCATTGTGTTAATAAAGGTAATTTATTCTGCCCGGCATTATTTGCGAGGGAGTGTATCACTGTCCGAAAGGATGGTAGGTTCAAAAAATTTTGAATGATTTCGAGTGGTCTCCGTCAGAAACACAGTCCACCAATTAAATGCAAATGTTTTTGTTTATGAGTTTGGTAGGATGCGCGGACATTTATCGATGTCGGACATTAGCCTACGCATCGACGTGTACCGGTCTGGGACACGAAATGAAATTGTGGACGAAAGATAACGCGACAAGGTTTTAAATCAAGTACTAACACGTGCACGATTGGCCCATGTAGGTCACGTGTAAAATTGCACATTACGAGATTTCTATGATACCTGTAATTTACTGTTTAGCAAGGAGTGTATTTCTCATTCCCTGATTATGTAGATCTCTTAAAACATACTTTAATTATTTCTCCAAATATTTAGTATGTGAAAAGACATATCGTGCATCAATATGTGCACTAAAACAATAGGTAGTAGGGCCAACTTCCTTGGTTTATCATTGCTACTGATTTATGTAACTTTTTTTATTTTAGTTTCTCAAGAAACTTGCGAAATATAAGTTTCTTATATGCTTTTAAAATTCCTAAACTCTTATTTTTTCTTATACTCTTCCCAAACTTATTTATCAAGTTTTTAAATTCAGAACATTCATCAAAATCTACTGAAATCTTTCAAAGTCTTGAAAAAAAGGGGTTTTTTTAATAAACTTTAGAAACGAGTCAAAAACTTTTGCAATCTATTAGTTTCTAATCAATGAATCTCACTTGGAAACAGGGAAAAGTCAGGAATTTTCTAAGTATTTACAGCAATGTTGCTGCAACATTGCAGCAATATTGTGTGTTAGGGAATACTTGAGTTGAAAAAGAATGATCCATTTCGTCTTGAATGGGTTAAGTATGTCGGTTTATGGACATCCGAAAATAATTAGATTAGCATCCAATAAGTCGGGTCGCGATTTATGTAGTGTTAAATATGTGGTCAGCAATGCAGTCTGACCCTTCGGTCCAGGATCTTTGCTTAATTGGAAAGCCAGGGAGTTTCCGAACAGTTTAACTGGCCTTCGGAGTGCCATCGTCCCACTATAGTAATGTTACAAGGTCCCCTAGTATTATCGCAGTAGACAGAGACCCTGATCCCTCCTTGACCACTGTGTACGACCTGAAAGAAACTGATTACCTCGATCGATTCTTCTGTAGTTACTCTCGTAAAACGATTCAGACCACTCGCTTTATCTTCCGAAAGCCAATAAATGTTCACCTCCTATTAAATGTATAATAATCTCATTTTGTGTCTTTCAGACAAATCAAGCGAATTAAATATTAACAAAACAATACAAATAAATAACGTTTGATGCCAACCCCTAAATCCTCTAAATAAACATAAAAATCAATAAAATTATAGTAATTGCGGAATAAACCTGGGAATAAAAAAGAATTCAGGAAAAAGTGTACACTTAAAATTACAGTAATAAATTTATTTCTTCTCATGAGAAAAATTTTTCGGTTTAAGAATGTTTAGGTTTAAATCACATGAGGTTGTTTAAAGACAGAGAAGGTGAATCACCTTTGAACTTCTAAAATCATATTTCTTCTTAGAGCATAAATCACTTTTAAAACGCAATATAGATTATTTTATCTTTACTCTCACTTATTCTATTTGCTGTACTGATCTAATTTTTCCTGGAAAGATACAAATATGTCTAATTCTTGTAAGGTGTGAGCAAAGAAAACAGGCTTATTTAATATCAGATCCAAGCCCTAAGCAAATATTTCAAAGCACTTCGAGTTCTCAATGAAGCACCTGTTCTCTCGCTATGAGTTTACTAATCAAACAGAAACGTTTCTCGGACTCGAATCTAATTTCGAGGAAGTTTTAGGCATTTGAATATTTTAAAAGCTTGTTACAAATTTGTTTTATATCAATTTAACTTTTATCAATACAAATATTTTTTTCTATTTTTTTTAGATTATTATTGAAAACTTATTCGCTTTTATAGTAGTTTTCGGTTATAAAAAGTCTAAAAGTCAGGGAAATTGAAAAATTGTGTCTTGAGGCTGCCGTGATTGTAATTGAATTTTTCAAAGTCAGAAATTTAGTCGATTATTCGCATTTTTCTTGAAAAAGTCACACGATCCAAGATCTGAAGTAAAAGTCTCAGAGAGATAGTCTCTCTTCCTATAGAGAGAAGTCAACTCGTGGAGGGTGGGATTCGCGAGGAGAGAAAATATACGGTGGAGAAATGCGAAAATTATTGATATTGCCTGAGTCACATATCATTGTCTTGGGATATAGACGTCGCTCCACCTCGCACCCCAAAATAACTCTCCACCCCGACCCCCTCGAAGGCACGAGAGCATCGGGTAGGCGGGGTGGGTTCGGGGTGCTGACATCTCTGATATATTCTTGTAATATTTTTCGATCATCGCGTGCCGCGGAGATTTATATGCAAGTACGCGAGAGGGGCCAACCAAACCACCTGATCGCGAGTTACTACCCTCGGAGTATGCATACCACCCCTGGATGAGATCTTCCTAAGAAAAAGTCCACGCGGATATTTTTACAGCCCTTTTCGGATAAAATTGAATTTTGAAAAATATTTTTTTAGTCCTTATAGAAATTCTCGAAAATCCCTTAAAAATATCTTGAAATATTTTCGAGTACCTTGGAATGTTTTAAAACACTTTAAAATCTCATGAAAACCTATAAAACCTCTGGAAATTCTCTGTAATTCCTCGAAATCGTTGAAAATTTATTGAAATTGATCATGTAGAATAGGAAATAGAGAGTGTGCGAAATAATTGGAATTGACAAAAGGAGATAAAAAGGAGAAGATTAAATGTGGCCGAAGGGAGGTTTCGAAATAGGATTGGGTGTCGTTAATTAGTTTCTGGAGATTAGGACAAGCAATTTATAGTAGGGGCTGTCGATCGAAGTAAATTCCGAGCAACGACCAAAGAAACGATATCCTAACGGTCATCCGGGTGGTCATCCCCAGTGGTCAAAGAAACCTTCGAATAAACGCATACGTCAATGGGCATCCTAATATAGCCTCTGGGATATTCTTCCTATACTTTAGGACCTCCGATTCACTTTCATTCGCAACAAGCGGTTCTCAAATTTTGGACAACTAAAAAGTCCCTTAAAATAATATTTCTAACATTATAAAATCTGACAATTTAAAATTACCGACACTGGAAATTTTCCAATAGTAGACGTTGTATTTTTAAGAATTTTAACAGATTTTTTGAAATTTGAAAGAATTTCAAAAGTTTCAAACGACTTAAAATTATTTTAAACAAAAATTATTTTATGTTTCAGATTCATCATAATTAAAAAATCAAGAATCAAGCTGAATTTGTCTGAGAAAATCTTTTCTGGATGACTGTGCGTCGGAACATTGAACATTGAGAAGGAAGAAGGCTTGAATAGCCATAAAGGGAGGGGTGTTGGAGGAAGGTGGATTTTTATTCCCCGTGGAAAGAAAGTGTACACTCGACTAGGCTTGGAAACCATAAAAGTAAGTGGTATAGATTCTCACAACGTCGAGACTAGCCTTTGGAAATGGGTGGGTGCAGAGCGAGGGGTAAGTTGTTACGAGCGGTGCGTTCAATTAACGTTGGTCAGTCTGGTCCTCTCGCTGTAGTCCATAGTCCATGGGGGTAGTTAATGCTAGAGGCATACCTACTTACCTACCGGCCGTTTCTTTTTATGGCCTAACCACTGCTTCGAACAGTTTCTCGCTAATTGGTATCGAACTATTATTCTTCCTCATTTAAAGCCTCAATAAACCGAACTACACGATTTACGAACAACCTATCCAATCTTCATCCCTCCATAAAGGAAGTCAAGTTAAAAAACAACATGAAATCGATAAAAAAAATACTTTCGAAATTAACAAAAATGTCTCTCTTGTAGTTTTACAAACCTATATTAAAATTAGAAATATATTCTACGGCTTATAAGATGGGTCTGGAATTAGGAAATTTGGTCAAAGTAGGTCTAATTTTGAGGTGAAACGTTTTATCACCAATGAGGTAGAACAAGAATGACAAGAAGGTCTGAAGAAGAGATGAAATGAGAAACAATCCGGAATCCTGAATTAACCGCTGGAATATGTTGGCCTCAGGATTTTATGGCTTGTTTCTCGACTAGGATTCTCAATCTCAATTTCGATATCCTGATCTCATTGATAAAAGCAGTTTATTTTTTGACTATTCAATTTGTTTACTCATCGAAAAAAATATCAAGACACAATAATAGAATTTGATTGTTACGTTTATGTTTTTGTGAACCTTTGAGGTTTAACTTCAAGCGTATTGTGGACTTGGAAAATGAATGAGAAATGAATGAAAGGGTTCTGTCCTCTTTTTTGCTCATTCTATTTTCCCTTTTCTTGTTCCCTCTTTCAACCCAGAGGCTTGTTCGCGGTTTAAGGGCCGCGGCCTACCACACAGAAAGAAAACTTTACGAGCGCCTCACTCTTATCCTACTATTCCTCCACTTGTGCCGTATATCAGTTCGTGCGGTTTCAAAAATTATTTTTACATCCCGCCGCTCAAAGGCCGCAGACCATATCAGAAATCGGCGGTTCAGCTATTACCGCAGCAAAGCGCCGACCTTGCCTTATTATGCAATATCAATTCCACAAAATATTTCCTTTTATTACTAAATAGTAGGTACACATAAATGAAATGCAAAGAGAATTTTTTTTCCGAAACATTTCAATACCTAGTTATTACCTTTCTTCTATTCCATTGATTTCTTTCTATTTATATTATATGGTAGGAAGATCTCCTTGTTGTTTTTTCAAGAATTTCTAATCCACATTTCTAGGTAACCACTTCCCCATTCTTTGACCACGCCCATTAACGACAACTTTAGCCACGCCCGCGCTTCTAAGACACACCCCCTAATTATAATGTTAATCAGACTCTAGATCCCGCCCACTTCCATTGATTTTGTTGATTAAACACTGTCATATCACAATGAAACTTATTAACCCCCCCCCCTCAGACACGCCCACTTTGGTACTGCACCACGCCTTCTACTTTTGGTAACGCCCCTTAACCATTCATATTTCATTTAACCACGCCCATTTATCTCGACCCGCCTCTTAACCACATTTTAGTTCAGATCCTTCACAAAAATTAAACTATTTAAAATCGTTAGCCGTAATAACTACATTATTATAAGTTTAAAAAGTTAGACTGGATATTTAATAATAATATTTAATTAAAATTACGCTACAGAAGGTGAGGATATCGCTTCATAGTTAGAGATTTTTCGGTTTTGATATTTTTTATTGTGTTCCCCAATCCGAGATGTATTTTGTCAATGTTTTTCTCGTGGTGTAAAGAGGAAGAAAAAGCAAGTTTAAGTAGAAGAAACAGTTTGCTCGTAAAGTGTACGGAAGCGAGCGGATCGAAGAGAAAGAAGCAAGCGAAGAGTTGCTTCTTTTCTTATATTGTCGCGGGGGATTGGACGGGTCCTAAGCTGAGCTGCCGCTTCCTTTCATCCGATAAATCAGCAGTCGTAAATAACATCGAGTGTGCGAGGCTCCTCTTCGAAGCCGGGCAAGACCAAGAAATAAAGAGACCAATAGACTGCGAAGGACCCTTCGTCTTCTACTATTTTAACCCTCGAGTGCCTTCGCTTCACCTAGAACTGAAACAGCATCCATCAACCTAACTCGACCGATCGGATTCCACCGATTCGACGTCCACGCGTTCACCAAAAGATAACCACTTTACGAAATATTGATAGTTTCTTTATGTAGATGAGGAATCTCTAAAATTTGAGTTCTTTCAGTTATAAACCTGTTCTAAATCGAATATTGACAATTGAAGAGCACGGATAGAAAATCATTTAGAAGAATGTGTTCATTTTAGTTACTTTGGATGAAGAAAAAGTGAAATTTTGATCTATATTCGGTTAAGTGACCGCAGTAAATAACTCGATTCCCATTCGTTTCGATCGATAGTCTCAATGTACCTCGAGGACCTTGGCTGATGTCGTTTCTACCTACTCGCGATAAGTCGGCGCCGTGTTGCGACTCAATCCCGCGGTTTCTTCCATATAAATCTTCCTCATGGATATAAATCAGTGTGCCTCCAGCAGTGTGATACTGAAGAGAGCCCCTGATACACCGCCGAAGGACCCTTCGATCCTCGGGCCAAGAAAGACACACAGGTCCCACTTATGGCACTCTATGTTTTACTCCATGCCATGCCATGCGTCACTCGACCCTTCAACACAATAAGTATCTATCCCATGTCGTGGAAATCCTTCAGAAACCTTCGAAAATTCACTTTTCCTCTATATTTCGATTAAAACTCTCCATCTCATTATTTCTACAAATTAATATAATAATTATTATTTCATTATTATACAAATATGTATAAAAAATGAACTACTTAATCATCAAATCTCTGAAAAGTTTCTTTTTAAGTCTCCAAATATTTGAAATCTTTTGAAATCTTTATTGATTGTTTTATATTCTCTAATATCTCCTCAAATCGTTTCAAGTAACTTTAAATCCGATTTAAAACTCTGAAATTTCTTAAAATATTTTGAAATCTTGAAAATTCGAGTGATCAACACTTCAGACGTGGTTTATTTAGTTTGTACTAAAGGAAAAAGCGAAAGGTGTGGAAGTGATTGGCCATTAAATCTTTCCGCGTTGGATTAAAGATTTGAAAAAATTCTATCGTGGGAGTAAAGAGAAAAGTCATTAAATTTGTCAACGCATAGAAGCGAATAACCCGACGAAGAGTACCTGTACCGCGCAATATGTCTCTAACAGTACCACACTCTCTTTATTGGTACTTTGGCTAAACCGCAATTCATGACGCCGACAAAGTCTTTGTATTAATTGCAATTAGACCGCACTATGACAGTAAATATTAATTCGCGCGACATCCTTGACTGATTTATATAGCAGCGATTGGAATTTTTCTCAACCTCGATAATTGGAATCCCACATTGGTCTCGGAATATTGCATCTTACGTACTTCGTGTACACATAAAATGTAGATGTATTCAAGACAATAATTATTAATTAAATCAGGCACGTTGAATAGTTCAGTAAATAAGTTTCTGAACTATTTATAAAATAAAATAGAGCCTCGAGAAAATCGAGGTAAAATTACAAAGGCATCAAAGAGACTGAACCGGTTCGTAGCAGAATACGATATTCAACAATATTCATTTCTATTTCCTTCCTAACAATATCAGTTCTGACTAGAGTCACTTGAGTGACAAACTGAGATCGAAATTCGCGAAAAGCGTAATGTAAGGAAACAAAGGCTTGTTCACCTGGTGAGGTGAAATTACAGAAACGCTGAAACCAGTTATAAAGGTTCATATGTATGAAGGTACCGTCGTTATTACGTCCCTCGTCACGTACAGGGAGATGCGGTACGATAACCTCGAGGAACAAATACGATACAAGCAAGGTACCTCGGGTTTCTATCTGTCGTCTGCTGTCGACTACGCGATCCTGCCAAGACAAAATCAAATTTAATAAGCTGGCGAATTATAAATCTGTGAAAGAAGTCCTTAAAAATTGCATTGATATAGAGAAAGGAAATATTGTTGATTGTTAAATTGAAGGCATACTTGAGAAATCCCAGTTTGTAACTACACAAAATATTATAATTCGAGATTGCTTTTAATGGCATTTACGGAAATTTCCATTTGTAGTTCAAAATGAAGGATTGTGCCAGATAGAGTTTGAGAACTGATCATTTGAAGCCCTCTGACATCGATGGAAGCCTTTTAAAGGCTTTTTGATAAGATTCAGGCCTTCGCGTTTATTGGTCTCTATTACTTATTTGTCGATAAAATGGCACGCTGGTTATTACCGCCGGCTTCGTGACAAACGAATCGCTGGCGTTTTGGACACGAACCACCAGTTACCGGTAAAGCCATACCTTGATTCAAAGAAACCCTCGCCGAACCGGTTCTTATCATCCCGATTGTGGGCTCATTAATTGTGCGAAGGACTAGCGGACAAATTGGTCGATAAGGCCCACCTTAATAGCATTTTCCACATGCCTTCGTCCGAGAATTATTTTGTGTTTCTTTTGCTAATTCTACGAGCAGATCTCGTTTCTGATCGGTAATTTTTATCTCGAGTTAATTTTTATTCCTTGTTCCCCTTTCCAGCTTGTGTCTTTCGACTTTGTTAATTCTCGATTCTTTATTTCGAAGATCTAATCTTTTGGTAATTGAATTATTAATCTAATTATTATCGCGGATAATTTGGATTTCAAAATCTAGAGTAAATACCATTGAAATTGATAAATTACTCGTTAAAAATAAATGTATCTTGAAAGATTCGAGGAATGTTTAACAGGAATTTAAAAATACACTTGGTATGAGAATAAATGGATCTTAACGATGATATTAGTCTCAATAAAAATGATAAGAACTCAGGCTAGAGTTTGTGATTGAAAACGGAGTAACTCGTTTCTGCGGGAAAAATCCCTTATCCCTTGTGATGATCGGCAATGATCGACTGACCACTTTATAAGCAATAATTTGCCTACAAGCTGGCAAGTTACAAAAATTGCAAAACCAGCACGAAAAGGTCGGATTAACTTACGAGGTTCGAGTCTGCGATTAAGTGAGTGCAGGTAAATTCTCTTGCAGAAACAAACGATGCTGAGCGTAGGCTATATGTTTCCTCGACACGATTGGTATTGCAAAACGGTGTGAAAAAATCAGCAACGAATGCATATCGTTTGTCATCAGAGCGATTGCAGGGCAATCCTGAAATCCGTCGATTTTTCTCGACCAATTAAAGGGCGATTTATCGTCGATCAGTAAGATAGGCTTACCTGGGTCCTCACCATGTACGTTGCTTTCAATTAGTGAACGCTTTTATCCTTTAAATACAGTTATTTATTCCTCTCGAGGATAAATCACTCCCCTGATTTAAATCGACGTCAATATCCGAATTAAAGATTTCATACTGAAGGTGAAAGGATGATGTAAAATTATCCACTATCATACCAAAGGATTTAGTCATTTAGTCAGAGTGGATTAAAAAAGAAAATCCTTGTGCCTTCAGCTCGTATTTTTGAATCGAAGTCAAAATAAACGACAGCTTTGAAGTAAATACGAGCGTTTTTCGTCCATATCTTCTTCTCAACTCCGGGTCTAACTTTGTAAGGACCTTCGCGACCTTTTGATTCTCATGAGCTATACGAGGCGCCGCGAACTCTTACAAACACGTACACACAAGCATCGGCGATATCAGGCGCATTATCGCGTACGACATTACCCAGCTTTGACTAATGTCCTCGAACGAATGCCTACGCTTCGCCAATTTATAATGCCGGTCAACGAGATGTGGACAAACACCGAGCACCAATATATTTCAGATTATGGCTAAGTCCCTTCTAAGGCCACGGACCTTACCGAGAGCGACTCAGAATATTCCTCCGTGGCTATAGATACAGAATATACTCCCCAGCCAAGTAAGGAGGGACAAGTCTAACACCAGAAGTGCATCCTTACTTCCCTCCGGCTCGAGATCCTGACGATAATGCCGAGCCATGACCTACCTGTTCAAGATAAAATGAACGAATCATCCGTTCATCTTCGAAATGGTTTTATGGTACTCGTATGAAAAACAGCCTTGAAACTGTAACGAGTAGGTGTTAGGTATCGAAATCTTGCTCCATCAGTATCTAGAAATTTTAATGGAACGTTCCCTGCTTCTTGATCCATTATGCATTTTGTGATATGTATCCTCTTTCCTCTCCCCCTCCCTTCTCATTTGTCCTTCTCTAGTCACTACTTTTTAAATCTCTACTTACTTTTACCATTTCCCTCCTATCCTCCCCATACTCTTTTCTCCTTCCCCCCTTCTCACATCCATATACACTGACTTTGATTAAAACCCATAATCATGCAATAGGACACGCCCAAATTTTCTACTATAGACATTTACCACGCCCTGTACCACACCCACCTTATTTAGTCACATCTATTTGTCTTGAACACGCCCAATTGTATTTCTTTGGCCACGCCCCTTGATCATACCCACATTCCTTAATTAAGCCTATGACTTAACCCATAATATTTTACCAGACAAGCTAATCGAGCTCTAGGTCACATAGACTTTTCATTTACCATTTTATAGTTTCTTGATCACGCCCCGTATACTTGACCACGCCTATTTTCCTCGTTTGTATAAACTAACCACGCCTCAGACTACGCCCACCCTTAATTTTGGAAGCTTAAATCCTTTCGACTGGAAATCTTGAATTATAATTTTATTCAGTTTTATTGAAGTCTATATTCTGAAATCCCGATATTATTAACGAGTACTTCCCAATAATAAAAAAACTCAAGAGCTTCTACAACTAGATTCATACAACTTCAATAGCTTCAGCTTCTTGTCAACGGAAACCGAGGCTCGCAATTGAAATTCCTTGCACTCGATGCACCCGAAACGTGTTTTCCTCCACGAAGAGAATTCTCGCTTGGTTTTCTTGTTCTTTTCTAAAATAAGCATATGCACGATGGTACGTCGGATGGATCCGAGAAACCCCGGGCCAAAGGGGTGGTCCCTCCTCGGTCGTCAAACCTTAATACATTTACAGCTCACGAGAGCTGCTGCTCCTCTGCTCGCGTTTACTATATCCGCCGGCAGATCTCTCTATAGAGTGTATCACGTTTGCGCATGTGAAATTCACATGTACGACTACATTTTTGTAATGGCACATGTATGAACGAGAGTGTATCTAAGTAGAAGAAAGATAGCTCAGGTCGTCCGTCCCCAGCGGCTAACCCCCTGATATATCGTTTACGTGTCTCGGCGTGCATACGTCGTTTGGGACACATGCCTTCTCCTCCAGAATTTTTCCCCTCATCCCCAACCACCCCCATCACCAGGATCTCGCGAATCCTTATTTTATGAATTCACAGGATGCTGGAAGATGTTAAAACGCTGGAAAGTATCAAAAACGACTTTCCTTTAGCTATACATAATAGGGCCGGGTCGAAAATAGCAATTTTTCTTAGATCGAGATGAAAACATGGACACATTTTCTCTCTAGGGAGTAAAAGTGTATTTTTCTCCCGCTCACGTGTTACACCGCTCGAAAAACGACAATTTCGGAAACCGGGTCACAGGAGTGGGGTAAAAAATCGCTTTTACTCCCACTCCAGTTTCATAATTTTCTCCCTAGGGAAGTATAAGTACATTTTATCCCTTTGTTAAAAAATATCGTTCGTCCCACGGGTGATGGACTTTTTCGACTCGTGAAACGAAAACCTAGAATTCACTTTCTTTAACTCTACTGATAAGGTGGAAGAAATGCATTACTCATTATAAGGATAGCATCTGAGGAAATATTTTATATTTCATTTTGAACACAGGATAGTGTAATCAGGATTGAAGAGTGTTTTGCTGGTAGGAGTCGAATGTGAATAATACCAAGGTGTGAATACTGGATACTGAATGGTGTGGGGCCAATAGGGTTACAGATAGCCTTAGTCGTCTGTCCATGGAGTTTGCTTTTCTGTGGGTATAGTAATGCACTTATAAATCAGGTTCAGCCGCGGACCACCATAAAGCATTGCTATGTTTCGATGTCCTTAGGCATTCCTTGGGCGGGTTCGCGTTTGATTCACGCACAAGGGAACCCGTGTGTGGCTTGGGCCTCGACACTCGTAGGACGGGCCAACACGGGCTCACCTGAGTGTGTGCCTGTTTATATGTGCACGTGCCATAAGCAGCGGGCGTGAGAGAACTTGTCGCCAGGCGATAATGGTTTATTTGTCGTTGGGTACGCGCTCGCGCGCGAGATATGTTCCGGTTTCTTGCCCGTTCTTTGGCCAAGGATTGTTTATTATGCGAATTGAACGAGCCGAAGGCGATAAAGATCCTCCCCTCGATCCTCCCCCTCTTTCTTCACTTTCGATTCTTCAACTTTTCCTTTTTGTCGTTTCCTCTCTCTTTAAATGCATTTCTCCTCTCACTCACTCTATCGTTCCTCTTCTTCAATTCTTACACTCGTCGGATACCAGTTGTATGTTCGCACATTCGCATTTCGCGATGCTTAATCAAAGAGAAGCGGATGTCTATTGAGTGGAGATGAATAAGTGGGATGTCGTGTTAAGTCTGAGAAAGGACAGATTCCTGCAAATCTCGTGTTCATGGTCATTAAGAGTCGGGAATTATTTCTTCGACTTGTCATATTGATTTCTGTGTATTGTATTGTATCAACTATTTGTAATTTGTAATATTGATCATCTTGTAAGCTATTATTAGATGGCTATCCCATTAATTTTAATGCCCGAGAACTTCTTTCTTGGATTCGTTCTAATGAATCCTGAGATATTTCTTTTATCAAATTCACCCTCGAAAAGATATGACACAACAACCGAGGCGAAAAGACCACCATACGTGACCCAATACCTAACACCATGGGGGGTCAAGGCGGGACGATGAATGGCTGCAAGTCAGAGTCAGAGGGAAAAAGAGTGAACAGATGGAAAAAAAGGGGTGAAGGGGAGAGGAACCATCGCGAGTTACAGCGTTTGTGTGAGTTTGCATTATTACGTCCTTATATTATATCGCGAAGGTACAAATGTTTCTACCTATGTAAAATTCCTAGCTGCGACCGGGCGGAGCTATAATAATATCTGCGCTGATAAATGAGACACATAACCGTACACGGGTCTGGTCCCAACCACTGCCACCACCATCACCAGTAAACCAGCATCGCACCAGTATGTCTCGGCTTATTCCACTTTTGCGGCGATGCATTACAAATTTTACATTTTACAAACGGCCTCTCACTATCTTCCACGACACACAATCCTTCGAGAAAGAGCGAAACCCTTTCACAATGGAGCTTTAAAGATTTTCGAATGCGTAATTTTAGATTAAAATCATAGAATTTTGCACAAAAGGTTCATTTCATTATTTTAAAAAAAAGTGTGGTGTCTGACTAAACACGGACCATTTCTACTGGCTGTCTCATAGCTACAATCCCCCCCCTTTTTTTTCTGGACCCTCTGAATAATTATTATCGTCGGCTGATTATACATTGACATGTACTACTGACCCCCTCTTCATTTATCCCCCTCAATCCACCTCCTCGTGGCCCCTCTCTCAGATTACTTGCATCATCCCCCGGCTGACCAACATCACCCCTTTTCCAATATCCCCTCCTTTACTTCTTCATCCTTGACCCTTAGTTTTTTTTTGACGCAATAAATGTAATTCTAAGAACCGTTTCGTTTGGGCGAGAGGAATTTGTATTTATTATGATATAAAAATATATAAAAGAGCTTATTAATTCTACATAAGATTAAGTGGAAAGATTTATCATCTAAGAGACTGCTTTATTTTGCGATATGCTAACCAAAATACCGGAAGTGGAAGAAACATTCGCATTGTAGGGTGATTCCTGCTCGCTCACGCCTGTCTTTCCCACGTACGATCAATTTCGAAAATCTCTGGCGGCTCGTATACGCCATGGCAATGGTAACAGAATATGAAAAAGGGAAAAAGTGTACTACGTGCACGTGGGACACTGACTCTGTGATAAATAGCGAAAGATTTGCAAAATATATCGCAACTCTAACGCCATAGGTACCTTCCACGATGTAAGAGGAAAGTTCCAAGAATCTATAGTTTTCGTAAATAAAAAACGAGGATTCTGATATAATCGACTCGCAAAAAATAAATTAGGCATCGACTTTAAAAAAAAAAGCAAACACAAACAAACAATAAAGAAAAATTTAAACACAAATATACAACACATCCAAATAGATAACATATCCAAATTGATAACATTTCGAGTGAAAAATAATTTTGAATATCCCAAAATGACATACATTAATTTGCCTTGAATTTTTTACGGTGTACATAGATGCGGTAGCTGGAATTGAGTAAAAAGAAGACGAGAAACGTCTTTAATCTCGTAGCTTAGTAAAGGTAGGGAGAAGGTGCTGAGGATTTCGCTGCAGGCGCTGAGAGTTCGGCATCGGTCGCTACATAAGCGTTTCGAAGGCATTGGCAGAAAGGAAATCGGCTTAAGAGACGTGAAAATATATATAAAAAATACTGATATTTATGAGGGTCGCGGCATCGAGGCTAATCTTTAGTGAAGATAATAATTTATCGATAACGTCGAATATTTTGACTGTTATCGCTAATGCTCGATACTTTTTCAATGCCAAAATTCTTTTTGTTCTTGACCAATATTATAATTTTCTGTATAAATTTGCGATAAAGTTCTTTATGATTCTATCGAATTTTCAAGGACCTTTTTTAGAATTATTTCGATGGTTTAAGTCATTTCGCGATAAAGTGTAGATCCATGAAGCTAATCTAATATCCTCGACGAGAACGTTGACCGAATGATAATGCGATTAATTGTAAATTTATTTACTGTTTATTTTCCATTCTTTTTGCGTGACGTTTTTAAAATCACGTCTTCGTCATCAAAACATCGCGAAAGACAAATTCGGGATATTCCATTGTAAATGTCGGTGTCTACGACTGAATCTAAAATTTATGTTGGACTATGTGCCTTAAATAATATTGCTGATTTAATCATCTAAAGTCACTTGAGAGGAACAGGTTTTTACAGGCCAACCAATTTCTGAATTATTCATCAATCCTATATTTTTCTTTATTTTGTTCGGAAAAAAGAAGACCAACTTTGAATGAAGCCGTTATTAAGTATTTGTGTAATATTTATATTACTGCAATACTTACAAAATTATTTATTTTTTCTGTAGATAGAGAATCGTCCTTCCATAGGAAAATAAAAAATTTCCGAATGCAAAGACCAATAATCTATAAAAAAAATTCTAATCACTTTCCCAATAATCATTTATCAAAAGGCGACAAGTGCATTTCAAAGCCACATCGCCGAGTTCTCGCAATAGCAAATCCGGACGTGGCATAATCTCTCATCGAGTGGGTGGAGGTCGATGGGGTGTAAAGGGGCGGAGGGGGAGGTTAAAGAGGATTGCCGATCCGTCTATGTGGGATTCTGTAGCCGTTGAATGCGAGATAAAACCTCGCTGATGCCTCGCCCAGCGATTCGAGTGAGAGGAGATGAACTCAGAATGAAAGTGGAAAAAGGATGTATAGACAAGGGGAAACGAGAAAAGGGGGAGGGAGAGAGTATGAGCGATCCCCATTGAAAGCGAGCGGAAGGTAAAACTCGAGATCGCTACGAATCCGAAGAGCAGACCCTGAAGACTCTTCCAAATCCATATAAATTGTCGTATTGTTGGGAGTCCGCACTGCATACCAATTCGAGATACCTATGTCGTGAAATCCTCGAAAGAGAATCGCATCGGTTCTTGCAGTCTGATACTGATACTCCACTGCGGATTTAGGAACTCGGAAATGGGGGAGAGACTGACTCGAAGATTAGCGATATGAAAAATTGAGGATCGGAGTAAAATTATTTGTGTAGAGGAAAGTTGGACAAAATCAAAATTGGCTAAGGAATAGTTCAGAATCATAAGAAATGAGGAATGTTTTATTACTAGCAAGGAATTAAAATTTTAAAAGGAGAGAATGAAAATTTAGATATTCATTTCTGTACATAAGAAATGATATATTTGTTTTTCTGGTAAAAAAGGGGATTTGAACTAAATTAAGGAAAAGAAAATGTAATATCTGTTATTATTATTTTCTATTCGTATGACTAATTTTCTAATTAATTTATAATTTTACAGATATAATGCTGAAGCCTACTGATCAGGAAACCATTCGACGACGTCTTGAAGGGTAAGTTATTTAAAGCTCGTTTTATTCGACGACAGATATCTTTTAGTGGACCCAAACGTGCCATTTCGTAGCTTGTAACGATTTTGTAAATTGTTCTTCCATGCTAATATCGATAAGATAGAAAAAAAACTACTACTTTATTTTCTATGAGTGCCTGGAGAATTCCTCTTGCATCGAAAATCGCTTTCTGCAAGCATGGTTCTCAATCCAATCATGTCAAAATATCGAAGACGTAATTATTTTATTTTTTTTTTAATTCAACATGTGGAGTAATTGCAAGTTTTTACATTCTTTTTACAACAATACCTACGCGGAAAAAATTATTTTCTTAGATTTTAAAACAGTATTTGCTGACTTTCGGACACAGAGAAGTCAGAGAAAAGTATTATAATATTTCAGTGAATTTCATGAGATATTAGAAAAGAGTTTATTAATTTTTAGAACAGATTTCTAAAAATTTTGGAAATCTGTTCTAAAAATTAATAAACTCTTTTCTAATATCTCATAAAATTCACTGAAATATTATAATACTTTTCTCTGACTTCTCTGTGTCCGAAAGTCAGCAAATACTGTTTTAAAATCTAAGAAAATAATTTTTTCCGTGTAAAGACAAAACGTTGGGGAAATTCAGAATATTTTAAAGAAGAAGAGGTAAAAGATAATAGATAGAAGACACTTTTTTCATCTCTCGATAGGATTGTTGGGTCTATTTGTTGAAATCATAAACATAATGCTATGATTTTAAAAATGGAATATTGATTTTTATCAGTTCTTCAATAATAATTATAGAATTCAATTCTAATTCTTATGAGACAGTTACGTTAATTTTTTGAATGAAATATTCTTTATTTTCGTAAAAATTCCTACTAATATCAATTAGTAAAAAAAAATTGGATCCTAGAATTGAGAATCGCTGACGTCTCAGCTCAGTTACGATTGTGCGCCCAGAGATGGCCCAATGTGTACTATCAACTCATAATATAATCTCGAAAAGACTCAAAATTTCTAAATCCTTAAAATACTTTTTAATATTCTATAGATGCAAAAAGATAAATGTATTCTTATAAATAAGAATTTTATATGCCGAAATATGTTATAAACTTACCAAAAACTGTCTATAACAATCAATATTTACAAATTAAACATTCGCATAATGAAATTCAATAATATGTCAATAATATTGATTTATTTTTTTTATATTGTTGCATAGGGAAGTCTTTAAAGCTTCATCTTTAAGGACAGATTCTATGACCGAAATACTCCTCTTATTAAAGAAGAACTGCTCTAATGATTTACTGTTTATATATATTAAAGATTTGCTTCATAATCTTTGCATTTCCATTATCATTTCGAATAATTAGATAAAGTTTTTGAAGTAGAAACGAATTTGAGATGACAAAAGAAAAATCAGAAATTGGAATGTATTTCATTTTGAGAAAGAATTTCTCGGTGAAAGAGAATGTAAAATTTCTGAAGAATGCAGAATGTTTCATTTAAAAAATTCAAACAGACGTTTGCGTGTCTCACTTAGGTCTTCAGTTTACCGTCTTTCAGTTCGACTAGGTAATTTCCTTTTCTGTTCCTTTACGATCTCAAAGAGGCATGGAGCATACTCAAAGCGACTTAAAGGTGGAAAAGAAGGAAATACGCGTTTACGAGTAAGCTTTGGATCGTTAACAATGTTACTGACAATCCTCGTGCTTATTATTCGATATTAGCAAAATTCCGAATGATGCTGGCAAATTCAATCGAAATTTTCTCGATAGAGTGAAAAATAATCTCGATTTCTTAGGTCAAGTACCTTTGAAATATTCGGCGACCGTACTTCGAAAGGGCCGATCTGCGAGTGAGATCGGCAGTAATTCAGTTGGCCGATATTATTTCGCGATATTTATTGGCGAGTCGAAACAATGGATCGATATTGTTTTCTGATTGGGATACTGGCTGTATGTTACAATGTTACATGGCAGTTGCCTTTACATGTAACGTCCCGCGAGGCTTTGTGCATTTGTGCACAATAAACGCGTGTCGTTTTTACGCATACATAGAACACGCATATGGTTGCATAGCGGTAGCGAGCATGTTTATGCGCAGTAGCATAAATAATACTTAATATGACAGAGCCGGCGGTGCCCTTTGTACGATATATTTGGTATAGAAATGTCACCGATCGCATATCTTTATACTCTGCGCACTTTATGTACTCGATCTGTATTATGTATAAATATGTATTACTTGCACTTACTGCTCTGCTTTTTACAAATTTTATTTGTTGGAAACTAGCCCGGTCAGGGCTAGTTTAAACATCCAGTAATTAATATACTATAAAAAGTAGAGTGTAAAGTTATATCAGTCGATTTTCTTTATATTTGTTATGATTCATTAATTCCACACTTTTTTTGTGAATCTCTAAAGATTTCTATACTTTTTTAAAACTTATCTGAAGTATGAGCAGAATGTGGTAAATATATATTTGTAAAATATAATTTTAGATCATGGATAAAATTTTGATAATTATAGATCCCATATTTTAGTTTGAAAAGTGAACTAAATAGACAAGAAGTCAGATTTAACATATTTCAATCTGAAATTCACCTCAAATTGAATTTGTCATCTAAATATGTTACTCACTTTTTCTATGCCCCAATCAGAAGAGTTTTCATAACTTTTTAATTTTACCTAAATATAAAATTACTTATGAAGTGACAAGTATAAAATATCCAAATATAAAAATAGTTACGTTTACAAATATAGCAGAATCGAATATTTATTTTCAATGTTCCTCAGAAGATATAAGAGTACGAAATTCCATAGACGGAAAGTGCTGCCATCTATAAAATAAAAAAATTGACTAAATGCTTCTCTTAATTCTTCTCTCTTCTCTTTTAATAGAGACTCATAAAAATGTTATTAGCTGAATTCCAAGAATTTCTAATTATAAATTTTACAATTTCCAATGTTCTATTCTTAAATATTTTCTGAAGACCCAGGATTTTAAATTAAATTCGCCTTATTACATTTTTGTCTTTAAAGAGAAAATTGAATTTAGGATCCGAATTTGAATTTCCTTATTTGACTTTTCTCCTTTGACTTTCTTCATTTGACTTAAATCCTCCTATATTTAATGAGGTGAATTAATTTTCATATCACTGCATAATCAATAACACTTTTCCATCTTCGAAGAGTCTTTAAGTTATAATACGTTTCGAATATCAATGCCACAAAAACCTATATTACCCACTTGAGGAAAAACTTGAAGCATGAGAAAAGGACTTTACGTAATGAAATAAAGGAACGTCAAAGGATAACGATCGCGTTACACACTAGAGGAATGCCTGAGCTTCTTAGCAAATTGTTTAAGGCACACATAATGCACGTACTTTCGTCGAAGTTCGTGGCATCTCTTGGGGATGGTATTCTCCTTCGAAAACCGCGACTAAATCTCCGTTTATGACAAGAACAGATGTCTACAAGCCTTTGTTGGACCTAGTTTGTGCTAAGGCGCCATATAAGCCTCGCTACGCCCTGCACACTTCCACCGTTGAGCGTAGATGTGAACACACTACTTCCATAGATGCCCCTCAAGTTCCCTTTCGAGTCGAGAAACTCGCGGAAGAATAACGATATATAAAGTAAGGCCGACGATAGTATATCTGTATCAATTGTATGCATATACCGTCCCGTGGCCAGCAGCTCGCAATACATACACACATATATATAGTATATATACCTGCCTACGTATATTTGTCGCGCCTAACCATTATATGGTTTATCGTTATTGTTCGGCACCGAGAGGGCACTTACATACCTTCAGGAGAACCGAAGAGGAGGAAGGAAACTCAACTTAAAAGAGAAAAAGGGAGAGAGAGAAAACTGCGCCAGCCATAACCCCCATTAAACCCTATACCTTATGCGATCTTCATTTAAATACGATTATGGATAACGCGACCCGCACCAGTATCAATTTGATATTCAAATGGACGATCTTTTGTTCGACGACAATTTTTCGATCGCCACGATCGGCGAATCGATGCAGTTCGTATGCAACTTATGGGGACAGAGCTCCGATTATGGTCTCTCAGTTTATCCAAATGGATAACTGGAACTGTAATGCTCTTAAGTGCCTTTTGTTTACCGATATTATCATCATCTTCAGTTTCTCGTTGTTATGCAGGTCTTATATGCTCTTCAATTCATCAATTAAGGGCACACGTATCTAAACTGAGGTGTATCATCCCATAACATTAAATAATAATTATAAGGTATTCAAAAACAGCAAAGAGCTCTCTATATTGTGAAATAATCTCGCACCAATCTTTCAAAATTTCGCTCTCTTTACCTTTGAACACGTTTATTGGCCACTCTCACCCCTTTTAATGACGCCTATTGACCACGCCCAACACTTTTGGAAACGCCCACTGACCACGCCTATTCTATATAATCTGGTAATTTAATCACGTCCATATTAATTACCAGGGATTAATTTATCTTGAACCCGTCCAATTTTCTTGATTCCCTTTACTTTTTCCTTTACCTATTGGCTATACCCACTGTTTTGATAACTAGTTTTGATCACGCTTACTCGCATTTGCGATGCAGTAAATCTTGTCCACTGATTTAAACCCTCCCATCGACTTCTAACTTGAGCATTGTCCTTTACCTCCTGTTTTTTTCATTGGTGACATCCTTTAAATCCTCTGTTGACCACGCCCACTGTCTACACCTACTGTTTGTGTACGCCCATTAACCACGCCTACTCCTCATTTATTTAATACCTCTTTAATTTGACGGTGCGCAATTTTCTTGACTTCCTATACCTTTAACCAGACCTTTTAACGAAAGTGGGAGAACGCAATTGTTGAATTTAAAGAAAGTGGGCGTGATGAAGTGGTATCATCGAGAGAGGTAGGTGTGTCCAATCTGAGGGGCGTGAAAAGGGGTATTTCTTTGAAAGAGGTGAGGGATTAGGGGGAATAAGATGTTATCTAGACTTTGGATGGAATAAACTGATATCTGGGTGTTGGAGCTCATAAGGCTACTGAGGGAAAAAGGGCGTATCTCAATTCCTGACATAGCGACGCTCTAGCTTAAAATGAGCGGAAGAGTGAAACTTCTCATAATAATTGCAATTATAAAAGAGATAATGTGAATTTTAACAAGCAGAAAGTAGTTAAGCACGCTTTAGCACGAAGTAAAGATCCAGATTCCTAAAGTTCAAGGGTGGAACGACCAATATCCACCTGACACGGTTGAATTAAAAAATCTGCTCGCATTCCCGGTGGACAAATGTTTCTTACAATTAGCAAAGCGGTCGAGCCGATCTCGAGCAATCTCTCGGACGTGTCGTAATTCATAAGTAAACCAGAAGGCAGTGCACCGCGGCTGTCCCAGCCGCATTTACGAGAATCCAGTCCGAGTGTACGTTGTACGGATACCCAACCCGGTGGGGCATGAACGCAGGTAGGTATATGACGCGTTGGATAACCAGTTCTCCGTGATTTGTGGCTATTCCCGAGCGATCTGGGCGCGATAATAAAGTGGCAATGGGGCTTGTTAGCGAGCGAGTTCAACGAGCCGTCGCCGTATGTGCCCTCGACGTATGCCAGTCAACTTCATCGACGAGGTCTCGCAATTCTCTCTATTAATCGCAATTTCAACCGAAAAGTACTCGTGAGAAAAAAAAGTATTCTTCCCAAACTGGATTCTTACTTTCAACCATTTCTAGAATAGGATGCTTATTATCAAAACGAGGACAGCCTTTTATCTATTCCGAAACATTTAATTTATTCTGCCATTATCTAAGTTACGAGTCATTTTTTCGAGAGCTTCAACTCAATCTTCAGGTGCACAAACTTCTGAATCGGAAGTTTTTCTTTTGTACCTAAAGGGAGTTTATTGATCAATAAAATTGATCAGATCTCAATTATATCCATAAAATTTCGCAGCCTTCCGAAAACTTAAGTTCCCCATATAACTGAATCACGCCAGGAATCACACGCTGGAAATTCTGCGAAGTAATTCAGACTCTTATCACTATTACCGATCTTTCAGCAAACAAGATCCATATCCTCGTTAACACAGATTTCTGACCAATAAGAAGCTCATCTTCTCCAGGGAAAGGTGGAACATTAAAAAAAGCGAGGGTAATGAAATGGATGTCGGCGAATTAACAGCGAGTGTGTTTCGCCTTAATTTCAATAATTATCGCTAAGATCGTCAGCAAGGTGTGACGTGGAATGGGATCTTGATAATCTAGCTTGACGCTCGACGAGGTCGTAAATGGTGCTTCAACCTGGTCCTCGTCATCGTCCTCTCATCCCTTGATCCTTTGATCGTCGCGATCTCGTGATTCCTGGGAACAGTAGCCAGCAGCCGTTTGGTCTCGTAAACGACTCGAGTCAAGGTAAGGAGGCCACGATCACGGTGACTCACGGAGATACCACTTTCACGTGTGTGGGTTATAAACCTTCACGCACACTCCACGATTTCCTGCACCTTCTGATTTATTTGCAAGAAGGATACAGATGCTGGGTACTTTGGAGAACTCTGGCTATCTTGCAAACTGCAATTACGCATTCTTCGTTTGCCTTGGCCTCCAAGTTTGCACCATACAGTGCACTTTTTCAGAGCTCTGCCTCAGTATTGATTATTTGCGTTAGAAAAACTTATAACTTATTGAGCTGGGTTAAAGTTCCGAAAAGCACATACCTTCTATTTCATTATTGTGCGATTTTTTCTTTATGAAGTCCAAGAAGTTAAAGTTGATACAAAAAAGTTGGAAACATCTTTTTGGATTTGGGGGTTTGGAAAACAGTTTAGAAAAAGAATCGGAAAGGGTGTCTTGTAAAGGAATTTGAAAAATGGTATTGCAAAAGTTATTTGCTAAAGATGTTTGATAAAGGTGCTATTTCTCATTTCAAAAGTTCTGGAATAAGAGCTACAAAGGATTGGTTCAACAGATATCAAATTCATGGATCTGGCATCAGGTAATCAAAAGATCGTAATTGGTATCATCAGTCAAGAGAATGACTTCTTGTTCAATTGGATTTTTTGTTCTGCTAGAGTTTAGTTTGAAGAGAAAGACATTGATATCACGCAGTTGAAGTTTAATAGAATGGGTATCAGGGAGAGGTGAACAACAAGTTCAGGAGCAACTATTCTCCAGACTCCAGAGTCTAGAGCAGTGAAAAGAGAAAGAAAGAGAGACAGAGTGAGAGAGAGAGAGTGATGAGTTGGTGGGGTAAAAGGAGGACTAGTTCTTCTGCGACATGGGTCAGTCTGGACTCCGGTAGGCGGTACCAGCGAGGCCAGGCCTACCTTCTGAAACAGAACTCACAATGGACCTGCAAGTCTGCAACAATACATAGCCAGCTCGTTCAGACCTAACCTCGCTTCTTCCCTGACACCCTGAGACACTGATACATGTCGACCGGACACCGAAACTCAATACAAAGATAGCCTTTCCTTGTCGCCCACCTCCAGGTTTCCAGTCTCGTATCGCACAATGTGCTCACATGAGAGTGATAAAAAGTTCAGTATTGTTGACAAACCTACTTGAAAGCGCGATAAAATTAACTAAACTTTGATATCATTTCTCAATCTGTACATCACACGTGCTATTCATTCACAATCACAAGTAATTCACTTCTATAAGCATTCATTCCTCAGCGAGAAAACGATGTTCTTGAATCAGAGGAAACTGCAATTGAGATAATTGGCATTTATTAATACGTCTACAAAAATATATTTGTTGGATGAAATAGAAACAGTTCCTTTGAAGAGAATATGGAATACAACAATAAAACATTTTCAAGCTCAGTGTAATCAAATAACTGGGAATTTTCTTTAGCGTTTGATCAAAACATTCCATAAATAGCTCTTAACATAAAATGAATTAAATTTGCAGACGCGGAGGCACTAATCATAATGAAAAGCAGTATCTTTACCGCGCGTTAATTTTCGTTGCGGTTGCACTGATTCTTTCACGGATCAGAGATTAAGGGGGTTGAAGAGTGGTCCAGAGGCGCCACCCCCTGACGGAATTATTCAAAATCCGGGTTTGCGGTTGTCCGAGATAAATAACTTTTGCCCGCCTCCGGTTTCCATCTCCTCCGACCTCCTCTTCGCCAATCCTCCCTCACATTACCCCGTGGAGACCGAGAGGAAGAATGAAAACGTGTGGGTGAGAGACTCGGTGCTCTGGACCCAGGATGTTTAACATAACACGGGCAATCATTTATGCGTAGCGAGCCGGACAGCGACCTCATAATTTAGAGCAGTGGGCAGAAAACTAGCCTATATTCTGGCATCATACGCGATCGGTCCCATACGGGGTGGAGGATTTTATTTTTCAAATAAATCCTTCAAGATTCACAGCCACGGTATGTCTGATGCGGTTCGGCTTTTCTTCGTTTTTCGGATTCAGTTACGAGCATGCTATCCGCCATTAATTTTTCGCGAAATTAGAGTTTACGTGATAAGTAAATTATTTCTGTCGTAAATACTAGTCGCTAGCTTTTCACTGACAAATTCTCTTCGGATGAACGAAAATATCGCTGCTTGAGCAATAAATCTGCATTCTTTTATTCTAATTGGTATTCAGTAAAATTTGTAGCTGATAATTTTAGAAAACTTGTATAAATGTACAAATATTTTTAACCTTCGTCTTTTCTAATCCCTTTCTCCAAACCCCTTCCCCTAAACTCCTCAATTCTTTTTTCCAAACGAATTTTCCGACCTCCTTTTATAAAACTTTAACAAAACCCTTATTTCAAACTCCTTTATGAAACTTCTTTTCCAAACCCATATTGTGAATGTAGTCTCCGTTTTAATAGAGTCATGAATAATCGAAAGTCTGGATTGTTTCATTTCCTTCTTTTGAGGCAAGAAGATGACAGGTGAATAGGAACTATAATGTTCAGAGCAGGTGAGAAGACACTGAAGCAATAAGTCAACAAGTCGAGTGGTGACTATTGTTCGAAGAGCGATTAAAAAAAGAAGGATCTCATGTCTGAGTGTTTGGCTTTGGGTAGGGGGAGAGAGATAGGGGCGAAGAGAGAGAAAGGAAGCAAAAGAGAAAGAGAGAGTCTCGTTACAGGGGAAATATATATCTCGCGGCATGACAGCATCGTAACGAATGGCGGGCATTAGTTAACAGGATATCAAAAGGATATCCTGAGCCGGCCACCAAGGAGTCAGGACCCCACCCAGGCTGCAGTCGATGCCGCGGCGCAACATCCAGGAACGAAACCTTACGGAACACAATGCCTCGAACCTGAGACTCTATCGCGATATCATCCGGTTATAAATTGGAACACAGCTTCGCTCTGGCATTATGATGTCTCTAATATGTCTTTTTCCTCGTTGCCGGCCACTGGTCGCTGCCTGCGCCTTCCTTTGCCTGCCACTTTTACTTTTCCTTATTATATTCGTCTACTCATTCAAAATACACATTTTAGATTTTGATTTAGGTATTAAAATTATCTTTTCAGAACCTCTTTCCCAAAATCCTTTTCCAAATACTATTTCCAACCCTGTTTTCCAAACTCTTTTGCCAACCTTCTTTTCCGAGCGTCTTTTCGAAACTTATTTTCCAAGCTACTTTTCCAACTCCCTTTTCCAACCTGATTTTTCAAACCCATTAACGAAATCTCTTTGTCTACCTCTTTTTCCAAACTTCTTTTCCAACCCCTCTTTCAAATTCTTTTCTTAACACTGTTTTCCAAACAACTTTAACAATCTCCTTTTTCCAACTACCTTTTCCAAAAATCTTTTCTAAATTCTCTTTTCAACCATCTCTTCCTAACTTCTTTTCAAAATCTCTCTTCCAAACTCCTTTAAGGAACCACTTAAACCACCTCTTTTTCCAAATCCCTTTTCCTACACCCTTTCATCTACCTTCTTTTCCAAGCCTGATTTTCTCACCCCGTATCGATTAGCCTAGAAAGTGAAACTATTCAAAAACATTTTTCTGTAATTTCTTCTTCTCAGCATAACTGCTTCTCTTTATACAAAAATTCCCAACAATTCCATCTTAGGAGTTTCTCGAATTCATAATCTTCCTTGAGTCGACGGAATTCCTCGTTTCAGAGGATCCTCGATGCGTGTTCGCGATGGATTCATGAGAAAAAGAGTTTACTGATCCATGCACGAGAGATAGGACCCCTGAACGATCCAGCTGGACGTCGTAACTTGGAACCCATATGTGCGCGCGACGTGTCTTGAATCCACGATAGACTCTCATGCATCTCTTATGTGCCCTTTCCCCTCTCCGGGTACTTAAAGTAACTTAACTTCGCGGAAAAGAGGCTAAATTAATCATTTGCGATGCATTCACCTCCTCTCGGACCTGCTCTTGAAACTTATCAGTAAGCTTGATCAAACATAGAGGTATTATCGGAAGGCACATCGTCTGCTTAACGGAGATCACGAGTTTACGACCAAAAATGCACTACGCTCCGGGCAAAAGCAATTATTTTTCTGAATTTAATCTGATCTGGGAATATTTCATTCTTTTGCATTTTTCAGTACTCGCAATGATAAAAAATTCAATAGCTTTATGCCCTTTTGTCGTTGCACTCGCTTTTGAAAAATAATTACCAGAAATAAACTAGACACAATTCTGGGAAAAACTAAGAAAGAAAGAATTTTCTATCTCCACTAGAATCCGAGTAATGCTTTTTCCAAAAACCCGGCTTTTTTTGTCAGTACCTAAAAAATCCGGGTTTTTGAAACGATTGTAACTTAAAACCTACTAGGGATAGAAGATCCACTTTTTTTTAGTTTTACCTGGAATTCTGTTCACTTTATTTTTGAATACTATTGAATAATTAAATCTCTTTTATTAATTCTTTTTTTCTTTTTAGATCTATTTCGTAAATCTACGAAATACACCTGAAAAGGTTTAATTATGCAGTAATAATTTCAAGAATGATAGAGGTCAACCACAAATGACTTGAAACAATTAATTCCCATTACTGGGAATCTGAAGGGGCCTTCTAGGAGACACATTGGCGGCCTTCCTCGTGACATGCGCATTAAGAACAAGTTTTGTGATTCATAATACTTTATTCAGCGACATCGACGGGATAAGTGTCTCCAAGATCGTCACAGGGTTCCGTGAAAAGTCACTGGGTATATCGAGAAGCTGAGGATTCTCTGAGGGCCGCTTGGCCCCCCACAGCGGGATAAAGGTGGATCCTCACGACAGTAGCCGTGTACCTATAGGGTTAGACAATGCTGGGCGCATTAATACACTTCATATTAGTCCGCTTTAATGCGTGTTCGCTGGCCATTGTGAATGAGCGACACTGTTTATCACCGGCCCCCCGTAAAACTCCCCCCAGGGTCGGGGGCCGCATTTGTCTTGGGTCCCGGGACCGATCCAGGGATAACGAAATGCTACAGGAGTTCCTTAACCCTCTGGTAATCAAATTTATCAATAGATTACCATAAGCAGTAATTTGCAAATCTTATTGTATATTCATTGATTGAGGGGTTTCCGTTATTCCTAAAGCAAGAATACTAATTCCCAAACATGAATTAAACAAAATTCTGCGCGAAACAAAAAGAAAGTGGAAGTAAAAAGTTTCATAATTCCCTTTTCCAAAAGTACCTTACATTTCAAAACTCTTTTTCTCTTAATTGGAGAATGTGAGATGTTCGATACCATTTTGACATGAGCAAAAAAGAAGCAAGAAAAAAAATCAACAGTTGTGCAGCAAATCAATGAATAAAGAACATTCCGCGAAGAAGATACATAAAAGACAAACAGAAAGAAAAAGAGAAATATGGAGTTAGACTCCGAGGACAAATATAGTTCGTTAGCCGATGATGTCTTGGTGCAACCACCCCCGCCGCCCACCGACGAAGTCACAGAGATATTATTTCTGGCATTGACTCGACCGAGTGTATAAGACTCAAAGAGACTATCATCACTTGTGACTCACTTTACCCGAAATATTCTCCTTCATTAGTCGTTTATACGATTGTTCGACGTGCTCTTCAATCATCTAGGGCACCGAACTTTATAGTGTCCGAAACTCATAAAAATTGTTTCTCGCATTCTGTCATCTAAAATTTTATATTACAATCTAAAATATGAAAGAAAATGAACCTATGGCTATATTATTATTTAAGTCACCTAAAAATTCAGCTTACCATGATTTTAATGAGTCATGGAATGCTTGACCCGAATATTACACATTCGAAAAGACTTCGATGATTTGATTAAAATGTGAGACACAGAGCGATGCTAATCGTGTGAAATTTACAGTTTGCGATCAATGACAGATAAAAAATGAGGCGATTGCGGTTTGTCTTTGACACGCGACGATACGCGGTGATCTCGGAATAATAAAATAAGGAGTAATCGAGCGCCTTGCATGTATCATGAGTATAAGTAGATTCGCGAAAAGATTTGCAAGACAAAGGAAAGGCCGACTTTTGTATCAAAAATGGAATATATAGACAGTAAAGAAAATATGTATATATGTATATATAGAGAGAAAAAGAGAGAAGATGAGGAGGATGAAGAAGAACGAGGAGAATGAATGAGGTACGTTGGTTCTAACGCTGCCAGAATATTAACGAAATGCGTTCGACTTGGAACAAATTGCCATTGCCATCCCTGTCAGCGAGCCAATCCGATGTGGCATTTCGCAACCCCGTGTCATTGCAAATTTATAGAATCGCGACTGCCACCGGTATCTCTTCGACGGCTGTCCGATCTGACAAATCGCGGTTTTATCAATCGTCGATATGAGAGCCGTGTATATCCTTCAATGCCATGAAAGCGTTCTGCGGTATTTTAATATTCCATTCGGATTTACGAATATCATTTTTCATAATTAAATCACATTTATTTTATGTGCAAAGAATAGCAAAAAAATGGTAATAAGAGATTTGAAATTGAAGATAAATTATTAATTCTATAAATCAATCTTAATAAATCAAATAATTAGTATAATTATAATTATTTTATTTAAATTATAAAATCAAGAAGAATGGCCACATTCTTAAATGTATAAAAATCTGAGTCCTTTCTAGGAGCAAAATAAGTCGTCAGTGATAAAGATTGAATAAAAATTATAATTATTATTTATAATGATAGAAAAGAAAATAAAACCATGTGGCTATTTTCCTTGATTTTATAGATCATTTAAAGATTATTTAATTTAAAGTTTGACAGTGCAGTGAGCATTGAGAACATCCTTTGCTGAAATATATAATTAGTGCAAATTCTAATATGATGTAAAAATATGTAATGATTTCAGATTCGCCTTTATAATGGACCCAATGAGATTTCGAGTTGGGCAGACGCAATGTGCATTCACAGTTGACAGTTATGGTAAGTCTTTATGTCCACAACAAAGCATAAATATGGTTTTGTATATCGCGTATTGCAAGAGCAATCCACTATCGAGATATGCGCGTGGGATGTCTGTTTATAGTATGTGTACGAATTTCCCTTTGAATACGTATAAGAGAGTTTGCGACATTCAGGCAAAATATCCCATCTTGAAATTATGCTATCGTATTTTATCGCCAATCCATAAATATCAAATCTTTTATAGCTTTTAGGTGCTATGAAATCTTAAACTGCAACACATTTTCATAACGTATTAATATTTTACGATTATTCTCCATTTTAATTTATCTCATTCACCAACTATAAGTCTTTGAAACACTGAATTCTGAATTGAGTTTTGCCCCTTAGTTTTATTGTTTAAGGCCTGTAAAATCGTTAAAAATACTTTGTCAATCACTCTTTTCCAACGCATTTTGATAATCCCTTTTTCAACCTTTTTTTAAATTACTTTTTCAAACCCCCTTTTCACACCCCCTTTTTACAAACCGTTTTTCAATTTCTATTTTCAATTCTTTTTAGGAAAAAAAAACTTTGAAAATCTCCTTTTCCAATCTTTTTTCTCAACCGTCTGTACCAGGTCCCTTTTCTAAGCCTCTTGTTTATCCCCCTTTTCCAAATCTTTTTTTCAACCCAATTTTCTAAACATTTCCGACTCCCTTTTTATGAACCCCTTTTCCAAACGTCTTTTTCAAACTTCTTTTCCAACCCCTTTTCACAATAGAAGATGGAGAAGGATTGAAAATGATTTCTTGAGCCGTATTGATAAAAGATGTGACTCCTCACGAGATAATATTTCCGAGAGTAATAGCATCTTCGACGCTAGATGAGACTGGGAAGGCGGCAAAGTAACTTACGACCCACTATGGTTATCGCATATCGTGGATGGTTCATGGCGGTTTTAGCTCTTCGCTACTTAACTAACTTACTCCTGCCAATGTTGGCAGCGGCTGGCAGCGAGAACGCGGAAATTCTTAACGCTGTTAAGATATGTTAATTTTGTTTACCTATAAGCTATTAAAGGGGTTCTAACGTGCTTATAGCTAAACCAGTTTAGTTTTCGCTCGGTGTGTTCACGAAGGATCCTAAGGGATCTAAGAAAGGACTGAGGGTTACGGGCCAAGTGGAAAAGGGCTGTAACCGACTCTCGAAGGAGGGCATACTTCGAGTTCCGCGCGGGTGCCATCAGATCTTATCTTCTGCGGTCTCTTGGCAAACACTCGTGCAACCGAATATCGAGATACAAGAAATCGCGAGGAAAGCTCCCTTCACAAAGCTATTCCAAATTAAACTGTAAAACCCGATCAGAAACGTCGATCTAGAGATCGACTGTATGAGGATCGTTCTGATTTTTGATTGAAGCTTCTGAATTGAAGATTATGGATCCGACCTTTGGGAAAAATATGCGATGTGGAAAATTTTACGGCCACTTGCACTCATTACTAATCCGCGAGCAGAACAATTTAAAGTGTTTGCCATCACTAATAACCCGGCGAGCAAACGCGGCATTATTAACAGGTTCGCAAACATCTCCTGTATTAGTGATTCCGCCGCACCGCCACCCTATAACCTGCAGAGTCTTTACGCCAGCCAAACCTGGCTTCCAACCCTTATTCCGATCTCTTGTACAGATATTTGCCATGTCTACACGACCAAATTATCCCCGGCGATTTGAAGATAAAGGATTTTCCTGCGGATGGTGGATGAAAGTCGAGACTGGAGACTTCAGGACAAACTCAAATCCGGTAATCGAATCACTTATCCCATCAAGACGACAATTATGCAGTTGTAAAGGTATCTTATTAAAGGAAGTCGATTACGCAACTTTCTGCTTTTCGATTTTCGTTTTTTACCTTCCATTTTTCGTTTTTTTCGAAATTTACAGCGGTTTTGACGTTTAAAATATGATGTCTTCAGAGGAAATTTGTAAAAGAGGGTTGAAGTCATGGTAGACTAAACGTTTTGTAAAAAGGGATTAGAAATGTAGTTATTTTTATTTATTAACGTTCTCAGTAGCAAAGTAAATGATTGAATCATGCACTTTCTAAATTGCAGTGTCACTGAGTCACTGAGACCATAAAAAATCAGTATTCTTTCCCACGAGTGAATCAAGAATCAGTAGATAGTCGCATATTGTGGTTTCGGTGAGCGAAAGGAGAAGAAAGGGGATAGAAGTGAAAAAACAACGGCAATAGTGAAGTAAGCACGTAAATGTTCCCTACTCGGACCCGCAGCGGGAGAGCAATATGGCTGCAATTGGTGACCCCAGACGACGATCCGATCTACTTGCTTATTCGTCTCGTGTTATATTCTGGCGAAACCTGTCCAAATTCTGCTCATCAAAAATTATGTTACTTGTGTCTCTATTCCCCCTTCTCAACTTCTCTAACCATCTCTCTTCTTTTATATCATTCCCCCCTTTTCTTGATGGTTTCGACCATCGCTGAGATCTTATCATCGAGATTTAGAATGTGGCTCGTCGATCTGGTAGTTCGAATTCGTTTGTTCGTCGCTTATTCCTAGAATTCGACAGCTAATTGGTTGCCGCGATTTTGAAGCTGAAAATACAAATTTTAAATTAGACAAAATCATTTCTTCATTGTTGTTGGACAAGGTGTTAGAAATAGGATTAAAAAAGGCTAATTATAATTTCCAAAATCGATTTTTTATAGTAGATAAAAAGAAAATGTTGCATTATTCAGAAATTGTGATATATTTGACGTATAAAAGGGGAATTTAGTTGACATATGACATTAACCATCGCTAGAGTTGATCATCACTGTTGAGCGTGAATGAGAGAGTATAAAGAGAGAGAGAGAGAGTGAGAGAGGGAGGAAGAGGTAAGAGAAAGGGGTGAAATTTCCCCGGATGCGATAATTTAACAGTCAATTAGGTCGCGTTTCGAGCTGCCGAACTCGGCAGCGATAATATCGACTGGTAAGCGTATTTTGCTGAAATCGCTGGGTCCTGCTTCTGTCTATACGCGTTCGGGTTTCCTGGATTCAGGTGCCTTCATCTCGAATCCACCCCTTTCTAACCTATTCCACCTCATGATTTTCAGCCTGCTGTAACAGAAAAGCAGGCAGCACAAGCACCCCTTTCCCCTCTTTCTCCCCCAGTAATTGTTTGATTACTCAGCACGTTGCTGAGCCACGCTTAAACTCAAACTAAGGCCCGTAAAGGCTTCCTACACTCACTATTAACATTAGGTGTAGGGGTGATCGCACGCCATGGAGATCATCGTTGGTGAACGTTAATTAGCCCCGCTTAAATACACTTAATTGATTTCCACACGTCAAGTCATTCAGTAACTTCCTTAAAAGTAACTTCCTTAACTTCGTGACTTATTTCAGTTTCTTTAACTCTTCGTCATTTTTTTCAATTTACCAGTCATTATCAAATTTAACCACCTAAAAAGGGGTTGGTAAAGTGGTACAAGAAGTGGTTCCAATTTCAGTTGGAGAAGAATAAATAAAATAATTTTGGAAAAGAATTTTGAAAAAGAATTTTGAAAAAGTGAAGGAAAATAGATTTAGAAAAGGCCTTTGAAAAAGGTTGTTGGGTATTATTATAAATTTTGAATTATAGTGATGGAATTATAATAAAAAATGCTAAAGCTGTAATCAAATATATTTAACTTGATAGTCATGGTTAATTGATTCGATGTCATATGCTAAATAATTAATTAACTTTCAGGATTGAATGAGAAGAACTCAGGATTATAGAATAGCTCGAAAATTACAAACTCTAAAACTGTCGAATAATTGAAAATATGTTTGACATGTGCTTAAATATTGTGTTAATTAAATTTCTTCTTTGATTGATGGTTCTCAGTAATTAGGTGAGTGCACTCGAATTCGCCAGATGCGAAAGATCGAACTGCTCCCAGACGAGAATCACCTGATCGTTAATTTGTGTGGTGCGGTTGAAACGATTTTCGAGACGTTCGATCGTCGGTTCGAGCTGTGATTAAATTGAAACTTAATTAATGATAGACAGCTAATTTCGACCGAGATCAACTCTGCCACTATTCAGAAGACAAGCCTTTCAGGAATTGTTAATTACAGCTTTGGCCGATCTTCGCTTAAACTCAAGACCGAATATTTTATCTTCAGTTTTTATCCAAGTCTGTTCCTTTCGATCTTTTTGGGAATTGAAAATCCTACTCTTGCAATCCCTGGGTATCTTATTTTCCTCCACCTGTACATGTGTTTGCTTTTCTATCTCTTTCTCAATTTGAGAAAAAGGGTTCGGAAAAAGGAGTAAAAAGAAGGTTTTGGAAAATGAGGTTGAAAAAAGGGTGTATAATAATTGATGGCTGAAATTGTATTCGCCAGATACCAAGAATCCTCAGCCAGAATCGATCGGTCGTCACGACAATTTCAGATCTGTTTGGTAGGATCTTTTCTTCGTGGAATAAATATGTAAATCAGGATTTCTTGTTCCAGCACGTGGTACACGTTCTTCCCGAAACGATAGGCACGAAGTGATCGTGACCCCGTGGCAGATTTTTCCTTCACTCTTTTTTTCAACTCACTCCTTCGATATCTCTGAAAACGTCGAACGCAAAGTTCGTCGAATGACCTCTCGCCGATTATCAAGTACCGAATTGGTCACTATTCTTGAATTATTCAATACGCGTACTTCGAAGATACTCTGACCACGAAATTTAATGTGGACAACTATTGTAAATACTAAATATTTTGACAGTTTTATCAATTCTTGAAAA
The DNA here is from genome assembly GCA_904066015.1 of Synergus gifuensis. Lineage (NCBI taxonomy): Eukaryota > Metazoa > Arthropoda > Insecta > Hymenoptera > Cynipidae > Synergus > Synergus gifuensis. The sequence continues at coordinate 1,476,810 of CAJFCO010000122.1, forward strand.
ACAGAGGTATATTTTAAAATAAAGAGAATTTACATTAAAACGATAAAATCTGATTCTTTTGTAACTAAGTTAAGTTTTATTAACCTCGCTTTGAAAGTTAAGGTAATTCCTCGAACTTGGACAGTCATACCTTGGATTCTGAAGTATAAGAAAAGAAACAAAGGGAATTAAGAGGGAAGAAAAGAGAAAAGATATGGAAAAGAGTGAAAAGAAAAGAGGGTGTGAGGTGAAAAAGGGAGAAAAGGAGGAAGGACCCCCTGGGAGTCATCGTTCGGCTATTTCTTGGTTCGATCGTAAAACCTAATGGGCGCATAAACCGTGAAAAAAAGCTTCGTTATAGAAAACCTCGACGCTCGGACGTTATTAGCACTTTATGTTAATCACCATTTCGTTTGGAACGTCGAAGGGCCTTAAATCGACCAGCCAAACAACCCAACTCTCTCGTAAATTCGAATCACGACTCGACTCTCGATTAAAATCAATTTTCGAAGGGGTGCCATAAGTTTCCTCATTCCACTTGGTTTTCTGCGTTCATTTCCTCAGCAAATTAACTCCCATGAGAGTCAAGATTTCTTTAAAAAAAATTATATTCACCAAACGTGCGTATATTTTTTCTTTTGAGAAAATGGTTCATATTTTGACTTTTTGAACGTCAATCGCCTTCTCTGGCTATAAAAAGGGACTTTCGGGAAAATGTATGGATTAAGGAAGGGGTGAGGATTTTTAAACCATTGTAGACTGCTACTTTATTATTAATCCGTCCTCTTTACGTATATTTACGTACTCAAAGGGTCTGGCCATAAAATATATATTAAACCTTGAAGCATGAATATGCATCACGTCAAGTTTTCAATTTTCTGTGAATACTTTCCAAGGTCCCTTTTATAAGTTTTACGGCCAGTAAAGGTAGCTCACCTGCTGAGATTAACATTATGTCTTATTAGATTCACATGCATACATTGTAGTCCAACCGTTTACGATTTTTTACACTAAGATGAAATCTTCTTTGCTCAATACATAATATTGTGTAACTGGCAATACGTAATTTACTCAGAAAAAGGTATTACTACTTAGCTGTTTTTCAATTCTTACACAACGAGGCATAAAATTTTATTGAGAAGATAATTACATTTTTTTAATGACTATAGATAATAACCAATATTAATTCTTAATAATGAGAGAGAGAAAGGATATGGAAAATGTAAATTAAGGGTAGGGGTTGGATTAGAAATCCAGAGTGACGTAGGGAAAAAGGGGCTGAGGTGTATTTGGGGTTATTATAGAATTTCGAGCTCGAGTAAAATTCCCCGGGGTTCGAGGCTTGAGTTACGACACGACCTCGATTAGGTGGTCTTCATCAAAACTAGCCTCCACGAGACGAGCAAGATAATCGAAATCTGAATAAATAAAAATAGACCCCAACCCCTCCTGCTTGTCAATTTCCTCTAATCCACGTCACCCTTCGACAAAGTTTTAACCAGATCCAGCTGTCAGGTGAATCGCCTGGTCCCTAACACGGGGGATTAGTTTCCAGGATTTCTGGAGGGTTGGCTTTCCCTTCAGAAGTCAAAGGACACAGAAAGGATTTTTATTTCATTAATTACTAATTGTTCAATTAATCAATAATCAAGGACTTACGTTCTCCCATTAGCTTTCTTAACTCATTTTACAACCTCTTTCAAACTACTTTTCCAAACCTCTTTACCAATCTATTTTTCTGCACTCCTTAGTCAAGCCCTGTTTCCAACACTATTTCTAAACCCTTTACCAAATTCTTTTTTCAATCCCCTCTGCAAACCACTTTTCCTAATTCATTTTGCAACCACATTTTCCAATCTACTTTTCCAACATACTTCTCTAAACCCCTTTACCAACCCCTTTACCAACCCAAATTTTGAATCTCCTTTTTCAAACCATCCTTTCTAAATTCTTTTTACACTCAGTTTTGAACTTTCTTTTCCAAACAGCTTTTCTCACCTCTTCCCGCCTCATTTTTAAAATATTTTTTCACACTTTTCCAAACCCTTTTCCAACCCTCTTTTCGAACCTCCCAACTTTTCCAGAATGAAGAGTAAGAATCAGATTTACAAAAAAAATAATTAGTTTCGAATCCCACTTGAAGCTGTTTTTAAAAAATATTAATAATATTTTCAATGTTTTATAATTTTCCAATATGCAAACGTACGATTTTATTTACTAGATTGATTGGATCAAATATTCTATTCTAAATTTCGTATCGAATGACTTTTCGACAATGATCGACATGACATTGCTGGGATATCACGAAGGCGGTTCGACCTGGTTGTCAGTTTGACGGGATCGACTTTAAGGTTTACACCTCGCTTTATACATCCAGTCTAGCTGTCTGTCCCTTATCCTTGTACAAGTCCAGAATAACGGCGGTGGTAATTATCACCGCCCGCTGAGCAAGGAAAGTTAGTAAGAAACTCTGACAAGTATTGGAATCTTCATCGACAACTAAATCGTCATAAAAAAAAAAGAAGAAAACAGAAAGGCAATAGACGTTTACTGAGAATAAATTACGAATATAAAAACTATATTTAGAATTCTTCCATGAGGTCTTAACCATTTTATTTATTTTAAAAAACAGTACCTGCAAAACACTCCTCGTACATGGAATATAATAAGAAAAATAGTTCAACACTGCGGAATAAACTAACTTTAAGAAAATAAAAAATAATTAAATAGGATGCAGAAAACTATTTGGGATTTTGGATGAGGAAATAAATAAATAAATAGAAAAATTAAATTATTTTTTGTTCTAGCCCCTTTAAAAGGTAGCCTTTGCATGTTTGTAGAGCCTAAAATCAACAACTTTCAATCATAGGCTTGCAGACTTAAAAAAAAAACCAACTTTTAAAAAAAGTTTGGACAAAAAGTATCGTATGAATAACGGGCAGAAAACGATTTTGACTTATGAAAGTCAACCCTCACAATTTATGAAGCGTAAAAGTTCTTTTTATTCCCTAGAGACTAAAAAGTAAAGAGTAGGAAGTACTTTTTCGTCCTTTGGAAGTAAAAAGTAAAAAAAACCCCGCTTCATAGGCATGAAAAATAACTGAAATTATATGTGTTTTATAATATACTATTTGTAACAAAATTCTCAGAATGACAAAAAGTCCGATTTTGCATAATGTTTTGATAGACTTGTCTTTTGCAGTAAATCGAGGAAGCTGAGAAGTCTATAACTCAAAACGTGTACCCGACTGGATTTACATACGAGTTGGTATTGTGCCGTTGGTATCTATCTACCTGTGGAGGAGGGGCTCGGGCACATGTCATATTCCCATTGTCTGTGTTGTCACAGAGAGGTAAGTACTTGTAACTAAGTGCTGTTTTATTTGTGTAAGAACAGCCACTTTGGTACTCCCTTCTGCCGTTTGCGCATAAGTACGCACACGCAGTTATTCGCTAATGCATAATTATAGTCAACGAGTGAACACAAGCTCGGAAGTCGCGTTTGTTAGCGATGTGATTCCTTCGTTTCTCCCGATGGAATAAACAAGAGGATGACTGTCGACGCCGAACAGGTGTCTCATTAACATTTACTTGCTAAGAATACCAACCTACTTTTCTCCACCTACTTCACTCCAAGCCATTTACATCATAGGATCTCGAAAATCTTAGGCCCATCTAAATTAGCGACTCTACTTCATTCCTTTAAAATCTATTAGTAAATGGAAAGAACATATAAAATCTCAATGTTTGACATCTTTTTGACATTTTATGTTTGCCGAAGGGCCGAATTGAAGCGTTGGCATATCTTTTTGCAGAGTGGCGTGTTTTGATATTAAAATGATGGACCCGGAGTTGTTCTGGGACAGCCAAATCAGAAATAAAGTAGTTAAGGAGTGGGAACTTTCTGGCGAGGATCGGAATCTCAGGGGGTCGATTCTTCGACCACCCCGCTGTACAAAGCGAGCGCTTCGTAAACGTACGTAACGCGATATGAAATGCACGAGTTTGGACGTTTTGGCATCCGGACAAGCAGACAATCAACCCATCGAGGCGTGCGGATGCATTTTTATAATATATTATAGACTGCCCGATGCCTTCCTCCATATCGTACGTCACTCACGATGTCAGTCGCTAACGTACCGTCTCGAACGTATTTTACGTACCGGGTGATCACTAACACTCGTATTCTCTTATCAACTCTTCGAAAAGAATCTCAGTTTCACTCTTTTATCGATTGTTAAGTTATTCGAGTTTATCGAAAGTTTATACAATCAATTCACGGCGTTAAAGTCTACAAATTAAGTTTACACTCTGAAATCTATACATCCAGTCTACATAATAAACTCTACAAATATCTCTCCACAGAATAAATTCTACGTACTACAATAAACTCTACAAGCTCTACACATTTTATTTACTTCATGAAACTCTATAAATTAAATTTATACTCTAAACTCTACACATGAAGTCTACGTGTTGAATAATAAGACTTTAACTTAGACTCTTAACTCTACTTATGCACATTAAAATCTACATTTATTTTGTGTACTTAATTTTTTTTAACGCGGAACTTTTAATCTGTAGAGTTTAATGCATAGAATTAAATATATAGAGTTGAATATGTAGAGCCTGATTTGTAGAATAAAATTTGTAGAGTTCACTGTGAAAATTTTAATGAATAAATTGAACGTAGACTTAATGTTTAAACAGAAACCTAAATACAGAAAAACTTGTTGATTAATTTATTTTGAAAATTGGGACTTAATTAACTTTTTTTTTCGAGTATAATTTTTCTAATCGGTAGGGTTTAGGGGCATCACCCAGTATAAATTTCGAATAGGTGTATCAGTGGTATCTGGCTATATCAGCCGTACACATAATTACCATCTGATAGAGTCCGTTGTCTGTTGGGAGGCTGATTTCATACTTGTTCTTATTGCTGGCCCGTCAAAGGTATCCCCGTGGCGGTAGGACGGCTCCGATCTCGGAGGGGGCCTTAGGGCCCCGTCGCAGTTACCCCTCTCCCGCGTCGACCAATCACCGTCCCTTACTGACTCAGATCGTACCACCAGAAAGTACAAAAAAATATTCGATTAAATTCACCGTGCTACGATGCATCGACTGGTTCGAGAGAAATGGGGAGGCAATATATGAGTGCTATTATGAACAAGGCCCGTTTCGATGGCCGCTCGAAATTCGATCCCTATTGGGACCCAATCCTAGCTCTCAATGCGCCATTTCTAAAATTGCTTCATTACTCCTATGGAGATTTCAAGTACAAACTAAAGAATTCTTGTCCAATTTTGAAAGAGTCCCAATTTACAGTTTTGACTATTAGGAATTTTTTTCATTTTTAATCCTTCATTATTGAAAAACCCATCCATTTTTTTATACATTTTAAAAAAAATTTATGAAAGTTTTATATCCAAAATTTAAAATTTGTGTTTTGTATCTGGCTTTTTGTTCGTCTTTGATCTAATAGACAGTTTCTTGTCTGTTTCTAAAACGACTAATTTATATACTTTCAGCTTTCAAGGGCTCTTTGATATAATATAAATATGAACCGTTTATTATTACTTCTAAATAAAATTGCTATATTAAAGAAGTCCCTCAATTAATTATCGAAAGCATCATGCAAAATTTGAAATTTATGTTTCGCGCAATGGTCAGCGATAAAGTGCATCGTAAAGTCGACCATTTCGAAACAATTGAAAGCAGGTTCGCGCGTGTACCACCTGCCGATAATGCAGATACGTTGCAGCTGTTTCCGCCTCGCTGTGTATGAATTCGATATTCAAGAGAGAAATGACGATAATTTCAAAAGGACCTCTGTTGTTTTTGTCCTTTTTTTTTTATCCGCCTACACGTCTTCCACTTGTTCGTATTTTTGTGCTCAATTAACTGACTGTGCAAGAGGAAAATACTCTATGAATTTTAAATGAAAAAATGAAAAACAGTTCATCAATATATTTCTCGTATTTATCTTCCCATAATCTTTTTATGATAAATATAATAAAATCCGACATTGCTGGAAAGTTCTTCACCCTTTTGTGGAACATTTTATGGAACACTTTGTAGAACCGATTCGTTCGAGCTCAGATCGTTTTCAGAAAGATTGAACCCAGAACAAAGAAATTGTCACATGCAAGGGGATTTTTTGTAACCGACCATTGTCACCTCTCGATCTTGAGCGTTTTCATTCTCCCACATGAGGCTCAATCGAACCCGTTTTTTTTTCTTCTTATTCTCCACTACTTTCCCCACGATAAGTATCTTATGTGATTTTACGACATCTATAGATTCAGAAAAAAAGAAAAAAATTTTATTTCAAATCCTCAGAGTGGAAACAACCTCTTTCAAAAGTTTGGATCCACTTGACCGACTTTATACGGACGTTTGTCAATTTCGCGGCGCCATGCAGTGCTATTGCGTTTTATAGCCGGATCGAAGTTCACATGCTTATACACTTTGTCAAGTTTTTTTAACCCAGGGCTTCAATGAAAAAAATTGCTTTCAAAATATTATCTGACGATAAAAAATTATTGACAAGAATTATTTATGAGAATTATTTTAATTCAGAAGAAGAAGAAAGATTGAATATTGAGATTGTCATCAATTTAGTCCCAGATTTTAATCGATTGATGACAATTTCTCTCCTTGTTTTTTTGTTGCTCTTTCTCTTTGATGAGTGGTTGCACCGGATTTTCAAGCAGCATCTTCAACGCCACGATGAGATCATCGTCGTTCATGTCACTCATATCTCTCATCGGAAAATAAAAAAGGAAACGAACTCGATAAGCTCAGTAATTGTTAATGAATAAATATAAGGGGCCCCACAAAGGGCCCAATATATGACCGGACGTGAACGACAATGCGTCTTAAGATTGAGATGTACGTGGCAGGTGATATTTCCCTTCATTTTATTATTCATCGAAAATTGACTAATTTACACCCGGTGATCTGGACGATCTTCGTTTCATAGAAATTATTTTCGGATGGAGTTGTTAAAAAGAACTCTGATCTCAATTTCATGAGCACAATATATGTAAATTATTACATACAATAAATGTAAATTATTGCTCTCAAAATTCGAACTAATACTGAAGAACGACTATATTATTCTATTTCTATTATTCTTTTTATAGAAAATTCATATACTCTTTTTGAAATAAATCTTTCTTGTTATGGATTTAATATTGGTAGTTGATATCCATAATTAAAAATTTAATTAAATCATCAAAGAAACTAGGAAGAATAAAGGAACAAGGTAAGATGAAGTTTCCTTGGAGGATTAAATGTTGAAAGCCTGTGGCACAAACGGACTTCCAATATACGATTTTCTTGAGACCGAGGTTAAGCCCTCCGTGAAAGAGTAGATCAGAAAAGGAGGTCTCCATAAAAATAATCGTCCAGAGCCACAATCTTCGATAGACACTCCCCCGTGATTTTGTACTCGTACGAATACAGGTTTTCGACCTGCACACGCGAGTGGATGATCCTTTTGTAATCTGGTGCCCTTCGTTCGTTACATGACACAAGGGGCTTTTGTCAATTTCGTGAGAAGCCCTCGAGGGTTTCCTTATAGCCGTTGACTCGTTTTCGATACAAATCGATTGATCGCATCAGATATGCCCTGTTTGGACGCGAAGGTGTTTTGTGTGATCAAAACACGTAAATTTTTATCCAAAAAGCAAAAGTCATCGATTCGAAACAAAATTTCTCATTTAAATACACCCAATACTCTTTACATAGTACCTAATATCAAATATATCTTTATATTCTATATCCAACACCAATTACCCAAAATACAATACCCAATTATCTTCACTTAAATACTCTTTACCAATTACCTCTTTTGTCCAATACTGAGTATCCAATATTCTTTACCCAATAGTCAATTGGTAAATTCCTCCTGCTGATGATATTTAATAATAATTAATAGAATGATGATCGAAAGCAATAATAGAGAAAATGTTACCTGTTGAGCAGTTTTTAGAAGTCCGGTTTGACATGAACATCCATGGGTGCAGAAAAATAGAAGAAAAAGTGACAATATCGCCTGGGGCGTTTCATGATGCAGCAAGTGAGAGAAAAAGGGACTTCGGTCTGATGAGAAAAATTAAGAGAAATAAAAAGTGTGCGCGATTATACAAAACGGATATTACAAGATGCCCTGCTCTCTACCTCTTATTAAACCTCCACCCTTTCGTTCCATCTAGTTCTCCTCCCATCATCTGCCATTCCTAAACCCAATGGGGCGGTTTCAAGGAATCTTCCTGTAATAACAAACCCATGTTTTTGGGAGATCCATTTCCACTGTACCGGATCTCGACTCGTTTTGTCTACTATCAAAACTTCAAAAATAAACTTACGCTCTCACAAACACAAAATTGGTAATAAAATTAATTAGAAGATACATTATTTCAAAAACTCATATATAATTTTCGACTATAACTTACTAATAGAAGTTTGTTTTGCTCCTTAATTATGGATACAGAGTTATCCTTTGGAATACCTTTAGAATTGCTGTATCGCAATCTAACAACCTTCTTATTGCGTTAGACAGCAAAGACCATGGCCTGCTTGCAGTTAGACACCATCAGGATCTCCGAGTGTCTTGTCCCTTGCTTTGATCTTGGTCAACAGGGAAACTTTAGACCCAAATGCAGATGAATCGTATTATTAATTGAAGAGCCTCTTTAAAATAATACAATTTAATCACCCGATCCTAAAATACCTGTCTCCTTTATATTTCCCTCTGGTAATTTTTCTAATTGTTGAAGGAATTCGATCAAGAAGTTTGATCTTAAGGAAGGGAGAATCTGGGCCAATAGATGTTCTCACCTCAAAGAGGAGGTAAGGCAGAGGGCAGGGGTGTTCTCTCTGTGATACCCGGTTGATGTCCAAAAGTGCTTCTCCCACACTCAACAAGGTGCTGCTTCTCTTGCTTAGTTGCTTAGCAAATTGTACAATAACAATCCTAGTAGTAGTAACTGGTGTTGTTGGCTGCTTGTCGTAGCCTGTTACTTCCCTTTCCAGTGACCCGTTTCCGTACAGTGTTGTGTGCATTAGCGGATGCTCTGAAGACAAGACAAACGGAATATTACACAAATACCCTTCCGTCTGCCACCCGCGTCCCCGCGGGCGCCATCTTGGCTTGCGAGTGTTTCATCTTGAGACGCTCAAGGAATCGGGGATGGGTGATGCACCACGGGCTGTTTTCGCCCTCCGGAGTTTGGACAATTTCAACGGCCAGGGCTATGCTGTGTTCCAATTGCTTAGCCTAATTCATCCTGCTTTCCTCGCGTGAGGCATCAAAGTAACAACTGGTCCTCCGTAGAAACTTGTCAGTAAAGTTACATGTCTACATCCTTACGGTAAATCTAGGGGTGAAATACCTTCATTCAAAGACCAGTAGCCATGCTTCATTACAGTGTATTTCAATCTAATAAGTTGCCATGCTAAGGATTTGGTTGGGATATAGTACTCTATATCCCAATTTGTCATATCCTGTACCCAAAACCATTTACCCAATACTGGTAGAGGAGATAGAGGATATTTAAAATTAATTAATTTTTATTTGACGAAACTTTTAATTTTGTGAGAAAGTCTGACGTGGTTTATGAAGAGCCCCTTGTAATAACCAGACGAGCAGCCTTCCGGAATGTTCCTAGTCTTAATAATTAATAGGGAATTATCGCGAATTAAATAGAAGCGATCACATTCGAAAAAAGGGGCTGAAACCTTTTGCGGTTTGCGGATAGAAGATGGTTGAAAAGAAGCTGAAATCATCCCGAGCATCTGACATTCTTCTTTGACGGGTTCCCATGGGGTCCCATACATAATCCTTTGATGAGCGAATCTAGCAAAAGGTAGCTGCGGTTCGCATGCATTATCCTTAGGTTCTATCGGTTATTTGTTCCAAGGAAAGGTGGGGGCACCCAAGGAGAAAAAGGGACCAAGAAGGTGGGTCGCGCTCACCTTGTTGGGTTTAATGGAGGGGGGAAAGGGGTGCACCTGCGATCGTTGAAAAGAAGGACGTAGGAGGCTAATATTTAAATGCAAAAGGCGAGTGCTACCGCCGATCATCGGACCCAGCTCTGTCTCGTATTCAAATGGCCGATCGCTAGATAATACCCAGCGATCGCGTAACCCCACGTATATCTCAACGCGGCCTGCCATTGTCAAACTCACCCGTTGCTCTCGCACATGTACCCACTTATTCCTGTGATTTGTATGCCTAGCCACCCATCGATATACTTATCTACATCTCACGTTTTCTACAGTTTCTCCGACTACGATTACGACTACGATTACGACGACTCCTTAAGATTAAATACACATATAGCGAAAATTTAGCTAAGCTTTTTTCCATTTTGCACTGAAAGAATATAATTCTTATTTATACGATAATTGAATAAAAACACTTTACGGTCATTGTTCTACTGAAAAATTAATTTTCTTTCTAAACATTTCAGATCAGTGAAGCGACCAATACGAACCATATGGACAATCAGTCGGACGAACTTCCCGAACTACCAAAACATTTTACGAAAATTTGCTGTTCCAGACTCCGGCTAACAAGGTGAGTGGTGCATATAAATGATTTCCATTGTTTTCTGATCGTTCATCTGCACGATTTTATTGCTTCTTTTGCTTGGCTCTTGTCTTGTCGTTGATTTCAAAGCCGATTTACATATATCTTTTGCGTTTGGTAACTTCTTGAAGTGCGTAATTCACTGCAATACAAGTGTTTAACACTTGAAGCTGCAAACACTGAAGAAATATCATATATTTTGCTACGAAATATTTCGAACACCCTCGATTTCCGCAAAAAATTTGTTATTTAAGTTTGTTTTATGCTTGCCCGGAAGCAACGGTGATGGGATTTTTCCAGATCGGAAGATTTTAGACAAACATTGATATAGATTGAGACTATCGAGAGAAGAACTTTATGAACTGATCTTTGCTCCGTATTTTACGGGGATTTAAACCAAAGACATTTTCACCCAATAAATAGATAGACTCGGCATTCCGTGTTATACACGTCGATCCTTATTATAAACTTTAACTAGCTACTGCTACTCCTTCCATATCCCAAGGGTAGAACGATACACTTGATGGGATTCCTAACCGATGGTGCGGACAATCCTATTTCGACCCTCTGAAAATCACTCGCCTTCGTCTTCGACCCGTTTAGTCGAACGATGACGTTAAGTCGGCCTTCGAGAATCGAATGTAACGAGAACGGCCTTACGTCCACGCTCCTTGTTAATTAATCAGTGATCTATCGATTCACCTTCATTTTACCCCAACCCAACACAAATCTCCTTTCAAAATTTAATCAGCGTTAAAGTTTAATAGGATCTTGAATTCGGTTTAAAAGATAATTATCAAATTGAAATAGAATCGTACACTGTAAAAACTGGGCAAATTTTTTATATTAAATATTAGGGTGGCTCAAAAAAATTTAAGTTCCTTCGATTTTTGGCTTCCGTTTCGTGAAAAATCAACTGTTCATGATTATTTTGCTTCAAATTTACGAAATATTTGCAATAAAAATAGCAAGAAGTTCGACAATTTATTTTTTGTTTAAAAAAGGGGTTTTTTTTAATTTTGGTTTATTTTTCTTTTGGTTTATTTTTCTTTTGGTAAAACTTTTAGTATCCTTTCAAATCTCTTTTAATTCGTTGTAAACTTTTGAAATTTTTTTGAGATCCCCTTTATAATCGTACTTTATTATACTATTATATATTATATATTAATAATTTTTATATCTGCTGATTAAATTGCAATTTACTTAAAGAAACAAAAAAAATAAAAAACGCCAAGGTATTTTTCTGATGAGCGTTCAAATGAAAAGGAAAGTTCCTGCAAGCGACGACCTTCCTCAACGAACCGAGTCCCATTCAATACAGCGCATGCAAATTACTAAAGAAACCTTGAAAAAGTTGGACAGGGGTTTGGCAGAGGTCGAATCATATGATATGTGCCAAGGCGTGGTCTTGACGAATCTGCAGGAAGTTAAACAAAACGATATCCCGTGGACCTCTGAATATTCTGAATCGATTAAATAATCGAACCCTGCCATCTAGTCCCTCCGTTCACCTGCACATTGGATAAAATATACGTATACAATTTAAAAAAAAACACATATGCTCACACATATTGGGGTAAATGTTTGAATAAAGAGGGGTGGTCCATTCACTCGGCTCCTTCTTTTCATATTCAAATGGTCCATTGACGCTTCAATGAATAATACTCAATGATAAATTTGTGGGTGTATTCACGATGGACCGCGGTTAGACCTTGAAATCTAACCGTGCTTCTGCGTACGTAAGAAAAACGAGTGTGGGACGTACATTGAAAAGAGCTTCCTTTTTTAAAAGCAGAATGGTCGTTGAACTTTGACATAATGTTTCGACTCCTTTCGAAAATTCCAAGTTACTTTAACTTTCCTACTATCTTCAAATATTTCGGCTCTTAGATTTGGATTCAGTTTTTATTTTCGGCAATAAGGGAATTATGACTAAAATAGGCGACTCTGATAAAATAGCCAGTCATTAATATAACATTAGGAACGACCAATTAAATATTAACAATTAACTTATATGTAATTATTAAAGCATAAGAAAAGTTTGCGATAGTTTATTCTCCACAATTGGATATCGTTCTTGTTTTTATGCATTGTAATGCAATGTGTCAAACTTTTAATTTCGTTATTAATCGAGCCGCGAAACGATAATAGTAGAAGGCTCAGCGAGTGAATTTATTGCCATTTCATGAACGATAAAAATGCAATTTAATCAACGATACCTTGGTCATGAGATTATAGATATTAGTTCATATACTATGCTCGAAATTGTGATATCGATTAGTTTGGGAGTCTATAATAAACAGCATAATTTTCAATAAAAACTGGATCAAAATGGAATTGTGTTCACTGATAATTACGTTAGCATTTTCATCGGCGGTGGGACTCACTTTAGATCATAAAGAACTCGCAGAATTGGTAATTATTTTAAAATCTTTGTATCAATTCTGTAGTTAAATAATTGTTCGTGTAATGGTTGTTCGTATGTGATTTGCAGTCCGAAGAAGATCAGGCCTTGGTCCAAGATCAAGTAAACAATTTTTTGGACTCAGCGGGAGAAAAAATTGCCGATGTTTTGAAAGAAAAAAGTAATGTTGATGTCAGGAGATCTTACCCAAAAGTACAAGATATTAATGTGAGGCGAACGTTAGCACCAGTTTCTTATTACCATGCTCAACAATGGCCAATAAAAAATTCAGCTTATTGCGCCTTAATCACCTGGTTAAAGTGGGCGATGCAAACAATAAGACTTGTGTACGAAAAAGGCTTGGAGATTCTCAGAATTCACGCTTCTTCGAATTTATAATTGCAACCAGAGCCAAGGGCCAAAATTATGTTTCAGTACAGTACATGCATTTTTAAGTCGATTGATTCAATAGTTATATATAAGAAAATTTCGAAAATATAAGTAGAGAATATTCTTTAAAATAGAAACATTCACAATAACTTTAATTACTGTCCAGACACCTAAATGAATAAATCCTCATTTAACATTTCAATAAATCCTCATTAACATAAGAAATTTTCTTATTTATAAGACCGCAGGACATTATCGTTCTTCTAACGAAAAAAAGTCCATTTAATTGCCAGAAGGGAAAGTAATACCGAGGACAAAGTAAAAACAAATCTTGTTCTTAATGAAATATAAAATTAATTGAAGCTATGTTTCTAGCTTAATTATGCATTGCACGGTTGGAGAGTTAACGATGCACGAAAAATGTTCAATTGATGCTTCAGAATTCATTTTCATCGTTATTTAGTCATCATTCACATAAAACCTTCATGTCGTTTAATGAATTAATATTAAATAACTTATCTTGAAAATGAATTAATAGGATATAGAGACACTTGAGGTGCACCGTGGTAATGTGTGGAAAGTGAGAATTACCGTCTCTCATATCAGTCGATGCTAATTAATTGTTATTATAAACTTACAGTATAGGTTTAATCATAATAGCTTCGGGCTAATTGGATAGATAATTAGGGGTAAAGGTAATTACTAGCGTATACAGTATACAGTGCTCGTACCCGTCCCGTACATCCATGCTGAACGTTGCTTATACTAGTCGATATGGCTTTAGGCTAAAACGCGTTTATGAGGTGTACCATCCGCCGATGGCTGTCCACCGAAAATTCGCTTCGTCATCCTATGAAAATGATGAGTCCATTTAAATAATTTCCACGAAAGTAATTGATTCTCGAGGATATCTTATCGTATTTTATATTATCGTATTTTATATTCTTGAGTTTGGAAACAAGGGTGGGAGAAGGAGTTTACTAAAACTAATGATAATGCTAAAGCTAAACCTAAAGCTAAGGCTAAGGCTAATGATAATGCTAATTCTAATGCTGAAGAAAAGAAAAAAGAAAAAGAAAAAGTTAGAAAATTGTTGTTTAATTAATAAAAATGTTTAGTACTCCCTACTTCATAAGTTACCAAACTTGTGTAAGAATCTTTTCCACTTTTTCCTGAGAAACATCAAGTGCTTCGTGAAATTATCAATTAACGCGAGTCCCAGTAACAATAGCTGGGAGGTGCTACTGTCGTTTGTACAATGTGTAATGATTCCATCGTGCAGAGCAAGCACGTCTCTAGGGCTGTGCACTGGTTTCTATTTACATCTATTTCGTCCCGTATTGAAATGAGCGCTTTGCAATGCACGAAATAATTTCCAACTACAGAGTACTACAATCTGCTATTCAGTATTCAGGATTAACGTTAAGAAAGTTAAAAAAGGGGAATTGAATTTCTGATGAAGATTCCAAAGAGTCAGCCAAGAAGCATTTAAAGGAAATTTTTCTTTGTTTGGCGCAATTTTGAAACTCTTATTTTAAACGTTTTTAAATAAATTGAAAATATATTAATGGCCAAGAGGCGAATCATAGATCATAATAAAATTCAAAGATCCCTTTACTTTCCTTTCGTAATGTTTGTTTCTTATATCTTTAAAAGCTTTTTTCAATAATAATATAAACGCGCAGAGATTTATCTAAATAAAAATAAATGTCGGTTTTTTATTCGTTTATTACAAGTTATTTGGTTTGGAGATTGCGATTGATTTACTCTCATGGGTGAAAATGACGTACGCTAGACCTCGTCGTTAACGAAGTTACAGATTCTCGTAATCAAGGACCGGGGGATTGAACCGTGACCGTCTGTAGACATTCAATATGCCATGCCACGGTTGTTAGCATCCACAATGTTATTCATATATTCAGATCTATACCTCGTCGACGCGTGTTTCTCCTACGTATTTCGTATGAATACACACAAGCGAGAAAACACTATCAAGAAGTCGACGGAGAAAATGAGATAGAAAAGAAAATCTGCAATCATTCAAACATCAGGACGGTCACCATTTTGCGTCAGAAAATCAATTTTAGAAGTACAATCGCCCTTCGTTGGAGGGAAATCAACTTGGTTTCAAATTTTATATTAAAAGGTCCCCCTCCCTCCTTTTTATTTTTTCAAATTGTCAGATCCCAAAACTAAAAAACCAATTGTTTCAATATCTGAAACAATTTTTATTTGGAGACCTTAAAATTGTTAAAGCTGATGAAATATACTAAGAAAAATTTTTAAAATATGCAACTTCACACCCTCGGGAGACAAAAAGAAACCAACCATAAAAGGACAATTCGTCGGGTCCTCTAAACTCGAAATCTACATTAAGCACTCGAAATTTTGCCCCATAGTAGATTGCATTCCAGAGAAAGGTATCATCCATTGTCAATGCGACAACGAACTTGTCGACGATGAGCGAAGCCGAGCTGAATAAATCAGGAATATGAGTCATTATATTTCCCGAATGTGAATCAAAATGCCATCTTTCGGGGTTCAGAAAAAGGTGGGGGGGGGGGAGGTGAAATTGTGATTAGTGTATGGGGTGTAGAGTCGTGACGAAAAAGGGGGTTTGATGCACGTGGAGAGTCATCCACTATAGACAGAATGAGTGCAATAGAGGGAGAGAGGGAGTGAGAGAGCAGATGAGGAAGAGGAGCCTGATTATTTTTATTTTGCGCGTTGCGCACTCAAGTGCGGCTGACGCGTACCCACAATGCAATACAACTGACTCGCGTTGGATGGATAATGATGAGTGGCGGAAAATACAAACGAATATGCCACGAAGTGACACCTCTCAATGACTCTTGCGACTATTCCTATCGTCAGAATGAACTGCACTCGAGCAATAATACCGATGCGATGAACCTCTTGTTTTTAATGAGAAATAACGGACCCGCGTTGCTCTCACTTCGATTCTACTTTTTCTCTTTTCTCCAGTATTGCTTTCTCGAGTGAGGAATTGTCTTTTCTTTTTCCAGATAATAGAACGAATTCGAGGGTTGTCGCAATTTTTCCAAATTATTTTTAATAGACCTTTTATTCTGCAACTTTTTCCGCGTTTTTCTTTAAAGTTTCCTTTGAAATTCGTAGGGAATTATTGTATTTTCTGATATGAAAATTACTTACCCTGTAAAAAAATATTAAAGCATGAAGAATGAACTACTGGCCTCGGTTACAGGTTCCTATTGACTAATCCTAGGTCGTATAGGACTAGAGCTAATCCACATCCTGCGAACACTTATATACTCGGTTACTGTCCTTTACGAGTTACCACGACAGATAACTGCTGGGGACCAATAAATAAAGCTCGCCGAAGAAATACGAGCGATCATTAAGTTATGAGTGTGCTCGCGAGTTTTCCCCAGGTCAACCCTGCCGTGTATCATTGGCGAGTTCTCCCACGAGGGAAGCATGAACGTTTTCTACTTCTTGTTCCTCTCTCCCAACTTTTTTTCCCATTCAATTGGAAACCTTGGCACGATTAACAAAGAGAAAAGAATGGACCAAATCGATTCCATTTCCTGTAAATAAACGAAGTATCGGAAGACCTAAGATTTATTGAACTTATCAAAAGAAAGCACCAGAGAGGATAATAAATAATCCTTTTATTAGCAAATAAACAATTTGCCAAATTTGTTTATTTATCTCCCAAGAGATATACGAACTGCAACGTTAATTCTCTGCTGTCTTTTCTCGGTTAGAAAAGAGGATCGTATCTTACTCACAGACAAATAAAAATAACAATAAAATACGTCGGAAAGCCTCGAGCCGTAGGAAAGTGGCTTTCGGAAAGCGGAGGATAGAAAAAATGAAGTAGAAGAAGGTGGATAAGGCAAAAAGGAAAGAGCTTCGGTTCGTGGATTTTCTTCCTTTGGATGGAAAGCAAAGGAAGGATGAACAAAAAAAAAAGGGAGAGAGGGGACTTGTTTCGCAAACAGTTAGGAAACGGCTAACGCCGAGGATAAAGTGGTATCGGAACGAGACGATCGTCGAACAGATGCCGGGCCATAAAACAACCGCTTCCTCTTTTCCATCCCCCTATCGTGTGCTACCCCCGAAGAGCAAGCCAACTAGCGTTTCTCCTAATGGGCCAAGACAAACTGCGCCCCTATGGCTTGCTGTTTAGTCCTTACTGGGGTTCACGAACGTCGGAAGAATTTCCCAACCCACCTTCCCTAATTTCAAAATCTTCCAATTGTCGCTTAGAATTTCGTTTGAACAATAGATAATTATTTTAAAAATAATTATCTCTTCCTCCAAGGTGAGAAAAGGATGTTGTAAAAGGGGATTAGGAAAAGCAGTTTGAAAAAGGAGGTTGGAAAAGATGCTTGGAAAAGGGGGTGGAAAAAGAAAATTAGAAAAAGAAGGTTGGAAAGGGATACAGAAATGGTGGTTGGCAAATAGATGATAAAAGGGGGTTGGAAACCGAGGCTATAAAGATTACCAAATTCTATAATAAGTTCAGTTAGGAAAAATAAAATAGTTTTTCATCTTAAAATTTCCTCAGACCGTCATCTGCCTTTTTTCTCCAATTTTTTTTAAACTAATTGAAAATAATCAACCGATTAAATCATGCTTCTTGCACCCAGAGTAGCATCTACTCAAGAATTCGCATCGTTTGGTATCATCACCGCATTCAATTAACTTCACCCTTAGAATCCTCAACATGCAGAGGAGCAGAATATCTTTCTGCAGCACGTATCCTGAGGGAGCATCGAAACTCTCGAACCACGTGAAAAGATGTCGCGATGTTCCTACAACGCCAGAGTAATTTGATGAACAAATATTGTCCAGAGTTACTACTCCCCTCAAAAAATCCCTTCCTGATGCTCGGATATTGAAACTTCCTAAAGCATCAAGATCCTCATCAAATCAATTATCCACTTAAAAAATAATAATTGTAAAAACAATAACCGAGATTCGAATGTTGTTCGAACATCCGGAAAGACAACCAAGCCAAGTTTTTCCACACAGAAGCACTTTGGACAAGACTATCACAGTGTCGGGTTTTCAAGTGGCTCTGGGACCCTCAGAAATGCTGGAGGCTTGAAGAAATAGGGAGAAGTCAATACGGGGATGTATGTATGGATGGATGATTATATAGAGTTGCGTATAAGCGTATAAAGATATATAGATATATATGGATATAGATTGTTGTTATAAAGAGAGATATAGGTCTGATTTCCAGCTTCAACTTATTTGGATGTGTGCGTAGGCACGCTCGTTTTTGTAAACGCAACTCATCCCATCACTTCTCAGCTCCTATCCACCTTCAACCCTCGAACCTTCACTCTCCTTCCCTCAAGACTCCTTCAAGTCTTCCTTTTCAGTGTTACCTTATTGAATATCCCACGAGTGGAAAATCAGTTCAACCTTCCTCAATCGCGACCACCACCACCAACGTCAATTTCCTCCATCTTCTTCTCTGGAACTCTGATACCAACCCTACGATCAAGTTATCCCATTCATGGTGATTTCCTACAAACCAAAATCTGATACCTGATCCTCTATTTCCACCCCATTTTCCAATAAAACGAGTGGAGAAAAGCGGTTAAAAATATGTGGAAAAGGGTGTAGGAAACTATGTTTGTAAAGGGAAGTTGGAAAAGGTTTTGTAACTGAACGGTCGAAATTTAAAATTGTGCACTTCTTCCAGCTTTCAATCGGCTGCATTCAGAGTTGAGCGCCTTTGCTGCAACAAAAATTCATCAACCTGACTCATTTTCGAAAGGGAGCGAAATCTGTCGAGAAAGTGGCATGAATTCAAAGAGTTCGGATATTTAAAAGTCTGTCTATCCCTTGTGAGTAGTGGGGTTGCATCGTATACCATAACCACACGGATATTCACGAGTATCAGAGCACAGGCTAACCTAAATTCTGAATAAAACGGGGACTGAATAAGGGATCAGGGACGTGATGAAAAACAAACAGCGGTTTAGGTCTGCTGTTTGATCTTCGGTGGGTGCATTCACACAGAAGTCGACTCGGCGTTATTATCTATTGACTGCATGGGTATATGTTCGTATGCTCGTATGAACTCATACTCACCTATAAATGTATCGCGGTTGCGCCTACATCTATCGCATTGGTGCAGCCGACGATGCTGACCGTCCTGGCTTTCAATTTCCGCGACCGCTTGCCTTATGAGAATGGCTTTTATGCACCCGACCATCTTTCATCTTCAAGCCTTGATGATACACTCGAATAACGCCAAACTCAACCATCTTCGGAATACGAGTCACAGTTTTCTATCTGATAACACTTTTCTCAAATTAAACATGAAAATATTCAAAGCTTTTTCAAGCACCCCTTTTCTACCCTTCTTCTACCAACTGCCCTTCTTCTACACCCTTTTCCAACATTTTTTTTCAACCTCCTTTTCCAAAACACTTTTCCAATCCTTTCTCCCATGCCGTTTACAAGTCTTTTTTTTGGAACCTGATTTTCCATCCCCTTCGCGAAACCAATTTTCCCAAACCAACTTTTCTGACCTCCTTTTTAAAATCTTCTTCAAATCCGGGAATTAAAAAAAATCCGGAATTGTCCTTGATTTTATTTTTCATGCGAGAAGTGGGTTTCCAGTTTGAAAAAACTTTTCCGAATGATAAATCTTATAAATATTTTTATTTGACACGTTTCGTTAAATTATTATTAAATTATTATTGGAGTTTAGTCTCCGATCGTAATTAAATGTTGATATGACGCAATTAACTAATTAAAATATTTTTTTACAGATACCTATACGAAAACGGCTGTTTTTGGGGACTCTAGCAAGCATAAAAGCCTAATTTTTGAGTGGTAAGTAGCTTGCTCTCAAATAGTGTAAGTATTAAAAAAAAAGCCGATTGCAACAAGTCATCCCTAGAAAGAGGGATGAGGATTGCGCGCGTCGAATTACGGCAGAGAACGTCGTGCAATTCAATTAATAACATTCATTCGAATGCGTCCATTAATTTCTTTTTAGCCTCTACCAGGGGTAAAAAGGGTTTAGAGTTGCGTCGGCAGCGGCAGCAGCCGTGTCGTTTAAAGGAACGGCAACAGAGCGCGAGGGGGCGCAAATAAGGCGGGTGTGTCCTCAGACCTCGAGTATAAATAAAAAACGAACGAAAGAACGAATAAATATCCCAACGAGGAGCGACAAGTGGAGTACAGAGTCTGAAGGGATAACGAGGGAAGAAAGAGAGGCTACCGCCGCAAAAGAACATTTTAATTAATATTATTCACTTCTTAACTTAACGATCAAACGTTCGCCTTCCTCAAGTTGGCCCAGAAGGGGCAAACAACAAGCTAGAAGATTTCGAGCCTCTGAGACTCGAATAAAGAGAGAAGCAGAAAAGAAAATATTTTTCGGCTCAAACAATTCTGATGCCGTTAGAAAAATTTCCACTTGCGGAGCTTTGCTGAGAATCATGTACTCTTTTCTCTTTTAGTTAATTTAATTATTCCTTTCTGGAAAATCTCTCCATACTCTAAAAATTCTCTTAAGTCTAATCATTTCAGATCCTGAATTTATTCTCTGAAAGCAAATTCTCTGTTTTTTCTATTTTTGAATGGGATATAAATTCTTTTTCATATTAAATAAGAAACGAAAGTAGCGAGATTTTTGAAATATGTCTTTATGTTGGGAACGCGAGCAATTTCGAGAGTGGTTGAAATTCGCTCGACTCGAAACCGAAGACGCGAGACTCGTAGCAATTTACACAAGATGGTGTCTATTTGATAAACGATCGAATTCCCTCGAAAGAAATCCACATTCGCGAGGAGGGTTTTTTTTTTTTTTTTTTTTCTTTTCTTTTCTTCAGCCCCAATATACCGCGGGCGCCGTTGCGCGTTTTGAATACATTCATGCCACATACACTGGCAACCGCTCTACTTGAATTCTCGGCGAATATTGGCGATCTTTTTGATGGAAAGCGACGGATGATGCATGGAGACGTCAAATGTCGAGCGCCGCTTTGCGGTACCGTTTACACTTTACAAGCCCCTTCACGATTCCTCGCCTCGCATGTCTTCTCTCATCATCCGTTCTTTTCGCTGCTACTTTTCATTTTTAGGGAAAAAAAGCACGCTCAAATTTCTCAAGGGTCGGAGATGTGTTCAAATTTGATATAATGGGCTTGACGATTAAAAAAGAAAAGGATTAATACATAAATCTGTCCATATCAAAGAAATTATTTCCAAATTTAATTTAAAAGCTTAATTTACTTTTTATAACACATCCACTAAAAAATACTTTTCAGTCCCTAGGGAGTAAACCAGTACTTTTTGTTTTGTTGGGGGTAAAAGTATAACTTTAGTTCAACTGAGAAACTTTCAATATGTATTTAAAAAGTCTTTGAAACTGTCAGGAAGACAAAGCTTCCTCTACGTAGAAGCGAAAAGAATGAAATGGACCACAATGTGGTAGCCGATATAATAACAACTTAAGCATTCTTTTTGTCATCTTTAAAGTACATTGAGTCGAGCAATAAATAAACGTACTCTGTACAGGGACTCGGCGATAATACGTGATCCCCTTGCGTTGAATACTTAATGCTAAGTACTCACTATATCTGCATATACACCCCCTGTTCTTCTATCGCTCGCTTGTATCTCCATTTCTTTGCGCGGAAGTGTATTCCTACGTGCGTTCGAAGTGCGCGGGTACTCAGTTTTCATATGTGCACAACTTCACATATGTGTATAAATTTCTGTCATATATATGCATATATCTATATGTTTATATAGACATAGAAATATATGGGCATGAGTGTATGTGTACACAGCAAGAAGTAGAGAGGGTGGGTTCGCAAAAGAACGCGAGCATACGTAATACGGTAAGGGGAGGCCCACTATTGAGTCGCAACACAATAAAATAACACGAAATACTTGCTCTAGAGTGAACGAGAAAGACAGAAAAGGAGGGACGATACTGCACGGCGCTTGCTGAATTGGTAGAAGGGGTAAAGCGAGAGAGAAAATTGGGAAAAGGGAGAGAAAAACAGAGAGAGGAGATCCCACCACCGTAAGTGGGGGTGGTTTCTTCCGTGTGTGTGCATGCATTATGCAAGAAGATAATGCTCTCGCATACTTTGTCTATATGGGGATAACGCGGAAATCCCCCTTTCCGCTCTTCCGCTTCGTTCCGGGGAAAGCGTCCGCGTGTATGATTCTTTGGAAGGCACTGAAGCTGCACTTCCCATTTTTGCCGGAGCGATTAGCCCAATTCAATTTATGAATTATTTTTTAATATTTTCCTCTGGATATTATCGCCAATTTTTCATTCTTTGAGAAAGACCAATTACTGTGCACTTAGAATCTTTTGAAACCCGTTCCCTTTCCCACCCCCCTTTTCCAACCTCATTTTCCAAACTCCTTTACACATTTCCTTTTCATAACACCTTTTTTTTATGTTTTTGAACCTATTTCAAAACTTAGTTTTGCGAATCTGGTTTTCCACCCCCTTTTCCAATCTCATTTTCCGTACCTATTTTCCATATCATTTTTCCAACCACATTTTCAACATTTTTTTACAATTTTTATAAACCTCTTTTCTAAAGAGTATTTTCCACCCTTTTCAAAACCCCCTTTTTTCGACCTTCATTAATCTCTTTTTCTACGCTGCTTTTCCTAGCCCCTCCTCAAACCTAATTTTCTGATACGATTTTTACCATTCCCTCCCACTTTATTTACTTCCTTCTTGAAACCTCTTTTCCCACCTGATCCATTTTCCAAGCCCCATTTCGAACCTTCCCAGAATTAAAGATAATAATGAAGAATTTTTTAACGATTTTTGTCCACATATGAATTAAAAGCTAAATAATATTCAAAACATCAAAACTGACTAGATCTGTGACTATAAAAAGGGAACAGCACAAAGCAAAAAGTGCAGTTATCTAATCAACCCCCAGAATAATAAACTTTAGTGACTTGAGTTTCTCACTAAAGTAATTTCTTTAAATAAAGTACATAATCCACACAAAACTCAAACCAGGATATCTCCTTAAAATCGATTTCTCTCTCGTTTCTCTCTCTGTCTCGCGACTGGTTTTACCTCCCGTGGTATCATATCTTACCGTGCGTTTCGCGTTCTTTTAAATAGGAACTTGCGAAATATTCATGGTAGATATTCAGCCCCATTCAAATACACACAAACCCATTGCCAGGTAGCCGTGGTGAACGAATAACCTAAGTAAGCTCTCACATCCACATTCTCATGAAAGTTTACGCGTATCTATTTCTGTGGTTTTGCACGTACACGCACACACAGGGTGCCGATAAAACACTGCGGTATCCGCAGGTTTCGCGCTCTGCCCCGTCATAAAAGAGCCCCGTGTATGCCGGTGCCGTATCTTTAGAAATATTGGTTAGATTTACATATTTTACCGTAAAGAGAAGTAGTAGGTACCTACTGCTGAGTAAAGGAGGTTCGAGTGGGGCATATTGTGGAATGAGGGGGTGGTAGGGTGCGTGGAACGAGGGGGTGGCGAATGGGAATCCAGGGTTGCTTGAATGCGGGCGGCTTCAGAGATGCTAAATATTAATACCTAGTAGTGTTCCTTTTATGCTCTGTTTCTCCCACCACCCACCTCTATCACTCTTTGGCAACCACCAACTCTCTTTTTCCCTTCCTTTACTTTCTCTACTTTCTCAATTTTATCCACCGACGTGGATTATCCCATCATGGCTCAGAGATGCGTTCAACTTTTAGATCTCTAGACATCCTTCTTTTTAAGGAAAATTATGTGTTTTAATGAAGGCTATTCGTACACCTCTTTTTCCACCTCTTTTTCTAATCTGGTTTTGAAAATCCCTTGTTCAAACTGTTTGTCCCACACTCTTTTTGCAACCACCTTTTTAAACCGCTTTTCTCAATATGTTATTTCATCATCTTTTCCAATCTCTTATTCAAAACCTTTTTTCAAATTTCCTTTTGAACCTTCTTTTTATAATCGTTTTTTAACACGTTTATATAAAGGGTTTAGAAAAAGTGTTTGGACAAGAAGGTAGGAGGAAGGGGTGTGAAAAGAAGTTTAGAAAAGGAATTTTAAAGAGGGAGTCAGGAAAAAGTTTTGGAAAAGAAGTTTGAACATGGTGAAAAAAGTGATTGAGGAAAGGGAGTTGATGAAGGGGGAGATAGGAAAATGGGTTGGTATAAGTTAGTTGGAAAAGGGGGTTGGAAAAAGAAGTTTGGAAAAGGAGATCAAAAAAACGCTTGAAAAAAAGGGTGAAAAAAGAGATTTGGAAAAAAGGAGGTTGAAGGATAGACCTAAAAAAATGAGTTTGAAAACTGAGGGTAGGAAAAAGGGGTCAATAGCCTCTCTGTGGATAATTTAATTCACCTTTTACTTCAATTTTTCAGGTCAAAAATATTTTTCCCCGCACTGTGAGTTTTAATTCCTTCTCAATCTCTTTTTTCTCATTTAATTCCTCTTTTTTCAACTCGAGTATTTGGTAGGATGTCAGGGTTATTTCTGAAGTGGTTTCAAGCTCAGCTGATTATGTTTATTCATCCGCACCAGGACTAAGTATATTTTCGGTTCTTCTGATCTCTCGCGGGATGATTCTAAATTGTTCCGTAACGGCGGCTCGACATTTGTCGAGGTGGTTCCAACAAGAAGCCCTATAGCCCCGTCAGAACGACGGGTTTGTAATTTGTGCTCGGTGACGCGAGCCACGAGACTGCTTTGACGCTGAGTAATTTCTCCTATTAACTTTACATCATAATTACTGATATGCTTTTGTGAGCTAAGTCGCATGTGAATAAATCCCATTCAGTGCTTTCCTACCTCCGAAGTTACTTTGTATTCCGAGTCTCACAAATTAGAAACCAAAAACAATCTATTTCCATTTATTATTTACTTCCTGAAATGAATACATCAACATTTTTTCCTTATGGTGTTATGAAGCTATGATTTAAACAGGAACTAGAAGGAGGAACAACTGTTTCATTCAGACCCTCTGCATTTGGGTACTTCCACTTTAAGACGTTCCTGTCTTGAATTTGCTACTGCAAACCCAAATAGCCCAGATGTTTATATTTAGAGGTCCACCTCACGACCGAGGTCATAGAATACTCATGAATGCAAAATTGACTTTGCATACTTCCTTCTTGATTCGAACTGGATTATTCTTTGAAAAAAATCTTCGGTCAGAATTTTATTACTTCCCAAACTATTGAAGGGAAAGACTTCTTTAATTATTCTTTTAAAGTTATTAAAGGGAAGCTTTAAATCTTCTGAAATTGAATTCAATGGAAAAAATAATGAATAATCTGGAATCTGCGATTTGATCACAAATGAGTGGAAATGAGGATAGAGGATCAAGGCAATAGCCGGAAGGTAGTGTCGCGTTAGAGTTGGTTCAGTGCTCTTCAGTTCTCTGGCTCTTCAGCTCTGAAGTCCCTCTTACACCTTATTCCTCGCCAATTCGCAACAAATTGTAATTTCTAGAAACAAATTGAATATAAACGACGACGTAATTCGAATGCCTGCTGCAGCGGCACCAACATAATAATGATGACGGGCAAAGAGAGCGAGAGAGACAGGATGAAGGAGAGAAAATCGTCGGCAGGCAGTAGCACTGTAAGCAAGGACGTAGCCATGCGCAAAACAGCAATCTTTCGAGGTAATCTCTTTAATAAATGTAGCATACGTTCTCTCGTTTCGAATTGCGTCTGCGTAATGGCCTCTCGTCATACCACCTCCCTTGTTTCTCATCCTTTTCAGTCCACTGGATATCCTTGATGAAAAGACTTTTCCACTCGTATGCAGAAAATGCATTACTTTTCTCTCAACTCGAAAGAATCTTCAAAATTAGTCTCTCTCTTTATTCTACACTTTACAAGGGTTTAAAAGACTTCAGGTTATAAAGGACAATGGGATAAGGGGGTTGAAAAAGTGATTTGGAAAAACGAGGTCCTTAAATTCCTGAAAATTTCTTGAAATTCCTCAAAAAAATAATAAAATCCTGAAATTCATGAATTCTATAATAGGTTTTCCCTGACTGGCCGCCACCCTGATAAAAGCTTAATTAAATTACCCAAAGCGAGGCTATTTTAGCCACTTTAAATCTTTGAAATGGTTTTCGAATTGAGAGTTAAAAGAAAATTTCGAGGAATTCGAGTTAGATATAAAATCTTATAAGTATTTCAGAAAGGTGAAATCCCGAGGGTTTTTATTTTATCTTACAGTAGATATGGACCTTGTTCGTCAGACGAAGAGCTACCTACACTGTATTTATTAAATGACTGTTCTTTATGAAAATTTAACTGAAATCATAAAATTTTTACTACCTACATACAACTATTTTTGAAAGGAACTTGTTCGATTAAAAGTAATACTGAATAAATGTCATTTGCTCTTTGTTACGAGAATTTTTTGAGTGACTTGACTTTTGTGGAGCGCATAAATTATTCTGACCATTGAATGTAGCGGACAATCGAGAAGTCGTCTTTCTTGTCTCGGATCTTTGTGCGCGTGGAAGTAAGTCCAATTCGATCCTTGGTGGGGTGAGATCATTTCAGTATTTGCGTAACTGTGGATGCTCGGAATTCTCCAGACCCTTCCTTGACAGAGGGTCGATCCCTCCTTCTTGTCATTCTCAATCGAATTCTGTTTTCACAACGGCGTCTGCGGAATCGGCCAGATTCCTAAGACGTTGTTGTTCCATTTCGAATCCTTAGACCCAAACCAAATCCCCTTCTAAACGTCCTCTTATCTCCCGGAAAAATTCAAATTCTTCTGACCACTGTCCGAATTCTCCAGCAGCTATTGCAAATACCAATTTGACACGCGAATAGCCAAAACCACACAATTTATACATAGAATTTAATGAAACTTTACATCACTTTCCTTACGTCCAACTCAATAGAATTGAAGAGCTTTTTGATCAAATAAATAGAAGGAAAATGTTGAACTCAGCATGAAACAAATCAATTTTCTTCCTTTCGATGTTATTGCATTAGTAGTAAACTCAAAAGTCATGTTGAATGTAATACGAGCGACATATAGTGAATATTTGAATTCGACGGCACTAAACCAGCACTAAATCTTGTACAATCAAACTCTATTGTTTACCTAGGTCTGTCAGTCTGCATCATACCGATCCAGCGGTTACATAATACATATATATGCGCATTTCGTCGCGTCTGCGTGAATTTGCGAACCTACGAGTCGTTATATCGAGGCATCACTTGTACTGACGACGCGTACAGATCACAATGGAGAAGTTGACTGCTTTTGATTTAACGGGAAACAATGGCGACAGACACTACTTACTTGCAGTTATTGTGGGTTGCATATATCCGACCATAATTCCCGATAATTACGCCAGCAAGTCATATTCATCGCTCAGCTTCTGAATTTCAAAAACTGCCATACTTTACAGTACAAGCGTGAACCTTTTTTCAAAAATTCACATACTCTGCATTTGTATGGAAGAATTTAATTGAACACTTCAGTAGTACCAAGTACTATCCACATTGTGCGAACATCCAAGTAATTCTGATTATCCAAGAGTTTAAAAATTCATTATATCATGCGTTCATTAGTTCAACATCAACCGGTTAATAAAGTTATACTATTGTTAGTATCCTCCACAGATTTTTCATTGGCAAGAATTACTTCTCCAAGAATTAAAGAAGCAAGTCTGGAGTTTCCAATGACTGAATCTGCCCTGTTGTTCACTGGAAACGATAAGCAGTAAATTTTGAAGTCCGAGAGGTCGTAAAACGATCCAAGGAGTCCTTATCCAGGAGACCGGGTAATTACGAATCCTTTACCACCAACTTGGATCGATCCGCATGTTTTCTCACACCATGCCATAAAGTCCACCCCTTCGTCTACTGTCTTGTACCGACAAGTACGAAGGACATTAGAGAAGTCTAGAATATGCCTAGAGTGCGACTTCTATTCAACTGAAATCTTGGCTCCAGATCTATAATTCCCCTCAACACATTCCCTCACCTTCACGCGTGTCGATAAGTGCGTGTTCGTGCAATATCAGCATGTCGGAAATCTGTATACATGCAATGCAATGGTAGAATCGAATTTGGTATGTTAGGCTACCAAGGGGTAAGAAAGCTCCTTCACCCCATTATTTCCCCATCTTCAGAGTTTGAGTGGGAGGATCTCTCATTCAATACGGGTGTATTGTTCGCGTCTTATCATAATGTCTCATAATTAATATCTCTGCATTGTGGTATGGATGGATAGGCAGGCTTCGCTGTCAGAGCCACTGATAGCAAAAGCTGTGCCAGCCAACCAGTCGTCCTGTCTGACGCAGGATCCAAAGGAGTGCTCCTTCGAGTAGTCGACGTTGGTTTGAAAACCACTCCCTTATCGCTCAAGACGCTGATACTGAGAGCCGATTAGTTTCCCAAGTCGCGACTCGTCGAAGACAGCATGCCAGCTCTATGACTCTGAAGTTACGACACTTGGATCCAGGGCTAATTCTGTTCTGATAATCTAGTCAAATAAGTTCCTTTGCGTGGACCACACGATACTTTTTAACACTGGTCTCTTGGAAATCGTCCTTTTTGGTCTCTCTGATTCTCTATTCTTTGCTTTATTCCAAGGCTTGTATAATCTGTCTAAATAGGGATCGTGAGTCAGTGATTCAAAATGTGAATCGGACACGGCTTGAAGGTGAATTATACGTAACGATATCCTCACGGGATACTTATTTACATCCGAACATTGCGGAAAGCGTATTTCCGATGTAAATACTTACGTATCGTTAAGTTAACAGTATTCAAACAGAAGCCGACTTCGCTCCTGCGATTCGAACGTTTTGTAATGTGTTTGTACAATTCATTTCACCCTCTGCTGAACTCGCGCCAGATATTCCTATTTTTGTCTTATTTTAGTATTTCACATTCCCCTTGTTACATGTTTCGTATTTTCTTTCATTTTTTGAAAAATTTGCGCAATTTTTTTTATCAGAATAAATAATGGCCGAAGAGTCCAATTAAAACTATTAGTAAACATTTGTTCCTAACCGAGCGATTTGAATTTTTCGAGTTGATACTTTGTGGGATCAAAAACATAGCCCTGAAGAATGGTGAGATTATTCAGCAAATAGCGCGAAATGTTTTGTAAACTAATCAAGGTTTACATTGCCTCTTTGAGTACTAAAGGAGAGGCGTCTTAGTTGAAATAGGAGAACATCTTCTCTAAACAAAGTAGTCCAGCACAAAGGATCGTGGGTTAGTCTCGAGGCTGACCTAATTTGTACAGGTTGAAAGACGACAACCTGGAAACTCTAAGGTCTCCTCTTCGATTAGCATCATAGGCGAGGTCCCGAAAACAACCTTGACTGGATGCAAGACATCTGAGGATGGACAGCTCTTAGGAGCTTTGAGGGCCCAAGGACTGGGCTCTTGGAATAGACGATAAACAGACTGATGGAACTATCTGGAGAGCTTTCCTCGTAAGCTCAATTACGATTGCACTTCCAAGAGTCTGTAGCGACATTTCCTTTCCTCTCGCTTTCTCCAGCCTCTTGTCTTTCTCTTTCCTTCTCCCTTGATCTTCTATACTCTTCAGTGACGGTCTATCTAACCATCTATTCAACTATATCCTACACTCTCTCCGGATGATATTTCGTATACCAACTGTAATTGAATGCATACACCGCGGTGCTCACAAATGCGATCGTCCGACGTAGACGTTAACATAAACTCTCGCTTCCGAGAACTTAGGTCTTAAGGCGAATCCGCATCGTGCACTTATGTACTGCGAAATTGAGCAAGTCTCTCTTGTGTCTGCGGGTAGCTTCTGCTAGAGTCGATTCGACTCAATCTGCAGTTTTGTCTACATTTGAAATGTTAGTGAGTTTCAATTTAAGGTAATTGAATTGAAATTAGAGTTGTATTATTGATCTAAATGATTGCTTGATCAGATGCGGATCAATGATGAGAGATCTGATTAAAGTTGGAATAGAATTGATAAAATAAATCAGTTATTTCCACTGGAAAATAAACCGAGGGAAGCAATTTAACCATCTGGCTAATCAATCACATTCCCAAGCCCTGAACCCTCCATCAATAAAAAAATCTGATATTTTCAGCACGCTATTCTTTCATTCGGACATTCAAGTAGTACGAGTCAATGATTGACGCTCCTTTCTCAACCCCCTCTATACTCTTTCCGCATCAGCAACCGGGTAATTTTAGGTTGTACCACTTTTTACCGCGGCAAAACGTCGCTCGTAAACCGCTCTTAGACTTTCTGGTATGAAGTATGAGCTTAGCGTGTAGTACTGAAGAAACTATCATACAGAATACGAAATTAATCGCACCTTAACCTGCGCCATTAGTCTGGGGGGTATAAAAAGCCACGGTGATATAAAAGTCGAAGGGCTTGTTGTTAAACAAAAAAGGAATGAGAAAGAGAAAAGTGAGGGGGGACAGAGAGAGAGAGAGAAAGAGAAAAGAGAGAGGAAAGCGAGAGTACACTGAATGTATGGAGATTTCGGAGTCATGCGATTCAACTATAAAACTCGGCGAGTTTTGCAGCTGGCGAGGCGTCGTGCCCCCGAAGCCACCCCCTGCCACCCCTCACCCTTCCTTTCCGCCAGTTCTGCAGTTATTTACGGTTTGATTCGCCTTATCTCCACCCATCCTTCTCCACCCGGTATCCTCATCCCTACGAGGCGCGTTCGACCCCCGTGAGTACAACCCGCTCCTCGCAAACCACCCCCCGAAACCACCTAGAGATAGCATTCGAACCACCTAAAGCCACCGCCGGATACCGCTTTTACTTCGCCCCTGCTTCTTCGGCTTCGTTTCCGCCGCCAGCTTCGTTATTACCGGCTCCACGCGGTGGTCGCTCGCTGATTTATCGGCTTGGATTAAATATTCGCCACCATGAGTGTTGCGTGTCCGGCGAAGCGATTTACCCCGAAAAAATTTCAGTCACTCACTCGCTTGCTCCTTACTTGAAGTTTACACTGGAAATTCGCAGGGTATAAGATTTGGGTCATTATTCATTTATTTTCTACATCCTTCGTCCTTCGGCCTCCTCTTACCAACTGCCTTATCTTCCATCTTTTATCCTCCATCTACTATTTTTGATCTTCCTTCATCCACCTTCCCTTTTTTACCTTTCTTCTCATCCTCCCCCTCTTCCCCTTATTCCCAATCTCTTCATCCACTATCTTCCGTTCCCTTTCCTTTGTCTTCTGTTGTTGGTCCTCGATTCACAATCCTTTATCCTCTTTTTTTTTCGTCCTTTCAAACCCCCTTATACTTTATACTCTATATTCTGTTATCCTTTCTCTGGCCTTCATCGTTCATCCCTTGCCCTCTTCGACACAACCTTTACAACTCCTTTATTCTCTATTTTTCATCTCTCACCTTCCTTTTCTCACCATTCTCCACCTTCTCCTCCTTTTGCCCCTCTTTTTCAAACCTTTATCCTCTATTCTCAGTCCTCTGTTCTTCATCCTCCGTTCTTCAGCCTTTATCTACCATTCCTCTCCTTTCCCATTTTTCACCTTCTCCTTTTCATACTTCCTCTTCTTCCTTTTTTGACCCTCTTTCCTAGTTTCGTCCCATTCTGCCCCTATTTTCTCAATCCCCCTCTTCCTCCTATCACTATCCTTCCTACCCCTTTTATCCTTTTCCTACCACCAATTCTCTCCTGACTCAACTTTAACCTTCCCCTTCTCACCATATTCCCTCGTCCCCCTCTTTCCAAATCTTCATTATCCATCCCCATTAATTCACCTTCTATTCTATCTCTATTTCCCAACTTCTATTTTCCTTCTTAACATCACCCTTCCCCTCCCTTTTCAATCTTTTTTTCCAACACTTTTGAGCTCCATTCTCCTTTAACTGAATCCATCTTCTGCTCTTTCCTCCCTCACACTCTTAGGATAAACCGTCCTTAAAAATGAGAAAGGAAGAGGAAGAATAAAGAAGCTAGTGGAAAGAGTAGAAAGGAGAATGAATAAGAATTTAGATGAAGGGAGTTGGTACAGAACAATAGATTAATGAAGATGAAAGTAGAGTGGTTATTAGAGAGAAGGAGGAATATATGAGAAAGTGTGATAAGCGCAAAGGAGATGGAGACTGATTTGAAATAATTGTGAATTTGATATAAGACCTTGTGCAATCAGGTGAATGAAATAAATAATTGTGTAGAAATTATGTTCTCTGGTTTGAGTTCCACTGAGCTGCTCAAGTCATGTCAAACTTAAAAGAGTTTGCTGAAGGTTTGCTTTCCTGTTTAGCAGTGGAAAACAAATTTATCGCAAAGGGTCGCTACGTTTCTTTCGATTTCTTTTGTCCATGGGATGTGGGAAGGAGGGTGCTTTGCTCATAGAGACGCGATAAGTTGGTACCGCCGACCGTGCTGTGGTCGTATTATTATTAGTATTATTATTGTTGTGGTTACATCGACCGCGATCACTCAAACTCGTTAAAACTTTCGGCATTACCGACTTCGGCCTGCATTTCACTCGAATTCGTGCACTTTCATCCCTCCCTCAATCTACTTTTCGTCGTCTTTTTGGCAAAGTGCACCAAAACATGTTCTGTCATGTTTGTCATATCACGGCTTCTGCTTCATAGACGGTCCAAATATGGCCTCTATTATTTAATCAATTTCCCCTGCTATTTTATCATTTTTTCTATTTTATGTGGGTGTGGTCTAAGATGTCATTAAAGGGCGTGGCCAAATAAAATAAGCGGAGATTACAGAAAGTAGGCGTGGTACATCACACAGAAAGGGTGTGACCAAACATTTGGGCGTAATACAATAGGCGGGTTTAGAGAACGTAGGCGTGTCCTGGGACGCCATAAAGGCGTGATCAACGAAAATGGAAACGACTTATCATTATTAACGGGCGTGGTTATAGAAACTGGGCGTTCTTATCGAAAGTAGGCGTGGTTAAATGGTTAAGTGTTTGAATGTAATTTACAGAGGGGAGTAGAGAGAGTTAATAGGGGGGTGAATGTAGATTGGATGAGGAGGGGGTCTTGATTTATGAAATAGCAGCGGCGAGATCTTTTTGTAATACTCAATTACTCCTTAGAGAAGGAGGAGAATGGATAAACTTCTTGAATGGATAAATTTGGGAACGATTGCCTTAATTTCAGTTCGGCATCGAATTGGCTCGAATTTATGGTATTTGAGCATGGCGTGTCATGAAATCAAGAAAAGTGGTAACTAGAATTCTATCTTCGCCGGGAATCGATCCGCGATGAAGTTTCCGGACCGAAGAGGCAATAACGAGAAGCGGGAGTTAATATCGTGCCAAGCGTGCGTCGAAGAGAGAAAGCGAGACGAGCCAATACATCATGACTCGGTCGTCCATTCGCTCGGTTAGCAGACCCGCCAAAACAGCAATTACCCTCGCAGAATCAAATGAAATAAAATTGCATTATCTGGCATGCCAGGCCACGATCAATCATACACCCTTTAGTCCAAGCCCTCGTCGAGGCCGCCTTTCGCGAGGATAAAGGCGTGTGGAGGCCTCCTTACGTGTAGGTGAATCGACGAAAGTGGAAAAGAGGAAAAATAGATTCGAGGGAAATGGAAGAAGAATGTGTTTCAAATCGAATTGCCTTATCCCAGATGTTAATCGATTAGATTGAATAAACTCTGCATGGTTGAAGAGTTGGACACTTATTTAATAGGGAGCGATTCACTTGTAGAATGAATTTTAGTTTTATAACTTATTCTCCTTTTTTCAATTGAGTGTTAAAGACTTTCCCTTTCTCATTTAATTTGTATCAATGTTACAAATTAGATCAGTCACTCCTCGTCGCAAGAGTAAATAAATAATTAGATTCTCTGAAGACTCAGTCTCTTGGAATTTCACTCTCGATACTCCCTTTCGATCCAATCACGAGGAGCCTTCTCAAGAATTGAATGGCAGTGATTGGCACTTAATGACGATATTTCTAATACTATATTACAGTTGATTTAGAATTCGGAATCTTCATTTTTCATTTTTATTCTCCGTCTTGTCTATTAATAATGGTTTATGAAGTAATTAGTAAATTATGCAAATTAAGAACCAATTTAGACAGTAACTGTATTTGCATCTGAGAGGTCGAAGGTCGATATTACAGGTGGTTTATCAAACACTTAGCTAATTCTACGGGCTCAGTCAGTGTTCTACAGAAACGTAAAAACAGTGAGTGTGGAAGCTAGACATTCAAAGGTCTCCTGCTGCGTTGCCCCGAGCACTGGCTGGCACTGCCTGTTTATATTTACTTACTCTTACCCAGTGACTCTCAATCTTCTTCCGCTTTAGTCTTCAAATCTCAATATTACTCAAGTTACTTAACTTTTAGTTTTCATTTATGAAGGAGAATTTCAAAATTAACCGCCCAGATCCGAATTACTGCCCTTTGAGTTAAATCCAAACTCAAAGGTGGACGACATTTTTAATTAGCGAATAATAATTAGAAAAAGCCTTTATTTGGATTCAAAAGTTGCAGAGAAGGCATTCCACGCATTTTGTAAAGTTGGTGTAACATGTTTTTACTGGAAGTTTAATTTAATTTAAACTAAAGAATTTTAATTTCAGGGCCTTTTGAGATATAGTTATGTGCCGAACTTGAGGATTGTTCGGATGCTCATTTTTCTTCTTTGATGATGATGATGAGTGAAGAAGGAAAATGTAAAAATATAGAAGGAGGAGAGACATAGGGGCTATTCCACAAAGAGCTTTAGCTCGGTTTTCCTTTGTATTAGGTCTAGCAAAAAGACCAAAATGGACTAAAAGACAATGCGTTATATCTTTTCCGTGTGAATTTTCAACACATAGATATTCACCTTTCTCGGAAGTGGAACTATATAAAAGATACGGGAAAAGATAAATTCATTATTTGCTGGGTAGCTTTTTTGACATAGATGCGATTGATAAATAATGTGATGTGGTTTCCTGGAAAGAGAGAAAGAAAGAAAGAGAAGATTGATAGATAAACTGAGAGAAATACGTGACAACTGCCGAAGATATTTATTTGTTCTGGGAGGAGTATAAGCTTAATCCTCCGGACGACAGTGATAGAAATATGGTTCCATATTGTCTCCATATATCATCAGGCTTTCCAGCCTTATATATATATATATATATATATATATATATATATATATATATATATAATAGACCGCTTTGATCACACCCTTCGCGAAAAGAGTCTTATAGTAGAAAAAAAAGGTGTATAGAAGGCGACAGTCTATAGGAAGCTCAAGGTCATTCGAATTTATTCTTTACATCTTGATTTTTTATTTCGGGGGAATAAAATTACTTGTTAAGAGTAAAGAATAAAAAGCCAAATTCATAATTTTGTCATTTCAGTACTTCTATAATGATGTAGAAGTGAGTCCTGGTTCCTGATTCGAGGGAGTAGAGTCGGGCATTAAATTGCATCTCCAATGCTTATTACGTCGCTTACATCGAAGGAATCATAATTATTTGCAATTTTACGGTAGAGAGAATGTAATTATAATACGAGCAAAGGTTTCCAGTACGTTGTGGGGTCGCGAGATGCTGTCGTAGTGACTTCTCGAAGCACCCCTCTCCCCCAAAGTTGTAACCCCCATCCCCATTCCCATTACCATTGCACGTCAGGAACGAGCGGTGCTCGCCAAAGAGCATTTCATCAGAAGCGCTGTGGAGTTCCACAGACCACTTAACTCATAAATGAGGGATTATTTCATCGTGTAAACGTGCATGGACCAAAAAGCATTACAATTAACGTCAAGCAACTCCGCGAGCGATGCAGCTCGACTCAACTACAACGAGGCTCTGCAAGAATACGGAAATGCCCTGGTGTAGGTACAACGCAAAATAGAAACGCCACAGGGCACACGACCTGTCTCTACGGGACGGTGTTAGTTCTAGAAATACGGAAAAGGGGGGAGAATAAGATGGTAACTCGAGAAACAATCAAATTTTATTAGAAATTCAATTAGAAAGGGAATATGAAAAGTGGATGTGGTTTATTCGGGAATAAAAGATATGTAATCAAGAAATAGATTCAAAACTGCTTTTCCAACGTCTTTTCCAACGTTTTTTCCAACGTCTTTTCCAACCTTCTTTCCAATCCTTTTAAGGGGTTTGGAAAATTGGGAAATAGGAATAGGAAATCTGTGCAAAAATTCATAAATTCACAGATATTTGTAAATAATGAGCAAATTGAAAAGATACGTTTTGTTTAATCCAGCTGACGTGTATTTCAGATGCGCAGAGATTAAAAAATACACACGGGAATTGTCCCTGGGTACTCCGTCGATAAAAAGTTTTTGCGCAATGGTAGGAACGAGTTGAAAAAGAGAACTTGCTAATAGCCTCCACGTTTATCCAGATCGGAACTTTTCTACGAGTGAGATAATTACAACACGGTCTGTCCATCTGTTCGTTCACCGTTGGGTAGTCCGGCGACCTGTCGGGTATTTAGTTACTACTTTTTTATAATTAATACCTAGGGTGGCGAATGAAGTTAGTGATGGAGTGGAAGGGTTGGTCGACTGGGAGGAAAAAAGAAATATTGTTCCTAAATAAATACCTACTCAGTCTACAAGTGAAGCTTCCACTTTTCAAACTATCCTTCTTTACTTTCAATTATACATTTCTCGTCTCCAATTAAATAGTTTAATCCAAATACTAGTTTCTCATATTCTACGAAAGGAAATCATTTCCCAGTTCTGAATTTCGAGATGAAATGTTGAAATGTTAGTTTTAAACAAGTCTACTAATTACGATTGAAATATATAAATTGTGAAAGAGGATTTTTGGGTATATGTACTATTTCTGAACCCAGATTTTAGGATGACATTGTTCAGATATCTTCATCGGTAGAAGCACGACAGCCATTTACTCAGATAATGATGCTTCAGTTGAGAACGGTTCGACTCAGTTTTTCCTTTATTATCTCTTCAGCAAAATATGCTCTTCTTTTTTTTTATTTCCTCCATCCCGCCCACTATTGTTCCTTCATAAAAATGACGGACCGCGAATCTATAGTTACACGCATAAAGAACACAATGAAAGACGTATGGAAATAGTCAGATAGAGAGCGAGGCTCAGTTCTATGTATTCGTTATAAATTCCAGTTTACAGTCGGAGTGCCGCACTCGAATGCACTTGTCGTGCACATTTAAAAGTGGTAATGACGCATTGTTGCGAATTATGTTATCAGTCCCAGCAGTCGGTCCATACTGCTAATTATCAGAAAATGCTAGAGGCTGGCGGAAAAGAGAAAAGAGCGTTCTAGAGGAACGGTTTCTTCTTTCAACAGAAACCCTGCGGGCTTTTCCCGTAACCTCTGATCTAGTTTCCGGGTCGAGACTTCCTTTCTCAAAGACTTTACATGCTGCTCTTTAATCTTGTGCACACGTCGAATGCTCACTTTTTAATCTTTATTTATTCTGACTAGACATTCAAAGTAAATGGTTGGAATTTTTGTATCAGAGAATATTCCTATTTAGATAGTAATTACAAACATAAAGTAAGCTGATAGCGTAGATTCGAAATTACTTTTTAACTCGCAGTTACCCCTTTCGCTTCTCCTTTTCTCATGCAAACGATTTAATTGACCGATCATCCAAGTCTCTGGGGATTCACGATTCGACTCGCTGGTCCACCTTGGAAAGAAGAGCAGAGGAGAATGGAAAGGAGGGTTGTGCGATCGGTCTGATCTCGCTTCCTTATCTTAATTATTCCGAAAAGTTAATTAGTTTTTTCCTCTTTACCCCGCAGCATCCTTTGAGTCTACCAGTCATGGTTTAAGATTCAGGAGTGAGAATTACGACCAATGGCACGTTTACTCGCTGCTTCGCCGTTTTTATGAAGGAT
Source organism: Synergus gifuensis (assembly GCA_904066015.1). NCBI lineage: Eukaryota > Metazoa > Arthropoda > Insecta > Hymenoptera > Cynipidae > Synergus > Synergus gifuensis. Next base: position 1,515,023 of record CAJFCO010000122.1, read on the forward strand.
TGTTAATTAATTACATCCTTAATTTTTGTTATAACAGATAGATGTGATCGGTAATCAAATCATTATTGAAAAATACTAAAACTCCTAAAATTCCATCTAATCTTTTCAAATACGTTTGAAAAACAAATTGAAAGATATCGTTTTTGGTATGAAAAGAGTGGGAAAGTTTGTCTCCGATTTTAAAGTAATGAAAAATTAATATACGGATGTAATGAGAGTGCTTTCGGGCAGCATTCTTGATACATCAGAGAAAGAGAGAGGCTTTGGCTTTAGCAAACAGATGCGTTGATGGTTCAGGTCGGTTTTGTAGGTGTCGATGTAGGTGCAGTGCCTTCATATGTATCACTTGGATCTGGATAACACGCGTGGAAGGCCATTTCGACGTGCGCCTTTTCGCGTCGTTGCGACAAAGGGTGTTTTTAGAATATTGATATCGAAGCTACCGAGTGAGCGGCGCCTGCCTTTGAATGAGTCTGGAAATCCAACGACTCTACCTCTTCAATTTTTTTCACATTTTTTTTTCGTGGTTACTTCTTTACCTATCTCTCGATGACTACAGACTGACGAACGCGCGAAACACTCTTTATCGAAGCGAGCAGTCACGACATTTAAAATGACTGCTCTTCACTCGCGTTTGATCGCCCACCAAAAGTTTTTGCTTCAAAGGCACCCCTTTCAAAACGAAAAGAGTGTCTGCATTTAAGTGCTTGATTGATTTTTGCCTCATCAAAAGCAAGGTTTTTTTGCTTTTCTTCTGAGAAAAATAGAGTCGAAGAGACGGATGGAAAAAAATATTTGTCAATTGAGACTGGAAAAGGCGATTGGGACTGGAAAAGGCGATTGGAAAAGGGGGTTGTAAAAGGGGTATTTTGGAAAAAGAGGTTGAAAAACGTTGGATTGAAAGATTCGAACAAATTTGCTCTTACACATCCGGTCGATGACATTTCATTCGAGACAGAAAGAGGACCATTGTCTCACCCTATCTGATTCTCTCATTTCGCTGCCTTGACTCGTCGAGAAAGCAGAGAAAGAGCGCAAAAAGAGAGAAATTGGAGTGGGGATTGAAATAGTCGTACGATTACTTTCTTTTTGTTTTCATTTAATTACAGATGTCAAGGGGTTGTACAGACCCACCCCTCTCTTTGCACTCCTGCTTGACATCCCTCTATTATTCCTTTATTTATTTCAATTATCCGTGAGACGTGAATTTGTCATTGCCTTTAATTTCTCCCCTTTACCTCTTCCAGAATCAGAAATGATCTGACGTTTTTACTCTCATACTTTAAAAATAAAATCCTAAGCGGAGTTCGATTAATCAATTATATTTCCAATAAAAATTTATCTTTACAATAAAATATAATAAAGTAATAGTAAAAAGTAAATAAAGAATTGAGAAAAATTGTTTGACTTTGATGAGGGGTGAAAAGTGATATTTGAGCACGTAGGATTCCCATTTGTGGAATTGAGCGGGTGTTTCTGCATTGGTGATGACTCGTTGGATATTCGGTCGTCAAAATTGAGAAGGGGTGACCGGCGCTAACATCCTTTATTGTCAAACCGCATATTCGCCGTTTTCTCGATTTCACGTGGCGAATAAAAAACGAAGAAGAATGGGTAACACATCACTGCGGGTGGTAGCATCGCGACCGAAGTGATTCAAAGGGCGGAGAATATATGTATAAAAAAAGCTTCCATTTAGGAATATTGAAAATATTGATCCCTTTTAAGTAATGGATCCACTTCACTTTCAGTTGATGCTGTGATAGCTTGTTTCATGGACCACAATAGTCTTTCATCAAAATTCAGAAGTAAATACTTTTCAAAGAAAACTCTTGTGCATCACCAGCTTAAAACTATTGACATCAGAATTTTTTTATATCAGACATTTTTATATCTTTTTCGTAATTAAATCCTGAATTTTTCTGCTGGCACTTTCTTGTGCTTGACGATAAGAAATAAAAGGAAGGGACTCTTTTGTAGCAACTTTTTTCGCATTATTCTTGGCAAGAACTTATGCGACTGACTGTGATATATCGTTTTGAAGTTTCTGGTTTCCCCTGGCTATTATGGAATACGTCCTTGGTGCCATCGGAAAGCAGTAGCGAAGACATCACAAAGCGATCTGTAGGCAGATCGGGCGAGGCGAGCAATATGCCATCAAATACCCGTAACCATCAATATCTTTTGTCCCGGGTAGGATAACCACCCCCCTTTCCAAACCCGCCTTCCCCAGTTACTCCCGTTCTCTGAAATGTTTTACATTGTAAAATCAATGCCGACATCCATCAGTTTCCCTTCATTCGGTCTACTATTTATTCCTCTCATACTATCTCCATTTCTCTATACCTCTCTCGATTCCATCAGCTTTTACACCGCATCCGGTAAATCACATAATTATCGAATACGCATTTTCATTCACACGAAATGATGCATTTTTAGTTGGAAAAGTTACGACAAGCGTGTTGGAATTAATTGGAATATTTTGCATCATTTATTTTCCCTTTACAATAAATTTTGATTATAAAATCGGTACACAGAACGTGAGTAAATAACTAAATACTTAAATTGTTTAAAAGGTAAGACAGGCAATTTTGTGAATGATAGAAGAATTTGTGACAATTTGAGATTATTTTTCGTATTGTTTTATTTATCAGTAAGTAGACTTTTTTTATTTTCATACCTATACACTGTATTATTATCAGAAAGTAGGAAGTAAGATGAAGAGGAAAGAAGAAAGATGGAAGGAAAGATGGAAAATGGAAAATAGATAATAGAAGAAGGAAGATGAAAAAAGAAAGATGGAAGCGGAATATCTGAAATGAAAGGTCGTTTGTTCTTCTAATAAAAAGAAATAAAAATGCTCTGAATTGATCAAGAGTGGAAAGGATTGAAGACACTTAAAAGAACTCAATCACGAGGATAATTTTCTGGGAATCGCAAGAGGGCAATCAGGTCTTTTTAAATACCGGCGAGTGCTTGAGAGGGCCGATAAAAAGTCACTTCGCGGATTGGGTAATAAAGCTCCAATCAACGGCTTAATTATTCGATTACGTCGCGACCTGCGTCAACGAAGAGAGCGATCAAAGAAATTAAAAGAGGGAATCTAACCGAGTGGATGGCAAGCTTAAGGAATCGAACATAATTAGAAATAAATAAGAGGGAGAATCCTTTGCATCGACTATTTCTGCTAAGAGCTTCTTATTGTTTTAATTAAAACGGGGAAGTTGAGGGGTAAAAGGGGAAAAAGGAAGGTCTAAATGCCGCAGCGAAAGCCGTCCAGGAAGTCTTCTTTCTCTGATAGGATTGAGAGCTACTTCAAGCGTAAACTGGAAACAACAACGGAAACGGACCAGCAAGTCACGCCTCGATTGAGATAAAGACGTCAGTTCCTGCTTATTAGTTCGACGCTTATTTTACTTCAACTCGTTTTAGTAAATCCCTGCTTTTCTTTTCTTTTTGGGAAGAACGAAATGGACGATCGTTCTTGATTCTTGAAAAAAATATCTTCCTTTAAGGAGCATCCTTCAGTTGGCTTTCGTTTCTTTTTAGGAAAGGGAATTTGAGGTTTGTCGTGAATTTATAAGTCATCGCGACTTTTTTTTTTTTGCTTTGGGGGGGATTTCTTCTTGATAGTGGACGTAAAAGAGATGGATGTCATAAACCAACTGGGTTTTCAAGTCTCTTTGATATCTTTTAGGATTTTGCATTCTACAGAGGTAAATGTTAGATGAGTAGTCTCAAAAGGTGTATCACTTCTTTTTCTTGTCGTGTGGCAAGGTAATGAAATCTAAAAAATCGAGACCTATTCTTTTTTTTTTTCTTTTGTTTTAATACAAAATTTAATTTAAGAATTTAATACTCTATAAGATAAAATCGAGATCTTCGAGGCTCTTTTAAATTTAATCCCCACTTGAATTTATTACGGAAATAATGGGAGTTTATCATTCATATATAGGAATTGTATTTTGGACGATTGACTTGAAATTTTATTAAATCTTATTGACCTCGAGACTTTATTAAACCATATCGTGGAGCCACTGAATCAAACAGGATGGGTAACATGGGGCGTTAATACGCTGGACTATTTTTATGCTCGCGTTTGTGGACATATTGGTGGCTTTAATGTGACATAAAATTTCAGAATATCCGTTGAGCCGTATATATCGGCGCGCCTATATTGAAATACATATTTCATATGCCTTTGACGATCAACCCGCTGCCTTAAAAGCCTTAAATGCACGATCCTCGGGCTTTAAAACTTGACTTTAGTAAAGGTGATAGCTGAACAGAAAAAAAATCGCAAGCTTTTGATTCTTTTTATAAAACCGAGACCTATCGTGTTATTCTTTAGGATTGGTTGCCATAAAATCGAATGCGAAACATGAAAATATTTTGTCTGAAAAGTCTATTCATTGGATATAATAATTTATACTTTCTAATTAAAATATGCTTTATTCGGAATTAAATTTTTAATTATCGTAAAATAATGAAAGGAGAAAGGAATACATTAAAAGAGTAAATGTCAAGGATATTGTGTCTGCTTTTATATTTTCCGCTCCACACGAGAAATCTGACTTCCGGAATCGAATGCATTAGCATAATTAATTATAAAATCTGTGAAGAGAAAGCCGGATATAAAGGTGGCACAACGGAAGGGATAGGAAGAAAAGCACAGAATCACGGGGACGATGGTTATAAAACTCCCGACATGAAAATACGGAAGCAAATCGAGTAGACTTTCCTCTCGTTCCATCGCTCTCTCGTTCTTTCTGTTTACCCAGTCCATTCGACCAAAGTCATAAATTAGAATTAAAATGCAGATTTTAGAAATTTTTTCCTCTTAATTCAGTATTCCGTCCTATATGTCGAAAGAGAATGATTTTGAGTTTACCTTCAGACATTAAGTTGGTCAATATTAAAGTTTAATTTGCCTCAAACTATGTTCCCATAAATTTTTTCATACCCTTCTTGCCTAATTAAAAAGTGGAATGAGGTGTGACCAAATATTTTCAAGATTCAAATTTCTCTTTCCTGTCAATAATCGTATCTGAACAAAAAATATTGATACTATTTATTTCTCAGTTTTAGATTTCAACCTTCCGAAAGCACCAAGGACTTTTGTGTCTATCCATACTTATCTAAGGAAATTCCATCCACATTCATCTTCATCTGCCGATGGGGTAATGCAAACGACTGCGTCTTGAATCCAGCGGAGAGAATCCTGAAATGCAATATTCTGCAATATTCACTGACGAGAGAGAAGAAGGTGAGCTGGTGAGTAAGATGATGAGGGGTTAGGGGAAAGAGTGTCGGAGTTTGAGACGAGAAGACTTTTACCATGGCTCAATATTGGTACTCCGTCAGAATCCTCCTCTCCTTTCCAGTGCTCCTTTCCTTCTCACGCTTTGCTCATTTTGATCCTGGCATCTCTTTCACTCTACCTGCCTGTTTCTCTCCCTCGAACGCAGGAAGTTACTTGACAACTGTTATTTGCATTTCTATCTTATTGAAGAAAATATCTAATAAAGTTTCCCGACGAGCGCCATCTTGTCCGCGTTTCTCCACCTTTGCGTCCCTCAACATCGAACTTGAGACTTGTCCTCTGGATTCGAATGGATTGCTAATTTTCTGATGAATTTATAGTCTCAGTCCATCGTTGGAGAAGAAACTCGAATTTCCAAGAATCTGAAATGTTGATCTTAAACATCTTTATTTGGTGTTTCAAATGAGATTTGGAAGTTTCTGTAAATGAATGATTGGGTTTAGAATTTCAGATATGAATGCTATGGATTTGTAAAACCTGTTTAAAGTTGGAATCGAGAATATAGAACGATTCCCCAAAGTGAAGTCGAATCAGAAAGACAGAAGAAGGGCAGCATGCTAATTTATGGCACCCAGGCGTTCCATTACGAATATTTATCCGTGGCGAGTTTAATCTAAACTTCGAGATTCTACCCCCTGGTCTCTTCTTCCAAGCTAGAAGCGTCTTAACGACGCATTGTCTCCAAGATTCATCAAAACAATTTGTTCAACTGCATGTATATTTTCACCCAACTCTCTGATTAAATGACCTTCCCTATTTTTAGAAGAAAAAAACAAAAAATTTAAAGTACAAGATCGAATTTTTCAAATTAGAAGTACACATCTTGTAATATTTATTTATCAGTAAACTTTTTTGAGTCACAGTGCGTGTCAAGTAGTGCAAGTCATTTTATGTCAGCTATGAGGGGTTCTAAGTGGAACAAGTCAAATACACTCAGCCATAAGAGATGAAAAGTAGTGTAAGTCATTTCTAGTCAGCCGTAAGGATTTCTAAATTGTTTAGAAAAGTAGGTTACAAAAGAAGCTTGAAAAAAGATTGTTGAAAATAGGTTAAAAAGGAAGATTGATATTGTGAAGGTGAAATGATGTTCAGATGATTATAAAGCTACAAATAAAGTAATAAGTGAAGTTAAATTTGTAAATTATAATATTAGAAAACTATCTTTATATCAATTTCGAAATTGGATTTGGAATTGAAGCATAATGTACTCACAACAAGATAATCTCTGAAGGAGACAGGAAACTCGTTCAACCCCGACTTTGCCCCCTTTGCGTCATCGGAGGTCTGGTTATATCCTTATTTCTCGCCACCCCATTTTCCCGATGCTCCTTTGCATATTAACAATATCGCTCTTCGGAAGAGACGGAGCAGTTTCCGAGGATAAAAATTATGAGGACCCCCTTCCTCAATAACCGCGTCCCCACCCCTCACAAACCCCCTCCAGTAGAAACTTCTTTCTCCGCTTTTCCGACTCGCTTCCTTTTTCGCTCTCCGCCCTCCGTCATCCCCAAGATCTTGACTCTTTTTTACGATACTGCCAATTACACGCCCGTTTGAATTCACTATCCTGCAGCGAATACCTCGATATAAATTTTTATCGCTCGCTGGCAAACTCAGTCCTTTGTCGAATGCTAAAGTTTAATTTTTCACTGCATCTCTTACGTCAGGTGCTTCCTTTGATATTTTAGTTGTGTTGGTGCATCTGCTTCATGTGGGATAAAAAACGATAAATTAATTTTTAATCGTTACTAGAGTCGAGGTAGCTTCAAGATTATTTTTAAAAAGGGGCGTATATTGTTCAAGAATCTAAGATTAGAATTTGAGTATAAAAATAAGAATGTAAAACGAGAATGTAAGAAAAAGAATGTAAAAAGAGAATGTAAAATGAGCACTAAAAATTGTCAAGAATGATGATTGAAAAGATTGAAACGATTCGAGAGCAGCTTCCGTCTAATGAACCGGTCTCGTCGATGATGTAAGACAATCGCACTTCGTAAACAGATCGCGAAGACCACGTAGAGATTATTGGCGCGTGCCATAATTGACACCACAGCTAAGAATATCCTCGATGAACTTCGGTCAATTGGAGCAAGTTGCCGATAGTTACTATTCACTGGTATTTTTAACGACCCGAGGAGTCACCCACACATTCTAAATTCAGAGAATGAAGTCTCACCAGCCACTTGTTAATTCCGCGGCGATAGTAACTTCGTAAGAAAGCACACTTGGCAATTGAGAGGCTACTGGTGTGGGTCAAGTCGTCAACTCGATCAACAGATGGCTTTCTGGCTGATTATTGGCGATAGTTTCATTTTTTTTTTCAACATCTTAAAGTGGCGAAATTAGAGCAGTAGACCGGATTGAAGTGGATTATTTTCTCGGAATCAGAACCAAAATATAAATCAAGATAATCAGCAAAATGACAGCTTCGAATAGAAATATATTCGAGAAAACTCGAGACGAATTCGAGATTTTTTTGAAACGTGGTGAGGTAAACTGAAAGCTTAATCAAGACTTAAGTCGAGATTCTTGACTAGTTTCTTGATTCGAGATTTTTTCGTAAAATTTCTTGACTTGAGATTCACGAAATGGGATTCTAGACTCGAGATTTCAGAAAAGTAGAAAAATATATTCAAATAATATAATCGGTGTCTTTTCACTTGAAGTATCGTACATAATAAGCACGTTCTCTTATAAAATATTGATTACGGTTTTATTGTAAATATGCGGGCACTGCGCACCCGCTTTGGCTTTGTAGGAAGTTTGAAAACTCGAGTGGATTAATATCGCAGAGTTCTCGTTACTCTTTGTTGATTTTGTCTGTCTCTATTCCTCCTTTCCCGCACCTCATTCCACGTCACGACCTCTTACAGATCCAACTAGCACCCCTGCTTTTCCACCTTTACCCACCCTCGCGGATGCCCCTCGCGAGAAGCTCAAATGTCTCTAATGAACCAGCTTGTGTGCTTATATCTGCGGCGACCGTAACCGCTTCATACTGGGATCCATGTGCTCAGTAAATAATATACGGTTTAAATAAAAAAACAAAATACACAGTTTCGTGGTGGCCTGAAAATGGGGTGAGGAGTTCTGAATTGAGAGTTACCCTTGAATTTTCTCCTAGTTAGGATACTCCTAAATTAAGGATATTTCACATTTATCGGTTTACTTATTATTTAGGATTTTGAAGAAAAACGTAATCCAATTTTTAGTCAATACTGGTTTTATTTTAAATAATGTCACAATCTCTCTTGTTTTATTTCATCTATTGTTTATTCTTAGATTTGGACCACGATATACCTTTAGATCCAGATCCAGATCCAGATCCAGATCTAGATCCAGATTCAGATCCAGATCCAGATTTAGTTTCAGATACTTGGCTGTCACTCTTATGTTTTGGTTCTAAATAATTTTCAATAAATTCTACTTGACGATTTTGCATATTATGATAAACACCGTCAGCTGCAGGGGGTACAGAATATAATTCTTCATTAGGTCTCATTTGCCTGGGAGGTCGACGAGGACTATAGGGGGCTGGAACACTTTTACCACCTCTTGCAAGTTCTTGTTGATAAGCTTCTAGGCGTCTTTGAAATGATAATGAACGAGGCATTCCAATGTGACCTTCGCGGATATTCGGTGTCTCATGATATACCCCACCGGAATGACCTGTACTGGTTGAGAGCGATTCTGCTGAAAAATCTTCATCGTTTTTCTTAGCGTTAGGATCAAGACATGGCGGGGAACTAGACTGTGAACTTAATTCTGTAAAAAAAAAGAATCCTCTCTAGAAAAAAGTGGTGTAAAGAAATGTCCCTTAAAATTTCACGAAAACCTTAGAAATTTCTTAAAATTCGAAGAAAATTCTATAATATAAAAACTTTTAGATCAGAAACATATCTTGCAATTCTTTAAAATTTTAGGACAGCCTTCAAAATGCTTTTAAGTTCTACGAAATATTTTAAGAATCATAAAAAATGTTTTTAAATCCGTCAATATCAAATAGTTCAAGAAGATTAAAATGTTGTATTTTGTCGATAAATATTAAACTGGCTATAAAAGTTTATAGTTTGTAGTTATCGCGATGGCAAAAAAATGACTCATCAGCTGCCTTTTTCAGACTATAAGTCAATAATAAGTTTTACAATGTATGTCTTGCGCTAACAAACTTTAAAATAATTGTAAATTTTACGATAAGAATAAATCAGTAATTTTGGCAATTCCATAACAATATTTAAAATCCTTTAAATCTCCTAGAAACCTTTTGTAATCTCTTAAAATTGTACGAAAACCTCCTAAATCGCTTAAAATTCGTTGAAATTTTATAAAATTCTTGAAAATCAAAATCCCTCAAAATTTCTATAAATCTCTGAATGTTAGATATTTCACTAGTGTTGTACTTACGAATTGAATTAAAGATGACCACGCAGGTAAAGAACAGAGTACCAATAATGGCCCTCATTTTTGTATCTAAAAAACCATTAATAAGCTTAATAATTGTTATACAGTTGTCGTCAAAAATATTTAATTAATTTTGCTTCCTCATAGAAGAAGCTTTCTAGTCGTTACATTTTGCAATATTTTTAAAATAGTTTCATTAAACTTTAATATTCTAATCCATTCATCATAATGAGGAAGCAAAGTGCTCAAAAAATGAGCACAAAAAAACATAAAGCTACTTTAAATTATCTTTTAAAATTTACCTGTATTTTTGAAGCACTTGACTCTTTTACTAAATAAGAGCTATCGAACGGGCTATTTATAAGCTAGATATCTATCGGGCATAAAACTTTTGATTTATTACCTACACAATGACATAAATAATATTTCATGTTTTAGACATTTCTACGTAACAAGTCATATATTTTTTACTAAGAAAGAAATATAATTACAATCTATTTAACAGATCCGAGGTCGACATTGAAAATACGTTTCGAAATCATGTTGAATCTTATAAACAAGATCATAAAAATTTATATTTCTATCACCTTAATGTATCTTGCTTCAAGACTTTCTACTTGGATAAAAATTATTTATTGAAAAAAAACAATTGATTATTTTTTTCATTTTTTTTTTATTTTAAATTTTCGTCATTCTCATATTCTTACTATTTATATGCGGAAAATACAAATATTTTTTTTTTGCAGATGGCGATCCATGTGTTTGAATCAACAACATCGATTGTTGCTGGTATACGGATTAAGTCGCTTTCGAGGTAAGTACTCAGTCGTTAATAGGAATTCCTCCATGCCGCGACGGTACTGCTCGCAGGAGGGCATCGTGTCCTTCGGGAAAGGACAAAATAAGGGAGTTATAGGAGGGGAATAAACCGCTATTAATCCACATCGGAATTGAGTGTTATTAGGGGATATAGCCCAGGATTTGCAGCGGCTCGGGTTAAAATCTCTTTCGCTCGTATCTCAGGAATATCTCGGGAAATCGTTCTCTCTATAGATCCGAAATGGTGTACAAGCCGATACAAGCTTCGGCGAATCTCTAGTTCCCTAACCTTACACTATCTCTAAGATTAGTCTACCGGATGCGGGTTTAGTTTGTTTATTGGCCAACCCGAATCGGTTCAAAAGAGATTTAATTGCTAGATTGCTTTGATACGCTTTTCGAATTTCATCAGAATGGAAAGTTCAACCCATTTGATGTTAAAGAGATAGTGATATATTTTTATGACCTTGAGATATAAAGGAATTGAAAATATCCATTGAAAGGCTTTTGAAGTAAAAAAGAATTTTCAATTTGTCATTTTATAAGCGATGTCAAGCAGTGATTGTAATTTTAGTTATCAAAGGTGTCTAGTAGTAAAGTCAGTAGTGTGAGTCGTTTTCAGTCAGGCGTAGGGGGTTCCAAATAGTGTACGTAATTTTTAATCAACCATAAGAAATTTCAAGTATTATGGGTAGTTGTTGGTCAGATATTGTGGATTTCTACATTATTTTAAATAATGACGAATTTAAATAGTTTGAGGTGAATTTAATAGTTTAAGGTCCTGCTGTTTGTGTTTTGAATGAAATATTAGAAAATGGTAGAGCATGGGGTTAATCATTCTTTTTCCAGCACAGAAGCTTTTCTTCGACTTGCTCGCAGCTTCTGTTCTGAAAATTAGACCGTCTCGTACAAATTGGCCGTGGGTTTTTTAATTTACACTTGGCCTCTACCCCCATTGGTCGCCAGTGTCGCGGTCCCCGTTGGTAGCCAGGTCTCGCTCTCATTATAGTATCCCGGTTTCATGAAATTTCTTAATTAAATATACCCCGAAGTTAAAACTGAAATTAAGCAGAAGGCAGTATTTTTATCCTTTTTTACTTCCGACAATGAAGAACTGGTTGTGCGGTCGACGTCAAGTTGTTCTCTATGCCAGCATGCTCACTTTAGATAAGGTTTCTCAGATTGAAAAAATTATTATTCAGCTCGGAGAATAATCACGACTTGATTAAATAACAAGTTTCAGTGTTTATGATGATATTTTTATTGTTTTAAATAATTATGAGAGTTTTGGATAGTTATGAATGTTTTGGATAACGTAATTTCAATGATGATTTGTATTGAGAAATCTAGATCAAGGGGAGTTGCTAATTCTGGAGATAATGTCAAATGGCTGGTGATTATCAATTGCGTTGTCAATTACATCCCGTCCTCCCAGGGCGCGCACATGCTGCCACCAATCTCCCAATTTCTCCAACACAGCCGATCGCTACGAGTTATTTAATTACCGCGATCTATCATCAAGTGTCAGCTACCAGTCTATAATACATGATCGATCGTAGACTGGCCTTCAGACGTCGCTCCAACCCTTTGCTGGTCTATTCTGTAATCTCTGCCAGTTACCTTCAGAATTATTGACACTTTCTCGACCCAGACGATTTTTAAATTTATCTTCAACCTCAGAATGTTTAACTCATTTCAATGTTGATTGAAAAGTATATAAATAAATGAGGCGTTATGACATGTTGCACTTTCTTGATGAAAAATTTAATTCGTGAGATGGATTAAAAGAACAGATTAAATATAGAGTTGAATTCGATCATCTGAAATTTAGAATTGCAAATTCTTTAATTCCCGTTACTCAGCGATGGCGACGATGGGAAAAGCGCAAGGTCCTTTAGTAGCGAGGAAAATGCCTTCACCTGACCTATTCAAACATCGCGAGAGACGAGGATGTGTATTCAAAAATTTACATAGGTACATTCTGATTAAAGTGTCCTAGAAAGCAAATCTAATACAACGGCAGTCGACGGGGGTGGAACGCAAATCCCACGTCAGTCGTAGAAACTGTCGTCGGACACGACGGGGTTGAACTCTACCTATCCTTTGGAAATATCACCCGTTCTTCCACGTTGAATTTTATTATTAACTTGATTTTCCTCTCTTCTCTTAATTCCTCTTTTCAGAGCGCACAACTCTATTTTTTAATATATTCAACTCTTTCTGACTAATTAAATTAACTCATCGTGTTATTTTATTAAAGGTGTTTTTAATAAGGATTATTTTTTAGTTAAGCTCGTTACAGTAAAATGAGTAGTTTTCAATAAAAAGCTCGAAGGTGAATATTGCCCTTATTTAACTGACATCTTGAATCATTCTTGCATTGAAAATTAAATTTACAATCACTTCTTCGCACCTATTTTTTTCCGCCCCTTTTCCTACCCCTTTTTCTAAAATATTTTTCTAACTCATTTATTTTCTCGCTTTTCCATCTCCTTGTTTCATATCTTTTCATAAACACCTTCGAATAAGAACGTTATAAGGAAAATGTGGATTTAGAAAAAGAAAGAAAGAAGGAAGGAAAGGTTCTTAAAAAAAGATTCGATTCTTAAAATTTGTACCCTATTAAAGAAAGTCGACTTCGGTAGAAAGGTTAATTGATATTTTAATGGACTGTGTGAAAAAGTCCTTAAAATCACTTTCTCGTAGCCGTCAAGACAAAGGAATTAATGGAAGCCGCAGAGGCACCTTCTCCTTCCCCAACGCCACTTGCTACCCTCTTCCTTCCGTTTTCACGGCTATCAATACCGACCGTGCACTCTACGAGCCGTCAAACGCCATCGGTTATAATTTATTCAAATTAGGCCGTGATTATTCATTAAAAAGCCACCAGTAGGGGAGGTGCGAACGTCCCTTTCTTTCCAGACGCTGATCGCAGAAACCGTGAGAAACCGATGGAAATCGGTCGGGCGGGGAAAATTCATTTTCCGCTCGGATACTGTTCAAAGAATCATATCAGGGGCAAGTTAAAGTTTAAACAAAGAGACGTGATTTCTTGTTCGCCCGATCTTTTTCGAATCAAAAACTTTTAATTATTTCATTTTTACGTAAGGTTTATTCAGCATTAGTTATCAACAAAACTAAAAAAAAAAATAATCATTATTATTCCTTAAAGAAAATTCTTTGCAGAAAATCAATTTTGGATTATGTCCTCTAGAGTTTTGAAATTTTCTACACATTCTCTTCTACTCTCTCGGGAAACGGAACAATCGAACGAGAGTGTATTCGAACTGGAAGAGCAATTCTTCAATGACAACACCGCGGAATGAGAAAGAGGGTGTTTACCACTTAAGAAACACAAATTGGTCATACAAATGCCAGACACGTGGAACGTCGAATGGCATCGCGATTTGGAATAAGAGGGTGTGTTGCCAGATAGACGGGTTGTTGGATCCTAAGGCCTAGGGTACTCTACAAAAGCTATTTATCTCTATTGAACAAACTTCTACCCTTTTACTAAAATATTCCCCAAACAATCTATCATCAATCGCCTAAAATACGAAAATATTCAAATAGTATTTCAAAATAATGATTCAAATAATCGGTGAAAGATTTTAATTAAATGCTGATTTTTTTAACAAGAAGAGTTTTGCTTTTCTCTTATTGAAAGGAAGGTTGAAAAAGATATAAAAGAAAAAGATCTGATATGATAATCCACAGTTTATGGGAGATCGCAGGAGTGGGGAAAAATTTTAAATAAGAATAAAAAGTATTAGAAAAGCGAAGCGTAGGCAGATTGCCGTGAAATATTCTTTGACAAAGATGATGCTAGGAGAGGGGGCACAATTCATTTTCGTATGCTATATCAATTTCTTGCTTCGCCTCTTTTGCTTCGTATCTACCCTTGATATTTCCTCCTTCCCCTCCATCCGCCTTCGAACAGGCGCTATCCAACCGCGAGCAACCGATCTATAGTCTTTTATCCTTTAAAACTGTTAACTCGAACCAGAGATCAAGGGGAATACGAATTAGCTCGATGCATCCTTTGAAAAATTTCCTCCAGAAATTTGAATCTAATCGGATGAACGGTTTCGTTGTCATTATTCTACTAAAATAAGAATTATTTATGTATTAAAAAGAAACTAGGCCGAAAAATGGAATTATTAAAGCTGTTATTTCAAGAATTGGGTTTAGCTACTTCCCTTTTTTTTAAGAATTAGTATTTACTTTATTTTTAAATTTTATATTTCATATTTCATATTTCTTCATAAAATATTGATATAGACATGTCTAGATAGATAATATAGATAAATTTATAATTTATAATATAGATACTGATCTTTATTTTTTTCTTTCTGATACTAATAGAACTTTTCGTTCTTTTTTAAAAACTTATCACTTCTCGTGACACTCATAAAAAGTAAGGACGTTTAATAAGTTCTTTCTTTACCTGAAAGATAGGAACAAAATTGCTGTAATAACTATTTTGATAACTTAGAATATCTATTTTTAAATACGGAATCAACGTATTTACTTTGTTTTGAAATATTTCATCATTTTTTTTCCTATCAGACATGATATGAGTTTTAAAAATTTAATCAACATACCTAAAATAATATATATATATTTATAAAAAATTAATTGATTAACTGCCAATAAATGTTGATGAATATTGATGAGTCTTAATGAATCCCAATCAGTACGGTCAAGACAAAACGGCGTGGCAAGTCTCGATTCTTGAAACAGCGACATGCAAAATCTTTTTATAACGCAGGGATAAAAAAAAATTCGTAAACAAGTCAAAAATAAATGGAAAAGGGAATAAGGAAGTGGAAAAAGGAGTAAAGCGTTGAAGTGAGGAAAGTATGAGTAGAAACGAATACGAGAGATGGACACGTAGAAGAAATGAGCGCATAGGCGTTAGTACAGATACGTGGAAACCTACACGACTGTAATTATAATAACATTACTTGACAGAGATGGCGGCGAGAGCCAAGTAGAGAAGTCCAAGCCGAGCGAGCATTGAAATATTATACCTTCCAAAGAGAAAATAATTAAAATTCAACCCTTGCGCTTGCTTGCTCTCGCATATGTACGACTATACGAGAGTGCGAGTGAGGTGGTAACCTCCCCCCTCACCCCCTCAACCACTCCTTCTCCTCCCACCTTCTGGCCAACGTGTTCTCCAAGGATGGGGTTCCCCATATTTTTTCCAGCCCCGTAAGTACCAGCTATGCCAGAAACGTTTGTTCTCGTTACGTACGTGCCTGTGCATCTACGTGCACCTTTGCCAAGTACGCCTGTACCTAGAATCGAGAGACTTCTATGATAAAAAAGACAAGCATGGATAAACGAAATGTGGTTAAACAAAAATTTCTGTCATATGAGCCATTCCTCTCACTTTGAATAAATAACGTACCCCTGAAGAGAGATTTTCATCAAATTCAGAGTTTTAGATAACACTGGACAACAAAATATGACCTATGTCGGGTTGGGACGAGATATATCATTTCCATGGTAGTTTTCTGTGCTGAATCCAAATCTGACCTCCGTTTTTTTC
>CAJFCO010000122.1:1536122-1554183 GCA_904066015.1 Synergus gifuensis
TTACATGACAGAGAACTTGTCATGTAACTTCCGAACCGTTACAGCTGGAACTGTAAACTTTTTTTAAATTTTTTCTCCATCAAAAAACGAAGAGAATGAGACCTGAGAGACTAAAAAATAAAATTTATTCACTTAAATATAAGGATTTTTGTAAATTCATTGTTTTTCGTGTTTTTTTTTGGTTTTTTAAAAATATCTCAAAAACTATATGAGATATAGAAAAAACAAAAACACCAATGGATTCTGCGTTAAAAAACGCATCGAAAGCATGTATCGCTTTTCGTGAAAAAAATTTTTTCACCCTTTTATCACACGATTTGTGATTTTTCGAAAAAATTTTTAACTCAAAAAAACTGAAAAATTTGAGATCAACGAAAAAAACGGAGGTCAGATTTGGATTCAGCACAGAAAACTACCATGGAAATGATATATCTCGTCCCAACCCGACATAGGTCATATTTTGTTGTCCAGTGTAATTCATTGCTCTGTTTTAGGGTGTCTACTAATCTGGAAAACCGAGGAAAAATCAGGAAACTAGGAATAACCGGGAATCTTAAGGGCGTTGGACTCAAGTATTAAGCTTAAAATTCCATTCTCTTTTTTACTCAACGAAAATTATATATAAATACTTTTTCGCTCTATAGCACTAATCTTTTTTCAAATATAAAACTGCGTACAGAGCGAAAAGATATTTAATTTCGATAATTTGTGCGTAAAACGAGGAATTCAAAATCTAACTTCAAAATTCAATATATTCGTTCCATTCAAAAAATATTTGAATTATAGATATTTTCTCGCTCTGTACATATAATTCTAGTTAATTGATTAATGCAATAGAGGGAAAAAATTCCAAATTTAATATTTGTTGAGTAAAATGAAGAAATCGAATTTTTAGATTAGAACTTGGCTCCAACATCCTTAAGGGATTTAAAATTTTTAACGAACTTTAAAAGATTATCGTGGAATCTAAAAAATTTTAAGAGTTTATATATGTTTTAAATGCCACCAATCCAAGTAATTGATTTTATCTTTTTTATGAGTATCGTTATTATTGGCATGTGAGCGTTGCTAAAAGTGATTTTAATATTTAATTTTCCATAAGCTGTATTTCATGTACCCTAGCAAAGGCTGAAAAATTGATTTCATTAATATGTAAATATGACCGCAGTATTATAATCGAATGAAACAAATGAAAACCAATTCCAATTCCAATTTATTAAATTCTAGACGCGGTATGTACATAATCAATTAAAAAAATAATTTTTTCCCCTAATTGTAAGTATTTGTAAATATTAGAACTCATTAATTATTATTCAAAAAGTAACAAATGAAAATATTATGTGCTCTCACAAATATTCAATAATATTGATTTCCACACTATTGTCATAAATATAAGTACAAAGAGATGTTATAGTTTATTATTTAAAATCTGAATGTATTATAATGTACCACTTGCGTGAAATATAAGTTTCAGTATTGTGTTGTAATGCTTGATGCTTCAATCGTGGCAAGTGAAGGAAATTTTTAGACAAAGTAAACATATTTTCCAATGATTCTAAACTTATTTTGAGTTTGTTAAATCCCAGGTTTGTAAATTTAAATTAGTACATATTACTGTTAGAAATGTTCGGAAGATTTCCAAGCTTTTAAGTAATCGATTCTTAAATTTGCTAAAAATTAATTGAATTTTTCTCTTTGTCTGAAAATTTCGAAACAGTAGCTTATGATTTTCAGTTGAATGTAACTACATAAAAGTTTATCTACCGAAGTTAAATTTAGGAACAATGTTGATACAATATTTTAAACCGAAAACCATATATCATGCGATGCTACCAACTGCAATTATCAATTGCATAATAGGCCGTGGTATCAGGGAATACCCTTGGTGTGGCTGTCTACGCATACTTAGTTATATGATTACAATATCAGCTTTGTTTACCTACCTTGTATCAATGTATTACGCGTTCTTTATCAATGGTAATGAATTGAGAATGAATTACGAGAATAAAGCTAAATTACCCACTCTTATTATTGAAATTATCAGCGACTCCATTTTGATCATATATTTGTTGATAATCGGATACATTATGGCGAAAGTAAGTATATATATATATATGTTAATTCGTAAATAATTTTGTACCTTTAACTGTTGACAAATGTTTAATGTTTATAAATATTGATATATATTCATAAGTATTATTAATTGTTAATAAATGTTGATACAACTAATACATTGATACCAATTATGTAAAAGGCTACGAAAGAGTGTCATGAATCAATGATATTAGTGGATGAACAAATGAAAAATATGGGGAAGTCAATGGACTACAGCTACATCTTCTTGAGGCAAATTTATGGATTTTCTGTAGCATTTGTGTTACATGGATACAAGATTTGGATTTACGATAGAAATTTGTACATTGATCAGAGGGAAATGATTTTTTTCACTAATGATTTTTATTGGATTTATCGTGATTTTATGCAGACTGTGGTTGAATTTACTTTTATAACATTTCTGTTGTGAGATGTATTTTCTTTTTTTTCATATAATGTATTTTTAAAAATTGATTATTTTCTTATTATTTATTATTATTTTGTAGGTACTTGAAGCGAAGATTTGAGCAAACGCATGAAATTCTGAAAAGTATGCTAGGAAGTACTCCACTGACTCCGCAATATACAAGAATGTTTTATCTTTATTTTAACGAATTATCTGAGGTTGGTAACTTAAAGGTTGGAAAGGAAACAAATGATGACACAAATCTATTGAGAAATTTAAGGTAAATTGGTATAATTTTATTAAATTAAAAAAAATCTATGAAATCATTTTCCTGCTTTTCATATAACTAATAAGTTATTATAATTTTGTGTGAATTTTAAAAAGGAATGTTTATGTGGATTTGATAAGTACACATCAAAAGATCAACGACATATTTGGCAATCAAATCGTTTTGTCAATGTATTTGTCATTAATTCACATAATTAAGCACGTATTCCGCTACATTAATGATATTTTAAATTTATTTACTGCCCGAACTAAAGTTCCTGACCCCAACGATGTTATTATGTCTTTTATTCGTTGGATAAAAATTTGTTTAATCAATTATTACTCTGCAAAAATAACCAATGAGGTATTATATTGAATCCATTTTATATTAATGTGATATATTGTAAAATTTTCTTAAAGATGTTTTACTCTGTATTACTTGTTGTCAAAACAAATGCTTTTTCAAACAATTACAAATCTTTGTTTCAGATACAAAAAACTGGTATCCTCTTAAGCGAGTTACATGACCAAACAACTAAAAAAGAATTTCGCCTTTTGGTACTGGAAAATATATTACAATGTTTATATATTATATTTATTCACATATGAATTGATTAAAAAATGAGATGTATGATTTTTTTATATTAATATGTTCTAGATTGAGGAATTCGAATTGATGTACATTCACCAAACTAAAGGATTTTCTGCTTTTAGAGGAAGCATTCAATTTGGCAGTTCCTTTGTCATCTCAGTCAGTAAAAATTTTGCGCTTCTTTACGATAATACAGTAAAAGATAACAAAACCATAAGGTCATGGCTTTTATAAACCTGATGTTTTTATTTTATTTCAGGCAGTTGAAACTATAATAAATTACTTATTATTAATGAATACGCTCTATGAAGATGATCGGGATTTGGGATTTCTGGGTGCGGACGAGGAAGATTATCAGCAGTTTTACGATTATTATACTTATTAGTAATTTTTATTTATTTATATTCTCAATCTTTATTATGCACCCAGCAATGTAAACTTTACTTTAGAATATTCCATATAGTAAAAATAACTGAAATACCATTTTACAGTCTTTAAACCTTTTTCCTACCACCTTTTCCAACCTTATTTTACAAACCCCTTTAACACTAATAATCTTAAATATTTGCAATAAAAATCGTTTCCTCTTGATCTTGAAAAGGACAAAAGAGTGTCCTGTAATCGAAATGACTAACAAAATGCCTCATTTCCTCTAGGGCTCTCATTCTCGTGTTGTTTGGTGTCAGTATTTTTGACCGTAGCGAGCAAAATGCAATTTGAAGACAAAGCAAAGAAAAACTGGCGAGCTGTGTCGCTCGATGACGGAGGAGTGGTCGTAAAGGGAGAATCACTGTGGCTCGTAACAGGTCGTTCATTATGATTTAATACTAACACGGCGGTAATGTCGTCAGAGAGACTCCTGCGTATAAATAATTCGCGTGTCCGGACGCCCACCCCGTGAGGACTGTAGTCAGGCGGGGGACATCGGAGGGCGAGGGGGTGGGATTCAGGTTTTTAATGCGGCATCTCTGGGGGCGACGAGGATTACCAAGGCTAAAAAGGAAGTTTTTAATAATTTTTCATTTTCTCTATATTTATTATCGCACGCTTCCTAACCGGCGGGGTGTTTGTTGGAGACAATAGAGGGTCGACTCAACCGTCCAGAGGGTACGGGAAGGCTGTCCAACGATTGTCAGTTCTCCTTGTAAAACTTTAATTTGTTCTTTGTTCCTCCTCACACTCTTCTCTTTCTCCTCACACTTTTACAAAATCGACACGAAGCGGGTATCAAGTTCTAAGTTGAGCCAATCCAATCATCATCACAAATTTTCTCTTTTTATTTAAATTATTTCTTTCACCTGTTTCCCACCCTATTTACCAACCACTTTTTGAAAAGCCTTTTTTGTGTCCCCTTTTACAAACTACTTTTTCCACTCCTTTTTTCAACTCACTTTTCAAAGCTCCTTTTCCAAACTCTTTATTTTTTAATCCCTCTTCCTACCCCTTTTTCGAAATAATTTTCTAACTCACTTTTAGTTTATTGTAAAAGATTCAAGGCAGTTTAAAAGTTCTCAAGGGATTTTAAGTGATTTTCAAGACATTTGAAACAGATTCCAAAGAGATTGCAAGATTTTGAAGGATTGCAAAAGATTTTAGAAGATTTCGAAAGATTTCAAAAATTTTTCTAAGATTTCAATCATTTCAAAATATTGCAAGAGATTTTAAAAGATTTTAAGAAATTTCAAGGGATTTCAAAGAGATTACAATAATTTAGGAGATTTCAGAAGATTTCAAAAAGATATCAAGGAAATTTCAAAAGTTTGTTGTAAAAGGGATTTCGGAAAGTAGGTTGGAAAAGTAATTTGAAAAAGGATTTAGAAACAAGAGATCAGAAAATTAGTTTGTAAAGGGAATTGGAAAGAAGGTTTCGAAAATGCCGTTGGAAAAGTGGGTGTGAGAAGGAATTAGAAGGGGAAGAAGCTGTTTATGAATGGTGCAAAAATCGAAGAGTCACTTCCTGGTAACCGTCAATGGGGCTTCTTAGCTTATGCATAAAGCTCTTTAGCGCTATCCTCTGGTGCATTCTTTACCTTCTGTCTCACCCCCTCATCAGACCACCTCATTGGGGGTTCACCCCTTCTTCGACCAGTCTGCTACCATCTCGCTTGCTCGCGAGCACTTTACCGGAATGTATCACAAAATCTATACCACAAGGCGAGGGGTTTGAAGTAGGGGGTGGAATGAGGGCTGGGGGGCTTGGCGTCGAAAGGAGGAAGGAGGTGGTTTCGTGAAGGGTGAGCCCCGTCACATTTCACTACAGACTAATAACTTCTGAATATTCATTTCGTGTTTCTCCTTGCCTGCTTGCGAGTCGTAAGCAAGACTTTAAGCTACGTTTACAATTCCAAATAGACTTCAAGAATTTCGAACGAATTTTTCGTATTTGGGTACAAATAACTGAAATTAAATAAATTATTATATTATATTTAGTTAAGTTATTTATGTAGAAAGTTAGGGGTCGAGTGGAATACAAATTTTGTGATTTTTACTTTAATTTAAGGGTGGCTTAGGTGAAATTTTACATTTGTGAATTGGACTTAAGGAATTGGTTTTCTTCGCCGAAGCGAGAAAAACAGAGCCGCTGATAGTGCGAGGGAGAGCGGCGAGAGACGGTCGTCATGGTTACTGTGAATTAAGTAATCAATGAATTATTATTGACATTGATGTCTTCATTCTACCATCCCCTTTCGCCACCTTCAAACCCCCTACCAAGTCTTCACTCTCCACTTCCTTACGATATTTCAAGACTCATAAAGCTCTCTCTCTCTCCCATCCCAACTCCTCAATTACCTTCCCGATTAATAAGCCCGCACCAAGCCTCATCGGGCTTCGACGACGGAATATTTTCCCGAGTTATTGGCTCGAACTCGTGCTACGAATAAATTATTCCACCGATTCTCAGAGTCAAGAGAATCGATTACCAGTGAACGATACGCGGGTAATTAAAGTTCGTGGAATGAGTTTTTACAGAGAAGATAAAATTTAATTACTTATGAAGAAAATGTATATTTGAAGGAGAAATTAGTCAGCTCTTTTTCCAAATTCTCCGCTTCCTCATTTTCTGTCTCTTTTTAAACCCTTTTTTTCAAACTTTTTTTCGAATCTCATTTTTCGAACCTCTTTTTACACCATCTTTTCAAAAGAAACTTTTCAAAACTCTTTTTCAACGTACTTTTTCAACTTCTGTCTTCCACTCCCTTTTCCAACGTTATTATCTAAATCTATCTTCTTACCCCACTGCCAAACTCCTATTTCAAAAACCTTATGCAAAAGAAGTGGAAAATGACTAGAAGTCTATAAAAGAAAAACAGAGTTATTATTATGAATAAGAAAAAGTAGAATTAATTAATTTAATTATTGTCCTTTTATTTATTTGTTTTTTTTAATTATTATAAAGATTGCCCTTTTAGGATTTTCCCATTTTCTTTCTCCCGTCTGAAAATTCGAGAGTGTTTACAAGAAATACGATAGCAAGAAAGGCGAATGCTGGAATGCTTCGAGCCAATAGAAGAGACAGTAGGTACATGCCCCCTTCAATTCCGCGATCCCTGCGACAAATTAGCACGGACTTTCCCCTTCGACCTTATTCGAGACAAGCACTTTGTTTTTCTCCAATTTTCTTCTGAAGAAAATAAATAAACTGTTCTTTTCATTCTTTTTGTTCAACAATTATAATTAATTTCTAAAGATTGAAATGCTTCAAACTTTCTATATTTTTCTTAAGAGCGTTGAATCCAAGTATTAAGCTTAAAATTCAATTCTCCATTTTACTCAACGGAAATTATATATAAATATTTTTTCTCTCTGTAGCCCTAATCTTTTTTGAAATATAAAGCTGCGTACAGAGCGAAAGAATATTTAATTTTGATACTTTTTGCATAAAACGAGGAATTCAAAATCTAACTTAAAAATTCAATATATTCGTTTCACTCAAAAATATTTGAATTAGATATTTCCTCGCTTTGTACGCATAATTCTAGTTAAAAATTGATTAATTCTACAGGGGGAAAAAATTCAAAATTTAATATTTGTTGAGTAAAATGAAGAAATCGAATTTTTAGATTAGAACTTGGCTCCAACACCCTTAAGTACGAAGCATCTCTTTTAAATATCCCAATAAAAAAGTTTTAAATATATTTCTCTTTCTTAAAATAATGTTCCAACTCTATTTTTTCTTTTTGTTTATAGATGTCAGAATCTGAATTGGATTTGGTTCGCAGTCTGCAACAACAGAAATCAGAAAAACTCGATGGCACCCAGGATCTACAAATGACTCTCATCTCGTAGTACTTACGTCCCAAAATATATTCCTGTAAGTTAATCAATTGCTTTCTTAAATCGCAAGGGCAATTTGAATTTTAAATACTATTTTTTGTGTCTTATAATTACAACTTGGCTCCAACACCCTTAAAATAGTTTGAAAAGTAGTTGTTTTCATATTCCTCGCTAAAAAGCGCCACTTTTGGCATACTTTACAAGCACGAAAAGGGGGGACTTTGTGTGCACATATTACAAAAATGATTTCCATCACTAGCACTTAAAAAAATGAATCGTTTTGTCTGATATCCCTTCAAGTTTCGAAGCACACGTCGAGTATTCAGTACTTAGTTTCCGTAGACTTAACAACCCTCTTAACGACAATCGCTAGACTCACTTTTCAGTAAAATCGCAGTGTTTTGCCTCGCAGTGGGCGAGTTTTCAAATCGTTAGAGTCTGCATTCGTCGCATAATCCCCTTTGGAACGACAAGCGGAACGTATGCCTTGATTATATATAGTTGACTGTACGCTGAGGATAGGGGTGTTTCGAGAAAGGGATGCTGAAAATGAGAAATAGAGAGACAATAAAAGAGAGAATAAGAGTGACGGAAATATTGCAAGAACCATGTTTGACGGTCACCAAAGAGACCGCAGAATCTCCGCTAGTCTCTCTGATAGGTCCCTCCTGGAAACTTTGTTACATTTTTGGTCGAGTCCGCATATACGCGATACGCTGGATGAATAAGTGCATCAAAGGGTTGAGCTTGGACACATGATGAGGAGAGACGACTACGAGAGAGAAATTTGATGTCTACCCGCTCTTCTTATTATCCAGGTTTCGTCTACTGGACTCCTCTTTCGAATCCCTCCGGCAAAAGCTTCGCGAGAGATAGAAAATATGTACCACAGTCCGTAACGCCTGGTATTAACAAACTTTATTATCGTGTCGTACGACAATGGCTTTACACTCGAGTTCCTAAAAAGCCAGAAATTTTTCATCTGAGCAAAGTCGACTGTCAGCTCTCGCCACTTTGCAAAAAAAAAAAAATAACCAGAAACTTATTCTTTACGGTTTTTGTATTTTAATTTCAACCCAAAGTTGCCAATTAGAATATCCTCGTCCTTTTTACTGAATTAAGACTAGGGGACTGACATATTTTTATTATAATTTTTAATATTCTTAATACTTTTCTTTAATTTTTTAATTTGTGGGGTTCAGCACTCGAATTTTGTGTGTCGATCAGATTCTTAGAATTTAAAAGATTTCGTAGGTTTTTAGGAGATTATAAGGGATTTTAAAGGATTTCCAAAGATTTTCAAAGATTTTAGGCGATTTCTTTTCTATTTAATGAACTAGTTATTTATGTTAAAAAATATTTACTAATTTAAAAAATCTTTCAATTTAAAATAGTAACATAAATATAGTCTTAAATATTTTGGTTTATATTTAAATAAAACACAGCTATAATTTATTTTTAATTTATTTTTACAGGAACATGTAATTATAAAAAATGATTGTACATTAGATTTTTGATAATACGAAGTGTTTACAAAATACCTTGCCAAATATGATGCTATAAAGCTATAATAAGAATAATAATTTAAAAAAATCTTAATTTAAAATTATCTTAATGTACTTGTTATTATTATTATTATTATTAGTATTATCAGCAGATTTCAAGTCAATTTTTCTGTTATGTTTTTTTACATCCAAGTATTTCATCGGCTCTAATCAGAGAAATATTCAACATTTCGTAATATACTTATATCTCCTAATTACACTTCTATACGTATTAAATTTCCAACTGAGAATAAGAGTATGGAAGGGTGTGACCAAATATTTTTTCCAAATATTACTTTTTACCAGAAAAACAAATTTGTCACAAAAATATTTGGTCACACTTTCCGTGCAACAACACCCCCTATCCACTGAGGGCAGAGGATGTGGACGAGTGTAAAAAATATTTTTTTTTTATCATAAATGATTTTTTTATCAGAAAAGCGAATTTTAAACTAAAAATAAACTTGTCACACTTCCTAACCCTTTTCAGTTAGAGGAGGAGAGACTCAAAGATATTATATCATATAATATTAAACTTTACTCTTTGCTTAGTAAATACAAATGAAAGAAAATTAATAAAATCAATAAAATCCAGTTAATAAATTGTATATAAATTATGAGTGTCTGGAAGGCAACCCGGCCTGCATTTGATTATTATACTCTAATTTATTACAATTAGTTTCAGATTTGTGGAACATTTTCATATGATTTTCTAGAGCGACAGGACCTTTGAAGTATTTCCGACACGCGTTGCAGTACCATTTGTACTTGTTCTCGTGGGACTTTTGATGTTTGTTGAGCAAGTCCTTCCTTGCAAAGGCGCGGTCACACATCGTACAAGGAAACTTGTTTGGATTCGTGTGGAAAACATTATGACGTGTTAGATTGTCCAGTCTTGAATATCTTCTCATGCAAATGTCACACACAAATTTGCTTCTCTCGGAATGACACCTTTGATGATAACGCAAGTAGCGTTTTTGGGTGAACGTTTTTTCACAAGCACAGCAAATCACCTGTTGAAAATATTTTGAAAATTGCATTAAACCCCTATTTCAAAAATCATTTTTACTAAATGAATTTATTAGTTGCTTTAAGTTATTTTACTTTTTTTTTATACCCTTTTTGATTCATCCAGTTGAACCTTTAAATGATCATTTAACTCAATCTCTGTTTCAAATAGATTCTTGCAAAATTGACAAGAAATCTTATTCCTCCTTTTACTTTTCTGAATATCTTCGAAAAACTTTGGATCTGTCATCATCTGGTATAAAAATGTGCCCTTGAACTTGTCTTCTTGAGGAATTTTGAATGAAGTTGCAATGTTATTGATCTCGATTTGAGGGTCTTTGTAGATAATCTTGTTGTTCAAATTTAATTGTTTCGGTGGAGACACATCATCTGGAATCTGAAATTAATTCGCAGACGTTTTTATCTCAGAATTTTTCAAATATCAAAATACAGAATTCGGTAAAGATAATTTTCAATGAAAAATAAAATAAAATTTATGTCTTTCACATAAAACTTGAAATTTATGTTCCTGTTTACATTTCCGCAGAGAAGAAATTCAGCGAATTCATTTTAGGTAAAACTTATAGGGTGTATTATTTGTACAAGAATAGAGCAGAGTACACATTTTACATTTAACTTTCCTTAATTGTAACGTGCAGCTTGGTAGTAAAAACAGTACCTTTTTTTTGGTAGATAAATCCAATCCAATAGGATTCTCGAGATCTGGGAAGCACTCGTTCCTCGTATTTAAGATTTTCAAGCAGTTTTCACCATTTTCTACGATCCAGCTTTTTCGACCGTTTCGGTTGACTTTCCTTGGTAACGACTTTAAACGCATTTTTCCTACAATGTTTAGAAAAATAAATAAAACTTTCACTCATTTTTCATAATTTGTACAGAATATTTACATTACAGATTTTTTTTATAATTTCAATTCTAGTAGCGTTAATTTAAAAGAAAAACAAGTTGATAAAAATATATTTAACATTTTTTAAAAATCTGGATTCCATTTACCCTTTAATACTATTACTTTCCCACAATGACTGAAATCCAATCGACACAAAGAAATATTGCAATCGATAGTTTCACTTAAAAGGTTTCGTAAATTTTAAATTCAGTCTTGATCTGTTCAAAACTCTGATGGAACTGATGAAATATTTGAAATTTTGTTCGATATCGACCTTTCTTGACTTTCAGAATCGAAGCAACAAAAGCGCTTTGCGGAGTCGCCAATTCTCTGTGGAAGTTTGCAAACACGCACTTCTAGGAATTGAAACTCCTATCGTAAGAATGTAGTTTACACGATCACAAAATTTAATGACTTTCCACAAGGACGATTTCCATAGGCAGTACGAATTTTATAAGAGATTAAAATTATTCCGGTGAATTGAAACAATTATAATATTTCGAATTTATATACTCCGATTTAATGTATTCATAATTTATTAATAATTTTTATCTATTGATAAAAAGTTGCAGAAAGTATGTAAAAAATATTAATTAATGATTTGTATAATTTCTAAAATTATAATGGGGATTTTTTTAGTACTTTTATTCGATTAAAAAATAAAATAGGACTTTTGGATTTTTTAAATACTTTTGACAAGAAAATAACAAAATAACTAATACTTTCATCCCAACAGAGAATCAAATATGACTTTTTTAATGTACTTTTGCTCTCATATTTCATACTATAATAAAATAAAATAAAAAAATGAATAATTCAAAAATAAATTGCGAATCAATTTGAAGAAAAAATTGTATAATCAGAGGTGACTTCTATTAATACAAATGGGACTTCAAAGTTCACCGGAGATCCAACCAAAGAGAAATACGACATTTTCAAATGAAGAACGCTCTTTATGCCTACAACTTTAATGCCCTCCTGCATCTTTCATCAACCCCCTTTCCCTTCTCTTAGTTCGTTCCGGCATCCATGCTAGCATAATGCGAACGAGCTTCATTGAATATTTCATTGGCGAGATCTTTATTTTTCGTCGTTGATTGTCATTCGAAGAGGTCCAAGAGAGGATGGCAAAAGGTTTCGCGCGCTTCACGGTGAATCGTGAGAGGAGAGGCGGGAGAGCAAAAAGGGGGAGGGGAATGAGAAGTAAAATCAATTATTCATCCAAATTGGCCGGGAAAAAAGTCCTAATTATCCGGGGCAAATACGAGCTTAATACGCAGGAGTGTACCACCCTCTCCTTTTTCCCCCACCTTCTTTTTTTCTTCGAATTTACCTCGATTCACCTTCCCCCTTCACCATCCCTGACCAAGTCGTCTGGCAACCTTGCCGTTCCCTTTCTGTGAATAACCATTTGTATTTCCAATTAGCTTTGCTAATAAGAAAGATGGAGGCATTGCTTCTGCAGTTAAAAAAAAAGACGAGTAAGAAGGAGAATAAAGAAAAAAAATTAATGTATAACCTCATCCAGCCACTGGGGAAATAAAGAAAAGAACTGCCATTGCTTGGAATGACAATACCGGGCTGGTCTGTTGGTGATGCTATAACGGATGAACTAGAATTAAAAAAAAAAAAACAAAAAAAAAATGAATCTCGTTCATCAGCGATATACAATATACATTGTGTAATTTTGTTTATTCCGTGCTTGTCGTCTTTCATTTTCTTTATCTCTATCAAAATTAGTAAGAATGTAAAAAAGAACAATTTTTGTAAGCACTTAATAGTATATTGTATGACAAGGGTCGAAAGGCAACGATTTCACGAGTGTGAAGTTAGTTGAGAATAAATTTTATTTTACTTTTATATTTACTATTAGATTTTACTGTAAAAGAAAATACCGTTTTTTTCCAACCTGCAATATTGACAGACGTGCTCGATCCTGATTGAAAATATGTAGATTGAAGTTGGCTTTAATATAAGTCGACTCGAAGCTCGCGAAGGATAAAACAAATGAGCTACAGCATATGTAAATGCGCGAGTGGACAGACATCGACATTTAGATTTATCTGTCACTTTCTTCCCTAGAGAATATTTATCTGTCACATTTGTGACAGATAAATGATTAGAGTAGATGATTCTTCCCTAAAATAGAAAACTCGATTTTCGACCTGCTTCACAGGCAACAAAAGTCGAATTTTCGATTGAGGTGTAATAAAAAAAATAAGTGTATTTTTTGCCATCCAAGTGTTAAGCTGAAAATACAATTCTCCATTTTACTCAACGAAAATTATAGATAAATATTTTTTCTCTCTGTAGCACTAATCTTTTTTCAAATATAAGACTGCGTACAGAGAGAAAAAATATTGAGTTTCGATATTTTTTGCATAAAACGAAGAATTCAAAATCTAACTTTTGAATATTTTCATTTTACTTAAAAAATATTTGAATTAGATATTTTCTCGCTCTGTACGCATAATTCTAGTTAAAAATTGATTAATTCTACAGAAGGAAAAAATTCCAAATTTAATATTTGTTGAGTAAAATGAAGAAATCGAATTTTTAGATTAGAACTTGGCTCCAACACCCTTACGTATGAAGCAGCTCTGTTAAATATCCCAATAAAAAACTTTTAAATATATTTCTCTTTCTTAAAATAATGTTCCAACTCTAATTTTTCTTTTTGTTTGCAGAAATCACAATCTGGATGGATTTGGTTCGCAGTCTGCAGCAACAGAAATCAGGAAAGCTCGATGGCACCCAGGATCTACAAATGACTCTCGTCTCGTAGTACATAAGTCCCAAAATATATTCCAGTAAGCTAATCCATTGCTTTTTTATATCGCAAGGGCAGTTTCAATTTTAAATACTATTTTTTGTGCCTTATAATTAGAACTTGACTCCAATATCCTTAAGTTTCATATTCAAAAAGCAATAAGAGAGTTTATTTACTTCTTGTTCTCCTTTTAATTAATTCTCAGTCATTAAAATGATATTTTGTTTAAAAACTGGAAAGAGGAATATAAACATTTGTCGAGAGAAAAATATTTGGAAATTGGGAAAGATTTCTGGTTTCAGACAAAGGCAAATCGAGTTAGGCAGATAGAGATCCGTCGGTGTGAATGCCGAGCGCGTGTTTCCATCTTGAGAGCGTTTGTCGTATAAATGCGATATTCAAATGGCATCAATTTCTACGAAATTGCCCCCTCTGTAACTGCAGATCGCGGGGCTGGTCGGCTTGAAAACCGTATTGGTAGATAGCTACGACATCGTTTTACAACCCCTTATCTGGATAAGTTACGGGTATTCGGGAGCACTTCTCAGCAATGTTATGTGTTACCAGGGTGTCATCGATTTCCATATAAATACCCTCGAGTATTGTCTGCAGAAGTGCCTAATCCGTCCAAATACTTTTTCAGGCAAATTTTTAATAAGAATCCTTTATATTTCTCCAGCTTCTGAAAAAATGGTCAAAAATGGATAATAAACATCTTTAAATATAAATCTTCTAAAAATCGCACAAAAATGGTGAATAACATCTCGTATTTTCTATCTATTTTCTTGTACGGCTTCTCTGTAATACCTGGCGTATCGAAGCTGGCCCATCTTGCGAGATTTTTTCCCCTTCAGAAGGCGATACATCACGCCTTCTTCTTTATTAAACTCGTATTTTTCAGGAAAGAACTTTGTGATCCACAGAACAGAACTTGGCTACGTAATTTGAAATTTCGTCTATTTTATTTTAAGAAATAAAATAATTATTTTATAATTGATTATTTTATAATCAACTATTTAATAATAGATTATTTATAATTAATTTATAAAATTATTTTCTATTTCTTATTGACACGACGATTGATATTTTATTAATATGAACACATTTCAAAAGACACTCTAGAATCAAGCTCGTTTGCATTTTGCCTACAAGAGAATAAAAAGGAAAATTATTTGAAGCTTCATCTCCCTGGATCCGATTTCACGAGAGGAAATTATTCCCGAAGTGCGGAGGAAATCGCGAGTTCCATTTCGTGAAAAATATTGACGTTGTCAGTCAATTTACGAAGCCCCTTCGCTTCTCTCCATTTTCGCAATATTACAGGAATATACAGATGGGTGATATGAAAATTATTTCCGCGCTTGTTATATTACTCATCCTCTCAGAGCAACCAAGTTACCTGCTGAGTATTTAATATCGAGGATCAAAAGTTATTTGTTGGAATTCTCGTATTTTAAAAATATTCAAAAAATGTCAACCTGTCTGGAAGTGTTGTAAATTATGTAAATATGCTGACAAATTGTGATGTTGCAAAATTAAATGAAGGATTCTTAGACATTGAATATTAAAACTCTAATTTAATGGAGAATTTTTCACAACAATTTTCTCGTATCCGGTATTAAACAGTATTTTTAATAACGTTTATGTATGACAATAAAAATACTGTTGTTCGTATTTTTGTAGCATAATGAAAGCGGGAAATAAAAGTAAAGAATAATCGCAGAATTTCTCCAGAGAACACGAATTTTTTTCTTGGAATTTTTCAAATGGCACACTTTGCTATTCGTTTTTCATGTAAACGAATATTCTATACGTACTTTTTACTTTGTACTTTGTACTCACCTTTCAACAAACCGACCTCTCATCTCGACCGGAGCCATAACGTTTATTTTCATGCTTACTTTGCTCCAACGAACGAAAAACCTCAAAAGTACACTACGCAGCACCCTCCACCTCATACTCAGCCGTTCGACCCTTGACTCGCACTTCGCGGCAAGATTTTCCGATGGGGCGCACTGAAAAAAAAACCATGAGTGGCGTATAAAATTTCTGAATAAAAAAATATTTTTTAAAAAAGATACGAAAAAATCTAAACTCTTTCAAAAATACCAAAGTATCAAAAAGTCTTATGTAATAAGTAGGACTAAAGTACCTGTTGATTATTTATTTAAGGGCGTTGGACCCGAGTGTTAAGCTCAAAATTCCATTTTCCATTTTACTCAACGAAAATTATAGATAAATATTTTTTCGCTCTGTAGCGCTAATCTTTTTCCAAATATAAGACTGCTTACAGAGCGAAAAAATATTTAATTTCGATACTTTTTTCATAAAACGAAGAATTCAAAATCTAACTCCAAAATTCAATATTTTCATTTTACTTAAAAAATATTTGAATTAGATATTTTCTCGCTCTGTAAACATAATTCGAGTTAAAAATTGATTAATTCTACAAAGGGAAAAAATTCCAAATTTAATATTTGCTGAGTAAAATGAAGAAATCGAATTTTTAGATTAGAACTTGGTTCCAACATCCATAAGTCTCTTTGCTTTCGGGCTGAATTAATATCGCCCAAGTTATCAAATTAGAATATTATATTCGACTCTCCCTTATAGAGTTCGAAAATTCTCGGTAATTTAAAATTGGGTAAGGTAACAAAGAACGTTACCGCAACTTACGTAATTTAAGAGAATTAACGAGAATTTATGAGAATTAACATTTTTTTAACATTAATTGGTCACATCATTCATTGTGGTAAAATTAGGATAATATTTTGTACAGTGTACTTCCTACAGAAATATTTTTTATTTAGAGGGGGAACAGTCCCCCTTGGTGCCCCCCTGGCTACGGTCATGGATTATCGACGGCCCTGAGACTGCTCACTGACTTTCTGTTGGAGAAATTCTGCCGTTGGCTGAAATTTGAATCTCGCGCCAAATTTTGACCAATAGCAGTTTTTCTCTAGCCGATTGCCAATGTGTGCTGCCATTGGTCAAAATTTGGCGCGTGATTCGAATTTCAGCCAACGGCAGAATTTCTCCAACGGAAAGTGAGTGAGCAGTCTCAGGGCTGTCGATAATCCATGACCGTAGCTAGGGGGGGCACCAAGGGGAGGATTTTTCCCCCTAGAAATGAAAAATAAAAAATGATAAAAATTAAAAAAAATAAATTCTCATAAATTCTCTAAAATTGTAAAGTAATTTATTTTAACGTTACCTTCTCGGTAACGTTACCGCGAACGGGAATATTACCTCGGTAATATTACTCACTAAGAACTCTACTCCCTTATCTAGAAAACTCCGGGACAGAAACCCTCCCAAATCTAGTAAAATTTCTTTTCTCAATAGTTACATCAATTGTATTGCGAATAAATAAATCTTTTTAGCATTTCAAATTGCGCGCGAATAATCAGACGCGGAGCGCAACGCATGCGCAGTGATATGAAGTATGGTTCCTTTTGAGGCTTTTGAGAGAGGAGTCACGCTACATTTGGGAGATTGTTATACATTGTTAGATTCGGGAGAGAGCCGAGAGAGAGTCCAGTGTAAGTTTTTTTGGGGTTTTCATACCTGCTTTTACCTTTTTCCACATATAATATACTCCACTCATTAGTTGCGGTTTGGTTTTCACTCTCGAGCAGGCAGGTCCAGACAGGTCCAGTCAGGACTCGAGAAAGGTCATAGATATAATTGATAATATTGCTATTTTCTGAGACATTTGCCGACTCTATTCGTCTTTTGGTAAGTTTGACAATTATTTTCGAGATTGTTTTAAATGTTTTCATATACACTCTATTAAATTAGATTAAAGTATATATAGTACCAAAAGTCCTAATATTTAGATGAACGTATACGAAATTCGACCCTTGACTCACACTTCGCGGAAAGATTTTCCGATGGAGCGCACGGAAAAAAGAACCATGGGTGGGGTGAAATTTCTGAATAAAAAAATATCTAAAAAAAGATATGGAAAACTCTGAATTCTTTCAAAAATACGAAAGTATCAAAAAGTTTTATGGTAATAAGTAGGTCTAAAGTACCCGTTGATAATTTATTTAAGTCTCTGTTTTCGGGCTGAATTAATATCGCCCAAGTTTTCAAATTAGAATATTACATTCGAATTTCCCTTATCTAACGAAGTCCGAGACACAGACCCACCCAAATCTAGCGAAATTCCTTTTCTCAATAATCAAAATCAATT
>CAJFCO010000122.1:1559183-1639498 GCA_904066015.1 Synergus gifuensis
TTTAATTACATGGTACTTTGAGAAGTGAAAGTGTGCAAAAATATTTTAAAGTTTTCAATTCGCTTTTCTGGAAAAAATATATTTTTTATTGATATCGTACGCCTGTTTCAAGTTTTATCATTGATCATAATTTATCTTTTCTTAACTGATCAAGAAACATTCTGAACAGGCAAAATTCTTTACAAACCAATTCTATGCTGAAAGTACTCAAAAATTCATTGTCTCTAGTGAGCCGTAATATTTAGATTTTGGTAGGTAAAATTTATTTATGGTCCTTTATTGTGATAGAAATGGTTATTATTGCATAGAAATGGTTTTCAGAGAATCTTGCTTGTTTAGAATCTTTATGAAAAATAATTTATCGTTAAGACAGTAATCGGTTGTCAGAAGTTAAAACTTGAAACAGTTGGTGCAATCGTCCAATGAGGACAATCGGAACGAGCGTGTATCGTGAAAGAAGCAAGAGAATGCGCGCGAAATTGATTTGATCATCATCGCGAAGTCTATAAATAGGGGTACTGAAGATGGAAGGCCTTAAACGAGATGATATGGCCTCTGATCGACCCAATCAATGCTTCCACTAAATCATCGTCTAAACTGACGGTCGCAACACACGCATTTAATGCGTTGTTGGATGTCGGTGGGCGACCGGAAGAGGCCACTCATCCAGTGATTGCCGATGCATGGCGTCTTTATGAGGCCACATTACACGCTCGGTCTATGAATGATACACGAATTCTCGCGTTTCTCTCTCATGTTATTTCATTGGGTCATTGCTCGTAAGCACTTTTCTAAAACGAGATATGTGAGCACCGAGTTCATACCGCCAAACGTCGAGAAATGGTACACTTTAGAGTTCTAAATGATCATTTTATGATCTGTTATAACATCATTTCCTCAACTGCAACTAAATTACACTCACTGGCGGCTGACCAATTTCATTTAATGGTGTGTGCATCATTTTAATTATAAAAAAAAATTAAGTACTCTTACCTTTATTCTAAACAAGAAATAACAGATAATAGAATGTTATAACTTTCTAGCAAAATATATTTTCTTCTTTTGGTGGTTTGGAAATTTTTTTTTTTTAAATCTCCTATCAATTTTGGTTAAATCCTCAAGATACTTTATTCTTATTCCAACTTCACTCCCTCACATAAAAGAGCGATTTTTGCCATTTGAAACTGTTCTGCCCCTTAATGAATTTTGTTTCTCTCTTTTTTTTTTCATTTAAGAAGGCGATCAAGTATCAACCGAAGATCAAATTGGGTCGAGATAAGTGCGGATTGCGGAATCTAGAATAGCACAGATGGGGAAGGAGAGCAAGCCTTAATACTTGGTGTCCGGCAATCGAGTATCGACTTTTCCATTAGAGGCAAAAGTTGTGGTCACCGTAACGGGAAAATTGGCCATACCAGAAGGGGGTTGTTTCACTGAGGAAGGAGGAAACGGTTCCAGAGGTGGTCTACTCTATAGAACTCGCGGAGGGGCAATAAGAGAGCAGGACGAGGTAACATTAATTCTCATAACATTTTACGAGGTATCTGACCTGTGTCAAGTCCTTCCAACGCCCTGGAGCACGGTTTAGGAGTCATAACTCCCAATCACCCTAAGACATGCAGTCGCGAACAATCCCAACCTGTATCTGAAAGTGGATCTATCCCCTTAAGAAAGAACGATTTTTCTCACAGATCGTGGGCTTATCTTCCGCTTTTATTATTTCCTAATATTTCTTCTCAATTATTAATTTACAACACCTTTCTTCAACCCCTTTTTCGAAGACTCTTTTCATGATTTCTTTTCCAAACTCTCTTTCCAACCCCCCTTTTCTATGTTCCCATATAAATTCTTCATTTACACCTGCGTCAATTTAAAGTTTTGATTCGTCATTTAATTTTCGGTATTTTTAAACATTTATAAAATGAGAAATCTAATACATTTTCCCGAAACCCAAGCTAGGGACAAGTTCAGCAACATCTAAATGTATTTTAAAATGGATCTCCTAGAGTTTACATTTTAAAATATTTAATAACCACTTTAATTCTTTAATTTTCCTTTGATAAGAGATGGTAGATATCAAGCCCGATTGAGTGGAGGGGTAGATGCGTACTTGGTCGTTAAACGTACCGAGAAAATCGTCGTTCAATTTCACCCCTGTAAGTGCCCTTCGCCTTATCGACGGCGGCTACGCCGCAAGTTTCTTTTTGATCTCGGTTAAGAATTCATTAAGTTTTGCGGGGGTGCGGTTAGGTATTAATACGCAGAAAATACCGAGCGAGTTTTATGCTTCGCTTGTGCCCCGAGCTGATGCGGAAGATGATCTCATTCTACCTCCTTCCTTTTTCTGCCTTCAAATTCCCTAACTGAATATTGATAATTCGACTCACCACATCAATATCGACTTTTCTTCTTCTTTGTACCGGTTTCAACCTTTTAGAATCAGAACATCCCTAACTCCTTTTTCTCGCTGCAATCGCGACTCTAGCGCCTCAAAGGGAAAAAAAGAGCTAAAGTTTTCATTGTTAAATATTGAATCCCGAATATAGAAGTTGAATCTAAAGCAAATGGGTGTTTAAATCGACGCTACTGGCGTCGAAGGCAGTTTGTCCTCATCCTCTATCCGGTAAACGACATAATTCGCTAACACCTCTAACTCCTGGTATAACAGAGTATTAGTTTTGATGCTGTCTCTCCTCCCTGGAAGACTCGTAGGTTCTCGTGAAGGTGTAGAGCCTCGTAGCTCGTTGTGAGTCCCTCTTTACCAATTTTCCTCCTCAAAGCTCCATCGTCTTTGATCAGCTCTTGCGACGCCCCTATAATGTCTCCGACCCCGGGTACCATTCCACCCCTTTCAACCCACCCCGACCTCGTCATCTGCCGTCTTCGCCGCGTTTCTTCATTCGCTACTTACGCCCACTTTCCACCCTTTTCGCATCGGCGAACTCACATGCCAGTGCTCATGCTGTCAAATTCGATCCTCAATCGGATTTTCTAACGCAAACTAAACATGACGCACTTCCATCTCAACGAACGCGATTTTCGCAAATTCGCTTCCTCGGCTTCAGGAATGATTGATGTGGCAGTAGATGATTTTATTGGTTGATAGAAAACAGTTTAATTCCCTTTGAAGACTTTTGCAACTGATTCGCATGGTTGACTTCATTTAGCCATTTAAGGTGATTATTAAATTCCGGTTAGTAAATGACCTGGTCCATCTCTTTAAAAACTTACACTTCAATTTCATTGATCGCGATAGGTATAAAGTCAAAATTAGTTTTTCATCAGAGGCTATGTATCCAAGAAGAGTTTTCTTAACTGCGGTGATATTCGCTGGACCCAATCAACTGATATCGTGGTCTTAAGCCCTCTAAGAGCCGCAACTCCTGATACGACGTAGTTCGAAGGTGGTTAGGTGGTCTGATCACGAGTTAGTGGTTCGATGTCTCGGTGGTGGTGCTGAAACCTAGAAGGAAGGAGAGAAGCCAAGCCGACTTTATGTCTGGACGTAAGCCGGTTATAGGCGCTGCCGATGTTATTTGATGGCCAAATGCACTCCGCCGAGGCGAAACAGCCCCCCACAAAACCATCACCTATCCGATCTCTATCGTCCGGCATTTTCCCACCCACCTTTAACCTTGAAGCTACCCTACTTTCAGAAAAGAGATATAACGGCCCTAAGAAAGTCGTTAAAATACGGAAAATGGCTCTCCAATACTCTCACAGTCCATCCATCGAAAATCTAGCACATCAATTACTTAAGGCCAGCCTCAATTTGTCTTCAAGGATTAAACTCTAATCCTCTAATTAGCTACAGGAATTTTTACACACCGTTTTTACAAAATATTTTGATATCGAAGTCCCTTTCTTCTAAACACTTTTCAAAACTGCTTTTTTCATAGTTTTGACCCACTTTTCCTAACCCCTTTTCCTACAGTATTTTCCAAACCTCTTTTACAAACCATTTTTTCAACAATATTTTGTAAACGTTTTTTTTTCAAACCTCTTTAGGAATCTCTTTTTTCAAACCTTTTTTCCAATCCACTTTTCGAAGAGGTATTTTCCAAAACTTTTGTTCAGTTCCATTTTCCAAATGTCTTGTTTAAATTCTCTTTGCAATTTCCTTTTCAAGGCCTCTTTATCTAAACCTCCTTCCCACACGTTTTTTTCAAATTTACTTCTAATACTTCTTTTATAACCTTCTTTTCAAATCAATTTTCTAAAATTCTCTTTTTTTCACTTGTTTTGTCCTTTTAGCATCGCATTTTCCAACACTTTCTCTCACCCTTCTTTTTCAAAATTATTTTCTATACTACTTTTTCAAACTCCCTTTTCCAACCTCTGTTTTTTAAATCTCTCTTCTAATCTCCTTGTTTAAACCCCTTTTTCAAATGTATTTCTGAAACCTTCCCAAACCACTCTCTGAAATTTCCATTAAATAAAATATTTTCCATAAAATATATTTTGTGTATCAAGGACAAAAAGAAAATGATTTTCAATGGCCTGAAAAAAACTACTTTCAACCCACTCGGTAGGCATCAAGAGCTCAACTTTTAGAGGGGATGGGTCAAGAGAAAATTTTAAATCAATATCCTCTTAATAACCCCATTGACTAGAGGGAAATATTTTTTTATTAAATAAGAGCTGAAAGGATATAAATCAGAAGTTCTTTTTGGGGATTGTAATCACGTTTTTCTTAAAGTACTGTGGGTGATCTTTCCACAAATCATCGAGGGCCGAAGTCGCCGAACGGTAATCAGTGTTCATTAGCTGTATGAAACTCGACGCACCAGGGTTTCGCCCATGGGGATCTTTTCAATAACTCTTGGTTGTCGGTAATTGGTGGCTAGCGATATCTCTCGTAGTCTGCTCTCTTCTTTCTTTTCCAGCGCTTTTTCTCTCCTTCGGTGACAATGTCATATATAACAATATCCCTGGATGTCCTGTCCTGTCCGCTATAGATAGAGAAACATTAAGTGTCCCCGACACACAAAACCGCACCTACACGATCGAATCACATCGACTCGGCAAACACAAACTGCAGCCAGTGCTTGTTGACTCTTACCCTTCTTTCATTTCGTATCTTATAGATATCCCAGAAACAGTAGCTCTCCTTTTAGAAAAAAATACATCCACACATGAAAAGATATTTAATTCTATTATTTTTTTCGTTTTCTCTCCCTAAGGACTAAAAATTAATTTTCACTCCTTAGGGCATAAAAAGTAATTATCGCACTCTAGAGAGTAAAATTTACTTTTAAATATCTGTATCAAATTCCTTTTTCAATTTCTCTTTCAACCCAAAGACATCTTCCCTCAAACTTATTTCCCAAACATTTTTCTGAACCTATTTTTCAAAATTCCAATTTAAACTTTGTTTTTTCAAATCTCTTTTCTAAATTCCCTTTTCAATTTCTTTTTTCAATACTTATTTTCCCACGGCCTTACTTTTTAATCCCCAGGGAGTAAACAATAAAACTTTAATTATGATATATAATAATTATCAGAAATGATAAATAAGAAATTGAGAAACTAGAGCCAATCATGTGAGAACCACTGTTCAATAGTAGGGAATGGAACTAAGAGTAGCTTGCATAGGGGGTTTGAATGGAGGCACATTGGGTCATAAACGGTTATATTGCGCTCAATGCGCCAGTAATACCGATATTGGCAAGTTATTGGTCTCTGCTACCAAAACAAGATCACTATAACCCCGATGTGTCTTCTCTAATCCGTAAAAGCACCCCTGGAATCCCACAACTGACCACTATTTTCGATTAATCGTAAACAAAGTGCACCAAAATGAAAGATTTTAGAGTTTTTGATTTTACAAGAAATTACCTTGTATTGAATTGGATTAAACAATTTGAATAATAATAACAAAGGTAATAACTGAAAAATCTATTGATATGAAACTCTGTTTCAGATTATTAAAATCAATTGTTATCCTCTTCAATGAAAATTTTATGAGTCAATTTCTGGTGTTATTAATATCTGACATTTAGCCTTTATTAGAACATATATGAAGCTATTTTACAATGTTTATCGTAGCCATTAAATATGGTCTATTACTGAACGATATTACATGAAAATTTTAGCTTTCTAATTGATAATGCTATAATTTAATTAGGAAATAACTCTCCCATCGTATACCCCATTAACGATCTACATATTAATTTTTCCTACGGAATTATAATCAGTAAAGTCATTACTAAAATAAAGTATTTAATACTGTTTATGTATTTTTTTATAGGATTAATTTCAATATTTCGAAATGTTGAGTTTTATTATATAAAAATTGCAGAACATATTGCTGAAGTAAATCTTATCCTCATTTTTTTTGAATATTTCATCAGATTTTATATTGTTTTCAACAATTTTGAGAAATCGGAAAAATGAAAGATAATTTTGAAAGATTTGAATACTTTAAAATAAATTGCAATTTTGAATGTCCATGCTTCTTACATATTCATCTTTCTATGGTTATATCTTTAAATTCCTTGAAATTTTTGGTCAAATCGGGCGACATAACTTGGCTGTAGTCGGGTTAGGCGTTTTATTGAATTTGGAACCGTCCAGATATCTAATTGTAAGATGGAATCAAGTTTTGCCTGGCTTAGACTCGACTAATACTACGACAAAATTTCCACATGGGTTTTTGAAGAGATGTACCTTTTGTTGGAGTAAAAATTTCTTGCAAACGCAGCTTTGAAAGGCTTGTTTGGAAGAAGCTTTACTCAGTAAGGGTATAATGGACGTTGGAGGGTCAAAGGGTGTCGATCGTTGACTAAAATGGGAAGGTATCGCGAAATTTTGGGATTACCACCCTCTAAAGATCAGTCTTTACGTCTTGTTGCAGATCCTCAAGGAACGTTCAACCCCACGCGGAGGGAGATATTAGATTTATCCATTTGTTTGCTGAAAGTCTCATAAATCTCGTAGGACGTCAAAGAGACGTCCTACGAGCCTTATCCAATGGGAGGATATTTCACCCGGTGGGTGGAAGGCCTGGAGAGGAAAAAGGGGATCGATCCGATAGTCCTTCGTGCTGGCATCAGTATTCCCAATTAACAAGACCCTTTCATCAGACAGGATCCGAGCAAATTGGAGGTGGGACGACTGACGAGAGAGCTCTACAGAGGAGAGATTAGGTATGTATTTATAAATATGATAATCGTAGCGGATAGCATTACCGTCGATGAGATGGTACCAATTTTTGCGAATGTCTTTCATAAGCTGAGAGAAAAGAGAAAAAGGGAAACGAGAAACGAATCGTGAGAGGGAATAAAAAATCTTTCATGTAAGGCTCGAGGTAATCAAAAAGGAATAATTAATGATGGTTGAGAAATTCAGTTTAGGGAAGGAACACAAATATTTTATTTCGCGATGATCTAAGAGTCTTTCTTCAATTGTGCTCCTTTTATTTTCTGCTTTTGGAAAAAGTTAAAATTTTTAAATTAATAATAATAATTCTGAGAATTTTACAAGATTTCCAAAAATTTCGTTTCGTTTTAACGGACTTTTAGAGACACTTGAAACGAAAAACATCATGACTAAACTTATGTAGACTTTAAGATATATTTTGGGTTTCACTGTTCCACATTTTGCAGTGAATAAAAATCCTATAAATATGAAGATGAACTGAAGAAAAGTGCTGAGGTTTCTATTTACAGAATCTTTTCTGAAAAATTGTATAATGTTGTATTTTCTATTTACAAATCAAGTCTCAACAAGTGATAACTATTGTGTAAAAAAAACATGCTTAATCTTATATAACTCAGATTAAAATTTTAACGAAATTATTCAATAACGTCCGGTAGAGAATTTAAAGTACACACATGTATATATGTATATACATATTTTTTTATTTTTATTTTTTGAGTTTGGCTACACTGAGTTTGATTAGTTTTGCTTTGCTACCGACAGTCGGTAAATCGTCATTCCACCCGCAATGGCCCCGCCATTACACGTGATTACACGTTTGGTTAGGCTGTGTGGC
Source organism: Synergus gifuensis (assembly GCA_904066015.1). Lineage (NCBI taxonomy): Eukaryota > Metazoa > Arthropoda > Insecta > Hymenoptera > Cynipidae > Synergus > Synergus gifuensis. Next base: position 1,567,180 of record CAJFCO010000122.1, read on the forward strand.
GGACGTGTTTTTAAGGTTTTATGTAATTAATTTATTTTTTACATTTAGAGAATGTATTATTTAACTCATCATTGGCAAATGTAGAAATTTATTATTGAGCTTGAATTTAAAGTAAAAGGAAACTCAAATTAATTGAGAAAACAATCTCTGGAACGATGTAAAATATTTCAGTCGAAATTAGACAGTCTTATGTTTGATTATCGACAATTTGACTCTTTTATTTCCATATTTGAAGAGCCTTCTAAATTGGATCCTTTAAAAAGAAACATATTCATTAAAATGTGTATCATTTTAGAAATGCCTCTTGATATTTTCACGAAGTCAAACAAGGTTAGGTTTATAATTTCTCACTATTTTTCTTTTCTGAGCGGATTTATAGTTTTTATAAATTTCCACCTGTCTTCATTGTTCCATAAGGCCTCTTTTGTTTTGATTCTGTTGACTGACCTTCAGATTCTCAATAGTAACTTTTCGATAATTATTTCCTTTAGTTTGCTTTTGTCTCTCGTCCGGAGAGTTTGGGAATAAACTTTAATCCGATAAAGTCAACGCGTAACGTGCTCGCGATTAATCTAGTTAATTAATTAATTTGTATTTTCTTTATTAAGTCTTCGTAACAACAATTTTTTTACTTTTTTTTTTCTAAAATTTTTATTACTTTTCGAGAGTATTGTTAAGTTTGAAATGGTTTTTCCGGCTTTTCTGATATTTGATTTTTGACCTTTTTACATTTTAGAATAGAGTAATATTATTGATTATGGATATTCCCAGCCTTTGTTTCATTGTTGACTTTTTAAAGGTACGCATTTTCGTTTATCTGAATTTCTAAATTAATCATACTATGTGCATGGAAATAGGTAATTTATTCTAATAGATTATAAACATTTTTTCCTGATTAGAAAATGTGTGTATACATTTAAAAGATAAATAGCCAATTTTCAATGCTTGTGTTTCCTACATCTTCATCTTAATTTTAAGGTTATTATAAATTTCCTTGCCAAACTTTTTTCCAGATTCCTTCTTCAATCCTCTTTTTAAATCTTTTTTCCCACTTTCTTATTCAGATTATTTTTACCACCGCATTTTCCAACCCCTTTTCAAAATGATTTTGAGTTATTTAAGAAGATTTCATAGCTAAAAGTTTCTTTCTTGGACAAATTTCCTTTATTTATACGTTTATAATCTTCTCAGATTTTTATGTAGAATGAGTGAGGGTTAGGACTGGAAAATGGAATTTTTTAAGGTTCATACGACTTGAACTCTTAATTTTATAATTTTGAAGGCATTTAATTTAATATTTGACTACTATATAATAATGCGTATTTGTAATTGGGCAGTTCTTGAGTAATTTTGGACAATCCTTTCTTTGTTTTTCAGATGTTTTTCATACATCGACAAGGATCGATTCTTTAGACGACAATGGAGAATTCTACTTGGACGATGGTTTTCATCTAAGACCTGCGTGGATATCAATCTCTAAATCAAAATGATTAAATGTAGGTAAACTTTTTTTAAGTGAAAGTGATTTGCATCTAACAACTACTTTTATTTTCTAGCATCGATTTTCAGTAATAAAATTAATTTTTCTGCATGAATATTGCTTAGCATCTGAGTGTGAACGCTTATGTAGTTTTGGTCAAAAAATGTACAGTCCTTGGCTTTAATTTGGTTTTTGGTTCCATTTGGCGAGCTTAAACGATCTATTCAACATAGATCAAAATTGCTTACGAGTATCTTTTTCGCAGGATTTCGGAGAATTCTACGAGAACAACGAGGGATTCTACGAAAACAACGTGGGACTCTGGAGAACTACGTGGGACTCTGGAGAACAACGGTTGATTTTATGACCACGCGGGATTGTATGGAGGAACATGAATTCCATTCACTACGATGGATTCTTTCGATGAGGATCGACTCCATCAACTAAAATCATCTGATCGAGGGAATTCAAGATCAAATACCTACCACTCGTACTGATCAGAAACGCGACATGCGAGTGTGTAGGTGGTGAGTCAAAATTTAGTTCCTCCTCGTTTCATCATGTTGGGAACGAAAGGTTCTAACCAACACGAGGAGAGGTTGTATTTACTCCATTTTTCAATCTCATAGTGTCCGCTGGTGGCAACTAGCGAGTGGACAATTTGTTTAAATTTTTTAGCATAGGCTCATTTTTTTCTTGGACACTCGTTTCCTTATAGATTTTAAATTTTATTCCCATTATCTTTTAATATGTCGTCCTATGTAGCTTTTAATGACAATTTGATTTTACAATCAAATTTGAGATACCAAGAAAAGAGGGGAAAGTTCACGTTTCAAAGAAAATTATATTTATCTTGCTAATAATTTTCTTTAGTCGCGCTTTTCTTTTGAAACGTTGAAATCCTGAGCAATACAATTTTTTAAATTAATTTTTACAAACTAGAGTAATATATTCTTTATTGAGTAATATCAAAGTTTTTGTTTTTAAAGACTAATTAATCATGAATTTTAAAGTAAATATTTTTTTTTTTAGTAAAATTCAATGCATTATTTTATTTTGTCTGTTCTTTAAAAATAACAGGGTGTCTAGTAGCGAACTTGGAAGTCTGTAAATTTCGAAATTTTTCAGGAGAATGTTTAAAAGTAGAATTGTTTGAAATCAGAATCTAGAATAGTTGAAATAATTTTTGATTAACTCATTTATTGATTAATTTAGTATTTAAAGCAAAGCTGAGTCTATTAATCCTTATTCTTCGAATTATTTGTTCAATAAACGGGGAACGGAGTATTTCCAATTCATTCGTATAATGAAATGGGAATTTAGACTTCAGTACTTGTATTAGAAAATTGAGAACTGAAAATAATAGTTAAATTTTAATCACTTTCTTATTTAAAGTACTACAAAATTGTTAACATTTATAAAGTTATAATATTTTTTTGACCTGAAAAATTTTGAAAGCACCTACAATTTTCTTGTTTCGAATTGCTAGGCACTCTATTATTATTGATTTATTAAAATATCTATCTGAGTAATATCAAAAATTATTATTGATAATAATTAACGATAATAATTAAACTATTATTGATTTATTAAAATATCTTTTTGAAAAGCTTAGAGTAGGATGTCTACTAATGGTTTAACCAATGGAATGTTTGCGTACACCGTTTTACTTTTCAGTCAAGTAAGGCGCATTTGTGTGAGTGTGTTTTTGCGTCTTTATGTCTTACTTGACAAGTTCAAATAAATTTAACTTGTAGAGTATTTTAATTATTTAAAAAATAAGTGACAATTCGTACTTGACTAATTTAAAGAAAAAGTTTTAATATAGTAAATCTAACAGATATATTTCTGACATTTTATTGTTAAAACGGTGCATGATTTCAGGGTTGGAGCTGGTATGTGTGTGCCCTAATGTGGCCCTATAAGCTCAGATGTAGGATGCGTCCCGGGACGCAATCCCTAGGTTTAGGCTCTGTTGCATCTGGGTGGTGAGCATGAGAACCGTGGAGTGCGTGTGTTGGTGTGATTGTTGTTTTTGATTTTTTTTTAAGATATAGCTAGGATATAGGCAGGTAATTTTTTCGGGAATGAATGATTAGTTTTAAGTAGGTAGGACCAGGGTAAAATATTCCTTGCGTGCGTTGGATATTTTACTCTGGATAAAATTGATTTAGTTTCAGGAGTAAATTTTTTAAGTTGGATAAATTATCTTCCAAGTTCTGAAATTATTCTCCTAGTAACAATATCGATTTGTGTTTAAAAATTAATACGTTTCATCGGTGCTTATCACAGTGCTCGTGATAATGAAGAAGTTAAGCGAAATTTACTTCTTCAATGCGAATTAGGATTTCGAGCATAAGTCGTGGCCCTTAAAATCAAAAGGGCTATTGCGTTAAATATTGGTCCATCACCGATGAACGGATATTTAACTCTTATTTGTTTTTTTCCACGCTAGTCACTATGATGATTGTCATTTTCAATCGTATTTGTTTGTTTTTTTGTGTGTTTTTATTTTGTTTCAGGATTTAGAACGAATTTTTTTCCAAAGAAAATGCCCTTGCATAAATTTTGAAGACAACACAATTACAGAACCACCGATCTATAAAGATTACGGTGAGTTCATATTTTGGGGGGAAATTATTTTAATTTTAAATAATCAATTAATTGATTGATTAAATATTAAATTAAATATATTTTAATTAATCAATTAATTGATTTTTATACATTTAATATTTAAACATATTTAATATTTGAATATATTTCGCGGTTTCTTATCGACCAATTATCTTATTTGTAGGCAATTTAAAACGCGTATTCATTTCGCAACATATTTTTCACTATTTTAATCTCCCGTGTATAACCAGATAATTGAAAATTAATTGTTTCGCAATTACCAGAAGTATAAATTTAGTTTCGCCAATTTGTAGTTTGCAAGATAACTTTCGCATGAAACAGAGGTAAATCCTTAAGTTTTAGCGAAGAATATTTATTATTGCGAACGTAAAATTGATGAAATTAAAGCTCTTATAGTAATTACCACAGGTCTTCATTAATTTCTTAATTTTATATATCAGTTATCAGACTTAATGTCTACACATTTGTTCCACTAATGAAACACTATTTCCGTAAATTGTCGAAAGCAGAGCGATGCCCCTAACCAGATACACGAAGCAACCTCGAAAATGGAATCCATTAGCTTAACCTAACATACTTTCCAGTCAAAGAAATATCATTTAGTCGATTGAAGCATTCATGCAATCTTTAGATCTTAATGATAATTCACAAGACTTACTCATCATATCAACCGACTTGAACCTTATCTCCTCATTTATCGGGCATAAATAAGGCTCCCAACAATGAAAGATAGTCATCTGCATACATTATAATTCAACCGTTTGTGCTATGTCTGATTAATTGATTTCCTGAGTGGTGAACATTCACTCAAGAAAAACTTCAGCCCTCAATTTTTATCAGTTTCCAAACCGCTTGATGATTTGATTCGATGTGACAACTCAGAATTAATCTAACAAATGAAGTAATTGAAGTAATTACTTCTTCTTATTCCTATTATTTAGCTGTCGTTAATTTTCGAGGTATTTTGGGCTCTTCTTTTCCGGACGAAGTCAATATTGACTTTCCTCCAATTTATATTTTCGAAAGTAGGAAAATATCATTTTCCTTTTGTTTTCGGTTCTTAGTTTCATTTTCTTCTTCTATAAATTGTCTTCTTTCTTATGAGACGGTGGATTTGAACTACGCGCGAGAATAAACGTAGGAGAAGTGTGCAAATGTTCTTATTGGCCTATCACCCAGAAATCAATAAACTATCAATATTCGAGGGGACAATAGAGCTCGGGAGGGGATAAGCGTGCGAGCTATAGAATCAAGTCAGAATCGATTGAGATTTTCACCTGTGAACGTTTTTCTGATTTTCGCTGCGCTTAAAGCCATAATGAAAGAGCTCAAAGGTACGCATTATTGAATCTCGCGATGTGATAGTATTTTTTGTTAAGATTATTGTGGTGATAGTGCTAATGGAAACATTTGTGCATTTATTTGTTGCAGCGTGGCGAATTTATATGAATTTATATGAATTTGAATGTATCAAGAATGTTTTTTATTATTTGATTGTTGTCTGAAATTCTGGTTGCTCACGTTTTTCATAATTGCTCGAGGATTGATTGGTCGCTTTGATGCCAATATCTTTTGGAAGGATAATCTAATCTTTCGTCAGAGACTTCCGACATCAATGACTCTACAAATGTAAAAGTCTTTCTCTCGACTTACCAAGGATTCGTGAGTGGCATGATGCGACTATTGTAAAATTTACTTGTTTATTATTATGTGTATCATATTGTTTTCGTGTATTTTATCATGTTTGACTATTGACGAGGGAATCTTCTCGTTAACAATTATTACTCATGCCTTTTATTGTATTTGATATTGAATGTTCTTTCGTATGATTTTTCGTCATTGATTTTGCATATTTCGTATTTAAACATGTATTTTTGCCTTTTTGCGTGATCTATTCGATTGTCTTGCGAATTTTATTTAATATATTACTTTGTGTAATTCTCGATTTTATTTCGCGTCGTAACGGTTTTCCAAGTTTCTTAATTTATTGATTTGATTTCGATCGACCATGTCTATTATTTGTTTTGGGGTCGTATTGTTCTGAAGGCTATTCTTATGTTATTGTTTGCGTCGTTCATTTGGTTGTCAATAATAATTGTCTGTTAGATTACATTGTAATAATTCTCTCAATTTCAAACCTTATCTCGCCTTTCAAATTTAATTGAATTTCAAATCTCTTAGTTTAATTTCTTTTGTTTAATTCAAGTTACATTTCTGATTATACATTCTGTTTATTATCAAAATTGAAACTCTTTTACATAATAAATATCCTTCCAGCTGTCGAGCATACGCGAATGTGTACCTCACGAAATTAATTGGTCACACTTATAAAAAGGTCGCCTTTCGGGTTCCAAATTACTATTTATCATTACGAAACTCAAATATTATTTGAGTAAATTAATCTCCATACACATATAAATTTTGCAACATCTAGGTATTATAGGAATTATTGAAATCTATTTGGGAAACAGCATATGGCAAATGTTATTGGCGATATGATGTTCATCAAGGGAGGTTAATGGGGATGAAGATGGGGGTGACTATGTTGATGATAGTAAAGCATGCGTGATTAGAAATTGGATGATAGGATGCCACGCGTATTCCAAATCAACTCCGATAATAATGACGAGTTGTAAATGCCACAACATGACTATATAACATCAAGCTGACCAGACTGATCTCAAGTTAAGATAGGTCGCTTACTCCTCGCATCATTCGTGTGTGAGTACTCATAGGCAACATATATACACGCGAACCACAAATGTATCCACCAATATTTGCTTTTAAATTACCTTCTGGCCCTCCACCCTAATTAATATCTCAATTATTGTAAACTAGCAATATTATACGCCGCGCCACAGCTCGCAGGAAATATTGCTTGTATAATTAATAACATTTATGTATTATATAAAAATTATAGGATTAAAAAGAAAATTATAGGATTTCAATTTGAAAGTAAACAATTTTAGTCACTTCAGATAAAAATTTTGTCAATTTCAAGTAAAGTACATTTGAATTTATTAAACTTTGAAAAATTATCAGGAATTTAAAGGGATTTTGCGAAATTTGGGATTTCAGGAAATTTATTGAGATATTAAAAGTTGTTAAAGAATTTTAAGGGATTTTAAATATTGTAAAATTTCAAGGAACTTCTTTAACAGGTTTCTAGAAATTTTAAGAGATTCAATGAAGTTTAAGGGATTTCAAAGCTTGTCATGGAATTTAAAAATTTTTCATGTAATGTTAAGATATTTTGAGGGCTTTTAAAAGGGTTTCAAAGGTTGTCGTTAATATTTTCAATATGTATCGTTATCTTAATACCTTTCAAATTGAAATCTTTTGCAAAATTTCGAAATATTGTCGTTTTATTATGTTTTTAAAATATGTATTTATGTGTATTTATATGAGTGGATGGATGGATGTCGTCGCTTTTTTGCCGTCGTTATAAGTTATAAATAAATTTGATTATAAATTATAAATTATTTATAAATTTGATGAAATTTGTACTTTTTGCTTATTTGCACAACCAATATCTCAAAACGTACACAAGGATTTTTCAATATATTGAATTTTAAAATTCTTATGTATTTTATTAATTCATATTTATTAATTATTTCTGAAAATAGGTTTTTTTTTATTTTATTTTTTGAGATGCATGATTGGTTACCTCCACGTGGTACATCTCGGTAACAATCTCAAAGAAATTGTTGAAATAGACTTACATCTATATGAAACAAAACTTACATCTATATACAAAACAAAACTTGCAGCTTCAAAGACATAAAACTTATTTCAAAGGATAACAATTTTTAAAAATAAAATTTCATTGAGGTTGGCTAAAAACCAATCAATTTTTTCATGGAGTCTTTTAAAATTCAATATTCTGAAAAATCTTTGTAAGAGTTTTGAAATATTAGTTATGCAAATAAACTTTATTACTTAATCAATTTATCTATAACTGTCTGTGATCCATAGAGGCGACAAAAAAATGGCGACATTCATCCACTCATAATAATAATAATAATTCTAGTTAGAAATAAAGTGGCGTTTAGTCATTTGGTGATTAATAAATTCTGTTAGAGATAAACTTAGCGCATCAACGAGCACGAAATCGAAGGGATCATTTTTGTGACAGTTGGCGTCATTAGGGCGATGAACAAGGGCACATAAGTTAGTTTTTAAACCATTTTATATTAGTGCTTAAGAGATTCCTATCATGTCTATCATCTCGGTGAGATCATCGACTCTGTGGTTATTACATATAGCATCATTTCCGTTTTATTGCAACGCCCGCGGTACAAAAGAACTTCGACATCTGTCCCTCCTTTTGAATTTTGTTAAATATGATCGAAGATCACATGATCGATATTTTCACGAGTCATGCCCGCATCTTTTCAATGCCCCTATAAGATGTGTTAATACATCCATTATGTCACATTTATTACACGAGATTAGGCGCGCGCTTGAGCACGCGTGTTTCATCTATAGAAACTGAAATTTCGCGTCTTTAAGAAAACTTCACATTACATTTTATAATTTTGAATTTGTCAAAAGTAATTTTTTATATTAAATGCACTAACCATTAACATACCAATTACTCTTACAAACACAAACTAACATCTCCTACCTTATCCCTGTATAATCGAAAGAAGATTTAAAACTTGCTTCTAAATATATATATATATTTTTTTTAAATTCAATAACGTTTTATGATTCCCAGAAAATGTTTCTTGGTCAGGGAATTTCGCGTCTTTAAATTTTATCTTTTATTTTATAATTTTGAATTTGTCAGTAGTAAATTGTTATATTAAAAGCACTAACCATTAACATATCAATTACTCTTACAAACACAAACTAACATCTCCTACTTTTTCCCTGTATAATCGAAAGAAGATTTAAAACTTGTTTCTAAATATATATATTTTTTGTAATTTCATTAACATTTTATGATTCCCAGAAAATGTTTCTTGGTCAGGGAATTTCGCGTCTTCAACAAAATTTCACCTTTTATTTTATAATGTATAATTGAAAGAAGATTTAAAACTTGCCTCTAAATATATATATTTTTTAAATTTCAATAACGTTTTATGATTCCCAGAAAATGTTTCTTGGCCAGGGGATTTCGCGTCTTTAAAATTTCACCTTTTATTTTATAATTTTGAATTTGTCATAGTAAATTGTTACATTAAAAGCACTAACCATTAACATACCAAATACTCTTACAAACACAAACTAACATCTACTTTTTCGCTGTATAATCAAAAGAAGATTTAAGGATTGTTTATACATATTTTTTTTGTAATTTCATTAATATTTTATGATTCCCAGAAAATGTTTCTTGGTCAGGGAATTTCGCTTTTTAAAAAAATTTTACCTTTTACTTTATAATTTTAAATTTGCCAATAGTAATTTGTTATATTAAAAGCACTAACCATTAACATACAAAATACTCTTGAAACACAAACTAACATCTACTTTTTCCCTGTATGTTTTCCACGCTCAAGCGCGCGTGTTTCGTCTATGGAAACTGAAATTATAATAAATTATAATAAACTCTCAATAATTCAAATCTCTTAGAACTTCAATTTTTAAAAATTTTATTCTTATTTTATGAGTTTAAATTTTCAAACAATAATTATGCCTATATAGTAAAAGTATTTAGTCATACCTGCCACTCTCGTAAGATATTAAATTCCTTAAAATTCCTTCGAGACTAGCAAATTAATATAAATACCAAGAATTTATATGTATATATATTTTCTTTGGTTTTGTGTTAACTATTAATAAACATTTGCCGCGCTGTTACCAGGATAGTTTGGGATTTTTAAATTGTATTTAAATTTCTGAGCAATTTCGAAGGCTTCTTTTTCTCTATAATTCTCTGGGCGTATTAAATAAATAACCCATAAAACCAGGAGTCAAGACATCAATCCTGGTGGAAGCATTAACGCCCGATACGGGCGAGACTCGGCTGTTATTTTTCATACCGGTAACGTCTTACGACCGCCTCTTGTGTACCTTTTCATAGCAGAGGAACTTCTCTTCGAAACCCTCTCTCTTTCCCTCTTTTATGCTGTGTGTCTTCGAGCTTTTCATGGTCTATAACTCTATAAGTTGCCTTACACTCGTGAAGCTGTTGATCATAAGTGATGTGTCTATTACAACATAAATATTTAACGATCGACTGAGTATCCCTTTCCCTTATATCTTACACCCATATGCGGCCCTTTGATTTCTTTCTCTATATCCAGATAAAAGAAACAGATAATCATTCCACTTTTTTTTTCCTTTATGTATGTTGTATTTCGAAAATCAAGATTCATTGTTGTAGTTTTGTTTTCTATATTAAGGCAGAAGTCCAATACCCAAAATCCAAAGTTTAAAGACCTAACTCCTAACTTTTAAGTTCTCAGTTGAAAGTCCTAAGTTTTTAATTCCAAGTCCTCTTTTTTTAATTTTCAGTCCAAATTTCAAATCCTAAGTTTTGATTCATAAATCCTGAGTCCTAGATCTTATATTTTAAGTTTTAATTTGTATATCTTAATTCCTAAGTCCTAAGTTCTAAGTTTTATATATATTTTAATTTTTAATTCGTAAGTCTTATGTAAGTTCTCACTGATCCTTTTAGAATGTTTTAAAAATATCCTAAATCAGGCCAAATTACGTTACAAAAACGTTCAATATTCCAAAAACGTTTTCAGGATATCTGGAACATTGGACGTTTTTGTATGTAATTGGGAAAGACTTTAGGACATTTTTGGAACGTCCTTTGCCGCTTGTGCCCACTGGGATTTTATATTTGAATTGTTAATTCGTAGGCCTTGAACCGTAAGTTTTAAATTTCGAAATTTCTAATCCTTGAAACCATTTCCAATTTTTGAAAGTCACTTGAAATTTGATAAGAAATTTTGAAATATTTGACTAAGAGGATGAAAATGAAGGGTGGAATCTTAGCCGTAATCGTGGAAGAAGACTGGGGGGTAAAGTCTCATTCGGGCAAAGTTTCCGCGAGACATTAGTTTATAATTCGGCAATCCCGGATCAGTATTTGTCACGATTAGCCGATCCACCCTGACGACAATGGGCTCCTTCGGTCTGTGCGTCGCTTTCCACCCCTTCTTCGCATCTTGAGTTTTCATTAATTTCACCAATCCGACCGAACTATTGTCGTATAGTTACGCACAATTTGAAAGCGAAAAAGCCGGGGTCCCTCTTGATTTCTCTGGGATTGACGTAGGGGCGAGAGAAACGTGTAAGAAGTTATAACATCAAATGGAAAGGGGTAAGAAGTCAACCCTCGGCCCCAGCTTCACGGGGGTGGTATAGATTATATTTCCCGTGTCATTTATCCCCCGAATCTAGACGTCTTTCGAACTTCGACGTACAATTTTAAACCACTTTCAACAACTTTATCCGTTTATTCGTTTCTAAAATAATAAAACTCCGACGTTATTTAATGTTTTTGTATATGGTAGTCTCGATTGAATAATTTTCAAAAAACGACTCACATAAGTCGTTTAATCCAATTCCAAGGACGATTTCTGATTCAAGTGACCAGGGAAAGGAAACGAGAACAAACTTGATAACAAAGTTGAGCATTGAGGGTGGTAACAATGGGCTAGAAGTGAGGATGTAGAAGCGAAGGTAGCAATGTTCTAACCCGCTGTCGGATGAGAAAGGAAATTGGATGATATTTCCCGCAACGATCAAATCTTATTGCCAATTGAAAGAGGAAAGTTCGCGGTACATTTGCCCGGAGAAATCGCCAAGACTGAGAGAGAGAAGAAGAACAAGTGAGCCAGTGAAAATAGCTTTTGCGATCTGGCATTGTGAAAATCGCTTTGGATCTTGCAGTACCTCGATAACGAGCTTCAAAGCACGTACTCAAAACTCCAATTCCCAGGAAACAAAAAAAAAAAAAAATATATTTTTATCAATTTAACTTGATTTTTAGTATTGCATTTTGGCAAAAGTGTAATATTCAGGTGGACAATTTATTGTTAATGCTGGTTTTGATAGGATTTTTTGTGAGTTTTTTTTTTCGGAGAAATTGATTTGGAAGTTTTAGGTTTGTTTTTCTCTTCTTTTAAGTTGTCACGTATATTTTTCATTTTTATTTCTTAGGCTTAGACTATTTTCGGGAAAGATAAATAATTTCTGATTTTCGGTAAGCACTAAACGGTAGAAATATTAGGGATCCATTTGCAGAGAAGAGCTGGTCGACAGTTTCGATAACGGCCTGTCATAATTTCATATCAGATTCTGCAAAAAGAATAGGATCGTTGCTTTGGCAAGATCACGTAGAGCCATAAGGGAAGTAATGAGTCCAAAAGCGTCAGCGGCATCTAATGTCAGAAATTATAGCATATTGCCAATAAAATCCGACGGGCTACCCTCAAACCCAAGCAACCTATATCAAGAAACACTCGTCGAATTGGAGGGTGGCCAAGCTTATTGTAACGAACGAGACTGCGTTTTGCCATTACCATTTTACCCCTCTAAGAGTTCAATGTAACCACCAATATTGACAATCGATAATTCCCTTATCGCAGTTCAGAAAAGGCAACTTTACGATATCCATGACAACTATTTCTCAATATTGATTCAGGTAGAATTTTTTTCCAAAAAATAGGAATAATATCTATTCAAAATAATGACAGGAAAAAGCTGATAGATCTTTAAATATTCAATATATTTTTGGGTTTTTGATTTCAGAATATTGCAAGAAACAATAAATAATGTAAAGTTTATAAATATTAGAAGTATCAAGATCTTTAACAAAACTCGTAAATAATAAAGTACAAAATTCAAAAACGAAGGTTGAAATATGAGTTAAATTCCTCTAAATATTTAAGGCAAAATCAGTGTCGAACTTTTTGGCAACTTTGTAGATAAGCTAATATCAAATTAAGGTACGATTCGAAAATAATTATTTCAATTCAGTTTATCTATTTTTCATATGCTTCTTCAGTAGAAACGATGTTTCACCATCGATCCTCATTGTTTCCATCTCTCTTGATTTCTTGAAGCCAGTGAACTCTCAGTGTCGGAAATCCTACCCAAAGTAGTTTCTGAATTTGAATCGACATTTCCATAAAATTCTTGAACTTTAGACGGGACTATTTCCAGCATCGGCTCGCTTTCTGTCTGAAGCATTCAGAAGTATTAACGAAGAGTGACTGATTCGGTTTTATTAATTCTGGCTCTTATAAATATTTAAATTTGAATTTGAGCCGAGATATGTTATCAATATTAGGTCCAATCGGAATTACATTATTGAATATTTAAGTCAAAAATAAGTCGAACATGCCTGACTTTCCTTCTTGGCAGCTTTCTCTGGTCGACTTTTCTCAGAAGCTTTTGGGATAGACTCCATTGAAGATGAAGTAGCGGTCTGGGATCTCGAAAATTTCCAAGATACTGAGAGAGGAAAGACATGCTCATCAAGCACTGGTTTTGCCTCAAAGGTTTTCCAAAATTTTAAACTACCTTCCGATTCTGATTTTCCAATTTTGCTTCTCAGACTCTCGCTGATACTCCTTGTCAATTCCTTGGATGCTTTTCGAGCTGGAAATATTTTTCGGGTCTGCCTACTTTTCTCAATTTCCGTCTGAAGTTGTCGAACCAATGATTCATACCTTCAGTTAATAAATGACAAATATTAAATATCAAATTAAATAATTAAATAATCAATTAACATTTAACACTTTTTCTACAGTTAAATTAATATTACTTCTCAATAGTAGCATCCCTGTGCTTTTTAAAAAGATTCATCTCTCTCTCCTTCTCGCACAATTCAAGCTTCAACCTATTCACTTCCTCCTCCTTATCATCATTTTTTTCACAAATCATGCTCAAAAATGCGCCCTGCTTTTCAAAAGTCGATAATCTCGAACGCAAAAAGCTAACTTCCTCTTTCGAAATCCTCTCCAATTTTTTACGAGTCTCTTCCGACCTTATTAGTTCAGATTTAATGTTTCCCATTTTTAAAAGAGATTCAGAAATTTCCTTGCTTAAATCTCTTGCCTTTTCTGAATTTATATTATTTATATTTTTCGTTTGCTCGAGAGTTGTTTGCAAATATTTGACTTCAGATTCACGTTCCTGAATTTTCCAAATTAATTTTTTCAGTTTTGAATCCAGGGTTAATTGACACTCTGACCTGTCGTGCAACTGCTTTCGTAGATCCTCTTTTTCTTTTAGACATTTGTCCAACGTTTCTTCAAATTCTCTGACCTACAAAAAAAAATCAATTAAAAAATCAAAAAATTATTTTTTGAAAAGTAAATCGGAGACATGAAAATATTTATCACACCCTTGCCCTATTACAGAATATTTTTTGAAGTTCCAACCATAATTGTAAAGTGTTAGGGGTTGTGACGAATATTCTCAAGTTCCATTTTGAATAGAATTTTCAAAGTACCTTTTCAACGAGTTCTGAAATTCTAACCAGATCCTTATCAACTTCACACATCCTTCCTTCCAATTCAGTAATCTTTAAGGTCTTTTCAAACAATTCCTTCTCGAGCCTATCAATTTCGAGAACATGTTCAGCAGAACACCTAATATTTGTTTTCTCCAATTGGCTTTGAGCAACTGCCAATTGATTTTCGAGGCTTGCAGACTTCATGGAAGCACGAGATTCATTCTCCTTCCTCGTTTTCAAACTTGAATATAATTCATCAATCTTCATCTCATACTCTTTTGATTTCAACTCCAGTGTCTTGAAAACTTCATTATACTTAATCTGAATCTCTTTTTTATCTTCATTCAATCGCTCCAAATCTTCATCTTTCGAAGCTAATTTACTCTCGTACTCTGCAACTTCCTCCTTACTCAAGCTGGAATTTTCCAATCCAATAACCGACTTTCTCACATTCGTCAACTCCACTTCCAACTCCATCACTTTGGAACTCTCACTAGAATATTCATTCCTCAACTTTCCGTATTCCAGTTTCAAAGACTCGAGTCTCTCTCTTATTCTTTCGATATCTTCTTCCTGGATGATGTTCACCTGACTAGACTTCTCATCAGTCTCGACGATGTTCACCTGACTTGACTTATCATCAGTCTCGACTTTGTTCAACTCACTTGATCTCTGGCTTCCTGATGATGTCATTATTCCAGAATCGTCTTTTCCACTCGCTTCGCTTGATCTTGGACCATTTTTTATCGACTTTTCAGCTGATGAGTCCAGGAAGCTTAATTTGCTATTTTCTGACAACTCGAATGGAACCAACGTTGGGACCCTCACAAGTGTCTTTAGACAAACATCAGGTGTTCCATAATCTTCCAGAAGCGAACTCTCTGCCTCAATCATCGAAATTTTGTACATAGAATCTGGCGATAAACCATCAGAAATCTTTACATTCGAGCTTGCGATGATTCGATCGTGTGATGGTCTTCCAATGGACCTTGAAGAAAAGTCAATCAATTTGGCTTCGAGTTCTTCCACTTTTCTAGCTACAATCGTTCCTCTTGCTTCAGCTTTCTGCCACTTGTCTCTCATTTCAGATAGTTCTTCGTCTTTATCGTTTAGCTGATCCTTAAGATTCTGGATCTGATCTTCCTTCTCCTGCAATTGTTCCTCAAGGTCGCTTATCTTTGCCCAGTATTCATTAAACTCGAAAAGGAAAGATTCTCTTCCTCTATTGAGAGAATTGTCCTCTTCCTCGGTGTTAACTGATTCATTCATTCTTCTTAGCTCTTTAAGCTCCTTCAAATCTTTTTTCGTAATAGCCAACTGAAACAGTAACTCGCTCTTCTCAGCACTCAATTCTTGATTCTTTTTCCTTAAATTATCGATGACTTCCCTTTGAGAAATAATTTTCGAAGTAGCTTCTGCATTTTCTGCCTCAAGAGTCTCCAAAATCGTTCTATCAAAATCCCCATCACCGTTACTCAGACGTCTTCTTTTTCGATTCGTGATGTTGTCGATTCTCTCTTTATAAAAAACTTCAACCTGATTGACGGACCATTTCAAAAGATCCTCCTGCTCTACTTCTATTGCTTCATTCTTCTTCTTCCAACTTTCTTCTAAATCCTTTATCATCTTGGAATAAAAGTCAGAAAGCTCATTTCGAATTTCGTATTCCTTATCCAAAGCCGAACTCTTCAGGGTCGATAATTCCTCCAGCAAGGCTTGGTTCTGTTCTTTCAAGTCATCGAAATTTCTTTGGTAAATCTGAATCTTCACTGGAGTTTGAGGTACCGAAGGAAGTAAAGTTGTCTCTCTCCTCGAACTTCGGACCGTAATTTGGGAATCCGTGGACCTTCTTGATTGCTTCGATGATTCCAAATTCACCTTTTTAGCCAACGATGAGAAATTCAGGACACTTTGGGTTTCCACATACAGTTCTGGAGAGGGATTTACATTCACTAGTAGAGTAATATTTTCCTTTCCAGAAAGTGCTTTCTGGAAAAGTCTCGTTAGGTTGGATTCTCTAAAGGGTCCACTGATCTCTAAACTTTGTCTCGATGTTTGACGGTCTCGAACTGATTTTAGACATCTGCCTAAAACGAGAAGGCTGGCGTTTATGCTTCGAGCTTCTTTGACTCTTTGGCCGTCCGAAGTTTTTCGAAGACCTCCAGTTCCAGCGAGGTCACAAAATGTGAGTGTGCTGGTCTAAAAATGCAAATTAAAATTCATTTATAAGATTATTTAAGAAGAAATTGTATTAATTATAAATTAATCTGTCTATACTATAAGAGATAATGATTAGAAAGGCGTGGGCAACAGGTACAGTTAGTGATAATAAAAAGTTTCATTGGTTAATGGTGTAGTTAATTAATAAAATTTGTGTATCCCAGGCGACCAGACAATAACAAAAGTGGGCGTAAAAAAAGGGTACAGTCATTTTTAAAGTACTTACAGTCACTTCCTCCGGAGTAGACTCTTTAGAGTACTTCATCAAGGTGACAGTAAAAATCGCGTGCGATCTGGAACTTCTGGAATTCATTGCAGTGGAAGCAACACTCAATCTCGATTTCCCAGCCATCATGATTTGAAAAGCCTCTAAAGCAGTGCTGGCTGAAACCATTCTGAGGTCTTTTAAGCAAGCGTTGCCTTTTTTATCAGAGACTAATTTCAACTGCATGTTCTTCCCTTCATCATCGACAGCCAACAGATCGAAAATTGCCTCATTGTAGATTTCTATGAAGGATAACCAAACTGCATAGAAAAATCCGTCAGATGATGATTCTTCTCTTGAGTTACTTTCCCCTAATTTTATGAAGCTTTCCAAACTCTGGGTCTGGCTATTTGGTCTGCAGGAAAGCAGCTTTTCTTTTACATCGACTTCTAAAATTTGCTCTTCCTCGTCCAAGGAGATGAGATTATTTCCATGAGTGGGTTTGTACCAAGGAGAAATGGTAGGGTCGATTTTGGAAAATAAGTAATTAATGCTGTTTGGAATTATGCCTGGAGATGTGTTGGTGCCGAAGAAAGTATAAGTTTTTCCTGAATTTGTGGTACCGTAAGCCATGAAAGTTGAACTTTGACCTGCGATGAACTCGACAAGATTCTGTTTTGTAGACTGCAAAGCAAAGAAAAAATTATGAAATTTAGATTGATATATTGAGTTTCTTTAAATTGGGATATGTACCTCAAAAAGTTCAGATTGCGAGATTTCCGGAGTGAAGATATTTGTGAAATTGTATTTTCTAATATTTTGAGTTTCGACGCTATTTGGTTGTTTCGATCTTCTGCTACTGGTTCCATTTGCAATTGGAATTTTTGTCATCAGATTCGTAGAATTTAAAACGACAAAAATTTCGTCCGGATCTTGCGAATTTTGTTTCAACTTTGGGGTTAGAGACCGCATTCGAAGAAAAACTCTTATTTTGCCAGGAAGTCCCAGTAAATCCTGGATTGACTCGAGCGAGGCATTCGTCGTCCTTTTTATGGATTGCGTTGGTGAAAATTCATCCTGCATCAGCAATCCAAATTTCTCGTTCGATGAAATGATTGGTCTAATACCCAAAACTTCGTCCATTTTGACTAAGGGGCTATTTTCCTTTCGTAAAAATGTATTTGACTTCCCGAAAAACGAATAAATGCAAAAAGAGAATTATGAACGATGAAGGAACGCGAAATTAAATAATTAACGATAATCGAAAATTGATCAACTTGTAGAGTTTATTGAACTCTAAAAAGGAAAATTGAAAAGATTTTGACACTCGCAGAAAAAGAATTCTTAATTCGGTTTTAAACTCGTGACGAATTTTATCATTTTTAGTAGGAAATTACTAATATTCTAGAGGAAAGGGATAAATATTGCGGAAGGGTTTCACATATTATTTCTCTGATTTTTCTGACGTCTTACTGGTGACTAGGTTACGTGACTTGTGCTTATTCATTTTTTTTTTCAGCAGCGACATTCAGATTTTTTTGTTATATAAATTTAGGAAAATAAATCTGGATGAATAAAAAAAAGCACAACAAATACAAATTTTATGATTTGTATAGAATCTCTTAGAATTCGTAAAAACGCTTTGAAATTATGTGAAATCTTTTTTCTGAAATCCCACTGAAATTTTTTATAATTTTTTCAATTCTATTTAAAATTTTTTTGAAATTCCATAAAATAAATATTTTTAGCTAATAAAAGTCAGTATATATTATTATGAATGTATAATTGGTTTAACTAATTTTCTCTTATGGTAAAGTATCTCGTGCCCTTAATCCGAAATTAGAAGATAGTATAATTTGAAGCACTTTAATTTGATTATGACTAACAAGTTTTTTTTATTGGAACGTCTTTATTGTTGGATTGATGATGAATAAAGATCTCATAAAATGTTGGAGATGGTTTTATGTGTTGTATATGTTGTATATTTATTTAGAGGATCTTGAAGGTTGAAAAAGCTCAGAATGGAGTAAATACAACTGAGAATTGTGAGAAACGTCGTGGTAGGGAGAAAGCTCGAAATATCTTCAAAGTAGAAATGCGGCAATTTATATGCGTGTCGCCTGGACCATTAAACGAAGCCAATCAAAGCCGGAGCTAATAGCCCCGTGCCGCCCGTTGAAGATATGTTCGGTATCGCAGCATCAGAATCTATTGGGTACAAGCAGCCACTGTGTAGCTTGCTGAAGAGCTTAAGGCTCTCTGTCATCCTCAACTCTTCGAGGATAGCGGTACCTTTCAGTCCTACAATCCGCTCCTTGTATCGACGGACCGGCCCTTTTTGCCCTACCTCAGTGGCAAAGATTTTACTTTTCGTCTTTGCCGCTCTTTGGATCGCCTCATCGCACGCGCCTCCATTCAAATGGCACCGCAAAAGCTCAGTCACTATCATATTATATCGTTGCTGGTACCTCCAAATCGGAAATCAATCTCCGATCTTGACGAATAGGGATAAATTATTATTGGGTGTATTGTTGTGATTTAATTAACGTTTAGGAATTAATTATAAATCTCTTAGATTTCTTTAATATAACCAAAAATTATTAAAAATCTACTGAAATGTATTAAATCTCTGAAAATTTTTTAAAACTTTTTAATCTCAAAAAGTAACTAAAAATTTGTTAATTGGTCAGAATCATTTTACACTCTTGAACTCAAATCCCCTAACAATTTTTTGTAATCCCTAGAAATATCTTGAAACTTTTTAGATTAGAATTCTTTACATCAGATCCTCTCACTTTAATAAAAGTATTTCGAAACTTCCTGAAATTCAATAAAATCATTGCTCTCTTTTCTAACAATCGATTTTTCTTAGATACAAATTAGGCCCACCCTAATGAGTATAACTAATCTTATAAATTGGTTTTTTGCTCCACTCTCGACCAATCAGAATACGGATAATTATTGTCTATATTAAATAAAATTTAAAAAAAGTAGAGGTCGAGATGCGAAGGTGGATGGAATTAGGGAAGCTTCGTCGAAAAGACTCCACTTGTATTTTATTTCATCCTTGATCGTGGAGTTGTTAGTAAAATTGGGATCAATGACTTGGTCGCGGTTTCACGTAATTTTATGGAATATTCCGCATAGCAAGGACGCATCGATTCTGCATACCAGCACAGATAAGTGTATATAATATAGGTATATTGGATAAGAAAAGTATACGAGGTATACTAAGTATAGGTATGGTTATTAGGTATGGGGTTGTAGGCGGAGAATGGAATCGTCTTGTTAAAAGTAACTTGCCTCATTGCCTCCAATATCTGGTACCTACTGCTCTTCTCTTGCCAGGGGTAGGTCGAGAATGGAGCATCTCAATAGCCACTCAACTTCTACACGTGGCACGTCATCTTGTTAGATACATATGTTATATATACATCCTCACCAACACATCCCAGTAGTCATAAGACGTAGTCTGTGCCAGTCTTGCGTGACACGAGGGCTTGGATAAAATTTAACCCCTTAAAATATTGACGCTTCACGACTTTCTTTCATAGAGGTTCAAAAGTTCAAGAATCGGACAAAGTATGACCAAAACCGGAAGTCCAAGGCGCGATAACTGAAGATTTAATATGAAAAATAAGAAAGTTGATGTAATTTTTTTTATGAGTATAAATTTCAAGATTTGATAAGAGATTCGATGGTTGGATCAGAAATTCTGACTATGAATGTTGATTTGTGATTCAGCTTAGATAAAGAAAAGGTCCATTTCTTTCCTGTCTCCATTTTTCTCCTCTAAATTTCGAGGGGGTGAGTTTAACGAAGCCGGAGGCTACTTATTTCGCATATCAGGTTCGCCTCTAAAAATTCCTTGTAGCAGAAGGACGGGGACAAACTGGCCAACACCTCAAGGCATGAAACCAACGCATAAAAAGATGAAATATCATGGGCATTTTCTTATCGGGTTCACTCGAGTCACATGTAAAAACGAATAAAATCGCGTTTAAGTTGCGTCGAGGGATCACCCCCGATTTGCTCGAGGCAGTCTCTCCATCGAAGTCTCTTGTACACATTATCGAGATCTGAAATTTTTATATAAATATAATGTATATAGATTATACAAATAAGCAATTTTATAGAGACTTTAAAGAATTTCATGAATTTTAGAGAATTTTATGATATTTCGAGGGTTTCTATTTGATTTTAAAGATCGGTTGAAATGTGTGGAAGTCTATTTTGGAGCACACACATAGACATCCAGTTTTCTAAATATATAAAAGAGTAACATTTGAACTGTTATTTTCATTTTAAAAGAATCAAGAAAAGGACCGCAAAATGCGGAAATTAAAATGGTATAGCCACAGCGATTGCGTAATAATGCGCTGCTCACAGAATTGCGTAAAGGCAAATATGCAATAGACTCTGAACCATCTACATTGTACGATTGTCTCCGCTTTTCCCGTTTGCAGGAAATTCTTGCCTTGCATTTCCCGGCATTGTGGCACGGCATAGCATAGAGTGGGTTCGGGAGAGTATTGCCAGCCTCAACGTTTGAATTGCATTACGTATTATTGCTTATTGTTCGGTGCTCGCTTCGCTCACTCGCTTATTCGTTCGTTCACTTGTTTCCTTCCATCTGCACGTTTCGTCAAATTTCTCCTCTCTTTTACTCTCGTTTCTGCCTCCCATATATTTCCTATCACGCTTCTCTTCCTCGAGATCCAGCCTGCGTTCGCTAATTCTCCGAGATATTTATGCGGCGCTTGTTTCAAGAGACGCATCAAACCGTAATGCGGATGTAGTGTCGCGAACAGAAACAGATCCGACTTTATAAACTGCACAAATCCGATGACAGAGTTATTTTTCTACATGTCTACAATGCGAAAGAAAAGGACTCTTGAATGTAAATTAAATAAAATGTGATTTTTGTTTTCGACTGAAAGTAAAAAGTGGATAAAAATATTTCGCTTGTAAAAGTAAAACTTAAATTTTTTTGAGCCACTCTAAACAACTTAGTATTATATTTTATTAGTAGTTTCTTATATGTACATTTAGATTCAGAGAGAGAGTATATTTTTAGTCTGGAATGAAAGAGTAGATTCATAGTAAATTAATTAATTACTTAACTTAACATCAGAGTTGAGGAAGCCTCCCACAGAGGTACCTACAAGGGCGCGATAAATCACAAGTCATGTATTACTATGAGTAGGATTATTTCGCTGAAAATCTATTATTCCTCTTACATAGACCGTGGACCTTCTTAATGAGGCAAAAAACCTCGTGTAGTCATCGGTGCAGCTGCATCTGGCCCTCGGCAGCTTCAGCAGAGAGGTTTATTGAATTAGCTGGGACGAACGAAACGAAACGAGCTACCAAGTTCTCCTTAGGCTGAATATGTATGTGTGACGCTCATAAGTCTTTCGTCGTGAACTCTCGATTCATGCAGCTTCCGGTCGCAAATATAGAATTTACCTTCATGCGAATTCTAGATGAATTCTTTACAATTTTTAGAAATTTAGTATCTATCTTCTAATTTCCTAATTCAAGATTCCCACTGCTGACATTTGCCGATATTTAGAATTTTCGTTGGTTCGTGTACGGTGTAAATTGAAGAAATTTCTATTATAGAATTTTACTGATTTGTCTAAAGATTTTCAAATCTAGTGTTCCTAGAGAGTTTCAGAAATCTTCCATCATGAAAGTTCCAATTAGCTACTTTTTTTGTTGAATTTGAAAACTTTGATTCAATTTGTTTCTTTTTATGAGGAGACAAACAAACTCCCTTATTCTCTCTCTATACAAATAAAACTACATTAACTACTGTTCAAACTCCAATGTGCAAATTTCCAAACTAGTGCTCTCAAGTAACTCATAGCTAATTAGATTTCGCAAAGTTTGCCGTTAGTTTCTCATTGATTAATTCCATAATACGAATACAGAACCGATTTGCGCATCCATTTACTAGAATCAAGGTTCGACGTGTCGCACCACAAGATCTAGATTCTCTTTCTGGGAAGAGGGTTCCAGGTCGCGAGGAGCAAATTAGAGGGTGCTTCGAATTGCGAGGGTGTTCAGCTCACAGAGAAGCGCGGATCGCGGCAGAAGAACGAACACGTGGGATGAACAAATGAAATGAAATGTCGTTGCTACTGAGACACAGTAGAGAATGGCTAGTCAAAAAGCGGAAGAGAGAGGGTGAAAGAGTAAGAGAGAGAGAGGAAAGATATATTGTTTGTCGTTACACCCTTCCATCCGTTTCATTTCCACTCCTATTCCCAGTTAGACTGCTTATTTGCCTAATTGCGCGGTGCACCCGATAAATTTCGACAAATCGTCGCTTTGTTTTGCAAATTTTATTCCTCTCCCACCTCCACCCTTAATCCTCACCTACTCACGCATCCACGACTCTCACAAAGTTTGAGATACACCGGAAGTCGTTCTCTACACAAAGCGCAAAATTTGACCCCTGAAATAATTTTCCAACTAATTTTTCCCATACCACTTATTCCAATTCCCTTTCCAAACCTCTTTTCCTACTGTCTGTTCCAACCCCCTTATCCCACCATCTTTTCCAGTTCCATTTTCCAACCCCCTTTTTTAAAACCCTATTTTATAATCCTATTTATTCAGACATTTTCCATTCCCTTTTCAAAATTCCTTTTCCAATTCCAACCCCCTTTTTTAAACCAACTTTTCTATTTATCGATTGCAACCGATCCCCTCTTTCTGTTACCTGTTTCAATTTTCTTTTTCCACCGATTTTTTCATCCAAATTTTCTAAATTCTTTTTCCAACTGTCTGTTTCAAACTCCTAATTCTACCCAATCCCCCCCCCCCCTTGTTACCCCACTTTACCACCATTCCATCGTTTCGACACTATTTAAAAATTTAAACAGTTAAAATAATTATTTTTGAAAAACAACTTTAATTCACGAAAAAGAGGGGGAAGAACTTCGAGTTCTGCCAATTTTCGTAAAAACAATCATCTGAATAAAATTCGTACAATCAACTTTTAATGTAGAGCATTTTTTCCATTGAACTTTCCTTATTCCATGGATTACTCTTATCCTATGAGACTTTCCCTATCCCCGGAATTTTCTCTATAGCTTGGGAATCCCCCTATTCCATGGGACTTCCCCTACTCTATGGGACTTCTATTTCATGGGATTTCCCATATTTTCGGGACTTCCCCTATTCTATAGGACTGGAGAATATTTCAGAATTGAAACAGTTAAAATAATTAGTTATTTTTGAAAAATAACGATAATTCAGAAAAAGGAATAGG
Source organism: Synergus gifuensis (assembly GCA_904066015.1). Lineage (NCBI taxonomy): Eukaryota > Metazoa > Arthropoda > Insecta > Hymenoptera > Cynipidae > Synergus > Synergus gifuensis. The sequence continues at coordinate 1,591,427 of CAJFCO010000122.1, forward strand.
GAAGGCCTTTGGCTGTGTAAATTTTCTTTCGTAAAGAAAATCATCGGGATGAAAGGCTCACGATCAGGTTTTATTGCCGAGCACTTTTCCACGGTAGGAAGAATGAATGTGTGTGCATGGACTGACAATAATCCGTCGGGTCGAAGCAAAGGCTGCAAAATGGCCTCGTGAATATTCACCAAATGTGCAGAAAGGCGCGTCGGGTCATAACAGTGCATCAATGCGCAAATAATGACACGAGAAGGAATAGAGCCGTCTTGCATTACTACTTCGTCCGTCGAGAACTTAATTACATCGGGCCCTTTTCACACACGCGATCCTACTCATCAGTCCGGAAACCTATAGCACAAAGTGTGACAAGAAAGAACAAAATCTAAAGTTCTTAGGTACAAAAAATATATGATTCGGACTAATTTCATGTCTTTAAGTGACCTTTTTGTATGCAACAAATTTTAATGTTCAATATGACATAGCACACTTGCGAATAAATTATATATTGTTTCTTACGACGGCCCCCATCCGGGTACATCCGAGCCAGTCTTTGCTTAACTTCGGAGACTGAACGGGAAGCCTTTAACAAATCCACGTATCCAAGCAGACACAATAATTTCAAATGAGATCTTACCCTTCTTCGAATAGTTAAAAATGACAAAATAATGATTTTAGGTTCGTTTATAAAATTTTGGAAATAGAATTTCGAAATTGTTCAATTCTATATTCTTTAATATTTCAATTATGCGATACGCATTTTTCTTTTTTTTTATGCTTGTCATTAAATATCTACTCCTTTCAATCATTTGGAAGCTGTTAATATTTTTATATAATGAAGATAGAAAATCAAAAAATACAAGGACACATGTAATTACAAAATAATAGTCACCCGTTGGATAAAATTTATCTCGGATCGTAAGCTACCGTCATTGACTGCAGGAGGCAAGCAATATAATACAGTAAACTAAAAACACCGATCCACTGCCATCGTAGCATGTGGGACGTAGAATTGTGGTTTATTATGGTGGAATTTCAGGTCAATTGCTAAATTGATCGGCAATTTTCATTCCAAGAATTGAAATCTTTATCTCGAACCGCCCGCGGGGTTGTTGCTCGGAAGTGCGAGACTGTTTGAAAGCAACTTGAAGACGGGTTTATAAAAAGCGACAATTATCGGTGTCTGCTATTTTATTACGACCATACGTGTCTCGATGAAGATCGTGCCGATAGAGAAATCCTCAACTTTCAATGTTGTCGCTCCTTTTGCGAGTCGATCCGATTAACGCTTTCGCTTTTACTTTTTTTCCATCATTCAATTACACTTATCCATTAAACATTTAAGTTTAATTACTCAGTTCGGATAAAAATGATTGCGCTTCATTAGGTACTTAAATAATTTCAGCTTCGGGAAGATAAGAAGCATTTTATTATAAAAGTACAAAACTTTCAAAATCATTTGTAATCATTTGGGAATTACAATTGAAGAAAAGGTTTAATTTAATTAAGGGTTTAATATGAAGTAGTTTTATTTTTTCTGTGTGTATTGCATTACTGCACGTGCCAGAGTGTTGTGGGTACATAGTAGTGACTATAGAGGGGATGCTACGCAGATTTGTTTGGTGTCACTTGCCTGGTGCGAACGGAGAGTGCTCTCAGAGGATACCCTCCCACAGTTTTGTTACTCGTTTCCACGCATATGCGTGAGGGTTTGAGTGGTGAATGTTGAGGGAGGAAAAGAGAAGGACGAGTGGAAATTTGGTACGAGGTTAACGATGTTCAAGTTCCACTGCTGTGTAGTTGCACACCCTGCTTGTATATTATACTCTTCAACTCGTTGTCGTGCCCAGTCCTTCTGATATCGACAGTCTCGACTCTATTTCACTCATTTTTATTCGCAAGCTCCACTAAATTCATCAGATATGTAGTAATATCGTTTTAAAAATTTTTCAGTGAACTGAAAGTTCACAATTTATGGTGAATCACATCAATGTCATCGTTTTTCACATACGAGATGTATGTTTAACAGTTTTTGAAATATTGTCATTCCAATAAACATCCGTGATGTGAGCTGCACATAAAAGGCAATTCTAGTCGTGACTCGTTCATTTGTGACGGTAATATTAAATTTATCTTTCCGTGGGAAATTGTTTTCAGCTGCGGAGCTTTTCATGGAGTCGTAAAATTCTTTTCATGTTAAATTGTAAACTTTGTGTCATATCGAGTAATAATTTGATAAAGGAATTTAATGGTTGCAAGTTATAGGCTCTAGTTTAAATTGAGTGCTAATGCTTTATTTGTCAAGAATAGATTATCGAAATTGCGATTAATTGATGGTATTTCTCATAATTCAAATTAGAGTCTAGAGTGATGGGGCTAGGAAATGTGGAACACGTCAGCTTCGTATGATGGCGTGCAGCGTATAGGATATTGCAGTATCTGTGTCGGAGGTTTAGCCAGCCAGAAATTATTGATAATCGCATCAATATGCGGGTGATCGTCAGATACAGTCCTTCAATTATTTATGCACAATTGGGTGCGTATCGATGCGAGAACTCGACACTATCGTGATATTGCACCCGATTAATAATCTCGCTCGACACGTGGTTTGTAGGCTTGTCGATTACTACTTCATCAAACCTTCAAAAATCTCTGTTTCATTTAATCATGTCCCGAATTTTCTACGATTAAGCAAATATCATGCAAATATTATCGGATCGAAATTTTTCAGGACGCCGTACGTTTGGCCTGTGGATTTTTTTCGAGATATTTTGAAATATTTAAAAATCATTAAAAATATTTTCTGATCTTTTCAAATCCCTGTAAATCTCTTGATTTCATCATTAAATCTCTCCAAATTCAGTTCTCTCCTTTTTCGAAAAGTAAAATTAGGTAAAAAAGTAAAATCAGGTGAAAAAAGTAAAATCTTGCTGCGTAAAATGAAGAATAGGGATTCGTAAGCTGATACAACATTCTCGGGGTGTTTCCGAGTCTGTTTTACGGTCGCATTTTCATATTTCACTTCAATTTCCACTTCAACCACTGAACAGCGACACCGAACCGTGGAAAGGTCGGATACTCATGTGGAATTCATATGACTGGACGATAGTGCCCGCGTGCGGAATTTACATCTGCACTGCTAGAGTTCTCTGGATGGTCCTTCATTGGTAGAAAAGGGGGTGAAACGAAGGGCAGAGGACGGAAAATTATTTAGCAGTAATTACTACCGACGCCTAGTGACACCAACGCGAATCTCGCGATACAGTACGACTCTCCCAAATGAAATAATCCGAGATAGCTCGCGTCACCGTGATTCCAAGTTGAGATGATGCATATAAAAAACATGTCGATATGTTTTTCTTCACATCTCGTGTAATACGCATAAATGAAATGTTCCGGTATGCATTACTCGTGATGCCTATTCCTCATTTTATCTCCAAATTATGCTAATGCAAAATAAAAAGATTACCCGGGCTTTTTCATGATTAGACATTTTTTAGCGATGATTCTATCTGAACTTTACCCAAATAGGCACAGTAAAAGAGGACTTATTTTTTGAAAAATTAATCCAGAGTATTTTTTATGTATGTACTTATTTTTTAAAGTATTAATTTCGAAATGAAATGATGTGAATCTTTTATTTTTTAGTGTTTTAGAAATTTAGTTTAGAAATTTCCTGAAATATTTTGAAATTGCTTGTAATTCTGAAAAACGTAATTGAAATTTAATTTTTGTTCTTTTGCAATCTTTTTAACGACCCTGTATAAAATCATATTAAATCCCTTGAAATTTTTAGAATCTCTAGAAATGTTTGGAAATACCTTAAAGTATTCCTAAAAAACTCGAAATATTTTGAAATTCATGAAAATCTTTTTAAATTCTCAGCAGTTATACTTTATTATTGTTAATTAAGAATCGTTTCTTAACCTGAGAAACAGATTAAAATAAACAATGAAAGAAATACAATGATATGATAATTAAAATATGAAACCTTGAATAAGGTTTTAATAGAGACAATTGCATTATTTTCCCCTCGCTTGAAATAAAAAAAAATGTGTAGTAAGAACGCGGATAAGAAATGAACACCCATGAGAGCAATTCCAAGCATCAAGGGATAAAATATTCGCGATTCGCTTTTCTTTAGTCGAGAATAACTGCAATCAGTCAGTATTGGTAGAAGAGATGGTCGTCGGATGCAAAAGAGGGTAGTTCACGATATCTCTATTGAAATGTTGCTTCATTATGTCCGCGGTGAATGCATCAACCGCTGCTGGCTTATAAAGTAAATTTTAATGAACCGGTATGTACTCGACTTGACTGAACTCGAAGCGGTAAATACGTCATTAGTCACGACACGACGTGGGTCTTCTTACTCATTATTTGTGTTTATTAATTCAGCCGTGGGATTGAACGCGTATCATTTATACCTCAGATGAATTGCAATCTATCCACCCTGGGCACTCGTGATCTATTCGCTTTCAAACCTTCATCTTTCAATTTTTCCAGAGAGTCGATTATGTTTCTTCACATTCCCATTCATCTCCGCTTTCACCTTCACATTCACATTACCTCTCACTTTTCCAAAATTCTCGCGACGCTCAATTTTCACGTTTTAAGTGTCATCGACGCGTTGAGGCACAAGTGTTAGATCGAAGTTTATATATTTATGGAATTCAAGTGGAAACTCGCCTTTTTACAAAAAAATGAAGATATGGGATAATATTTTTAAAGATGGTTAACAATTTCACGATATTTGGAAATAATTTGAATTTTTGCAACTCCCTGAAACCTTGAAATATTTTGTAAGCCTTTTGAAGCCTAGAAAATCTTGATATGTTTTAAAAGCTGATGAAATTCTTAAACTTTTTTATAATTATGATCCATTTTTGGATGAAAGTTTGACATCTTACAATGTACTGTGTACGTTAGTTGCATTTTTGCTTGCTTGTTGCTTGTATTCTGCTTGCATTATTCTTGTCTTGCGTTTCTACAAGCTAGCGATGATTTTTTGCTGTTTTCGTTCGCCATTCGGATGTTTTCTCGAGACCGGTGAATGACAATCTATTAGCGGATGTGCTCGATTATCGGCCTAGTCATAATAACTAAGCATCCGTCAGCGGCGCCATAACGCGGGCATAAGCGAGCGATGATAACATCGGCGGCACTTATAATGCAAATTAGCCGGTGACACTCGACTCGGTAACAGAGTAATGTAATGCGCGAATAAATAGCAACAACTGGTACGCCGCGCTGTCAAATGTGCCCTGAACTCTCATAAAGCACCGGCGTCGCTTTGGTAGCTCTGCTAGGCGTGGGCGTGAGTTGTAGGTATGCTTTTGATGGAAATATTGACTATTACGCGACCGGGAATACGGTGTATCATTGAATTGCCGCCATAAATATGCCGAAATACCGCCCGCCGCACTTCGTACTTTTGATTTATCCCGAGTCGGAAGGGTCTGTCTGACGAGAGGCCTGTCATGATGTCCGAGTCTCGCGGTTTCAGCGAGCCTCTGATGCCGATTCTATGATGACAGGAACAATGCGCGTTACGCTCACGATTTTTTCAAAACCCGTTGATTCATTTCACTACAAACGAAATTCGAGTCATTCTCGGCTTAGTTAACATGATTTACTCATACTTTTTAGTCTAATCTATGATCTCTGAACCTCTGAAGATCCTCGCTTTACAAGAGATATTGAACAATATTTCTTGAATTCTAGTTGGCAAAACTATTTCTGGGCATCAGTCGCTTGTAACTTTCCCAATTCACAAAATTCGCATTAAATCCTTTGACGGTTTTTTGCAATCCTATTAAATCCATTGAAATAAGCTGAAATTAATGGAAACATTTTTATAAACGCACTGAAATTTCTCTATATTCTTTGAAATTTTTTATAATCCTATCAGTTCCATTCTAACTTTTATTTTCAAAAATTACAGTCCTGTAATTTTTTTCTGTCATGTTCTTTTCGTGAAGGATATGAAATTTGTTTGAGTAATCCCAGTAAACATTTTTTGTATTGAGATCTGCATCTTTATATGGAGGAAAAGTTTCACACGCGACCCCATAGGTTTCTAGTGGGGTATTAATAGCAGTCGTCTAGACCAAAGTAATCATTCGAAATTAGAATTTGGGATAAATCAACGTCAAGAGGCTCCCTAACCTGGCTCAAAGGAGACGGTATTCAAAGTCTCTGGACCTTTCGAATGTCTCCTGATTACTTAAGAAAGGCAGGGGCACTTAAAGTTTCAAGTGGAATCCGTTTACACATCCCACGATCGACTATATACAAGCACGCTCCAGTTTATATGTTCCATCTGAGATTTGCTTAATGTCTCTACCCCATTGGCCTATCGTTTAATGTACATATCACAAGCCACCATGTGTTGAGCCTGACTCAATGTTTTGACATGAGATTCATTTATCTGGAAAAAGATCTCAAACAAGCCCTTTTATAAAAACATCAAAACAGATAATATATTTTCTTAATATTACATAAAATTCTCAAAATTGTAGTAGATAGGATTTCAAGAAGTTTTTAATCTTAAAATGAAATAATTCCAAAGAATTATTATTGAAAGTTCAAAATTATGATTATGAAACTTTTTTTTAATCTTTTAAAATTTTCTCAAGAATCTTGTGAAACCTTTATTTGTAAACTTGTTCGAATTTCTAAAACTTGTCAAAATGTTCAGTTTTCTCTTATTCAGAAATCTCTTTTTCGATGTTTTTTTTTTTTTTAATTCAGAAAGTTCTCAAGTATTTCAAGATTGGGAACTTCTTGAAAATACATAGTTTATTTATTTGATTGTTTTATTTATTTTCTGAAGAATCTCTTTTTTGGAACGTAAGGATAATGTCTTCTAATATTTTTGGAAGAGCACGAATGAGAGAAAAACGCGACACATCGTCGAGTAATACAAATGGATATGGCCGGGTTGCAGCAATAGCTAGGGGATGGTGGTGGCAAAATTTATACCGGATGCCAGCCACCTAATAACGTTATTGCATTGTATAAACTCTGGGCCCGCGAGCACAGTCGAGCACATTAAAACCGCCGTCATGAACCGAGTATAAATAATACCCGCGGTCATTTCCGATGCCGTATTTAGTTTATTAGCGGCGACCCGGGGATTTTTCGACCGGCCAACACTACTAACCTGCCGAATTACAGGATACAGTTTAGTGCGAATCGAGCGCCCACACCCGGAAACGAGTGCTTTATGGTGGCGTCGAAAATCGCAGCGACCCTCTGTTAGTTATTCAACTGCAACTGAATCGAGTCACTCTATTGAAATTTTCCTCTGCCCTCAAATTTGAAACTTTAAAACTCACAATAGTCCATCAAATCTGCCTCTAAAATGTGATAGAATATTTTTAGAAAAAAAAAAAAAAAAAAGAAAAAAAAAAAAAATAATGTTCAACTTCAATCCCTATATCAAATTTTGAAAAACATTCAATGTTTGATGGGGTGGATAGAGGGATCTCGTCCTTTTTTATTATTATTAACCATAACTCAAAGACAGTTGCAGAAAAATTGATGAAATTTGTTGTACCTATTTAGAAAACTAATATCTCAAAACTGACTGAAGGATTTTCCGAAATATTGAATTTTACAAATTTTACAAAAATTCTTTTCATTTTATTTATTTATTTTTTTTGGAGGGGGATGTTGGAATTTAATGGAATTTGGCGATCGTAATGCAGGAGGGTAGACAATGTGCGACCATCCACAATGAAATCGAAATCGATCCAGTGAGTATAGAATTGCGTCGCGGTGCATAGAACGCGGCAATGGCGAGGCGTCAGGCGTATGACGCGATCACACGGTGCGTGATGTGTGAAATGGAGCACGATCCCCGGTAATTATATGTATCCTATCCCCTATCGCTATATCTGTAGGACCGATGCAATACACCGTTCAACAGTGAACAGTGAACAGTGAACAACCGATGCACCAGATGCGTGAATATCGTCCAATCCCTGCATCATTGTCGACCTCTGTACTCTCATCTAACCACTCTTGCAACATATCCGGAGTCAATTGCTATAGACAATCATTATTAATTCCACTAAGCTCAATGCATTTTTTAAAAATTATTTTTTAGTTGAAGGATAAATTAAATTTAATTCTAGAGCTTAAATTCTTTAAAATAACTCTGTGGAGTTTTAAAAGATTCTATGGAATTTTAATAAGACATTTTTTTTTAGGAATTTTGAAGATTGTTATTTAAAATGCAAAGGTTTCTTTTATGAATTTAAAATATTATCTTGGAATTTGTGGTATTTAAAGAGATTTTTAATTATTTCAAAGAATCTGAAAAAATTTCAAAAGATTTCAAAGGATTAGAAAAAATTTCAAGGGTTTGCAAAAGATAAGGTTTTGAAAGAATTCAAAAATTTCATGAGCGAGTGTACACTAGATGTCAAGAGTGATTAACTCATCGTTGATTCCTCAGTGAAAACCCTCAATGATTCAGTGTTCAGTGAGAAATTTATCACTGACAGATTTATCACTGATTACAATTTTAGATAAACGGTGTATGAATATTTGAGAGGTGAGAGAATTTATAGGGATTGGACGATTGACGACATCAACAATGACATTGGTAAGCAACAAAGTGGTGTATCGACCATAGATATTAACGAGTCTGTCGTCGAAATGCAGTGACACCACATGTGCTGCGTGTTTCGAGGCAGAACGATTTCATGGCGTCGAATATGGAGTGGCGCCGGCTGTACGTGCAATCTGCAATAGGTACCTATTGCACAAATCACATGCATTATTGACTGCTATTGTATTTGCTGACGCGCCAATGAGATCTGCATTGTTCCTGTTTATTCTCAACTTCCGAAGATCAATTTAATCCTTTACAGTTTAAAAGAACTCATAAAACATGCTTCATTGATAAAAACACATGTTTATATAGAACAACAATATCTTCTTTTACACATAGGCAGTTTCTTCATATAGAACTTATTTAGATTCATTGAAATTATATGTACATAAATATTTGGATATCTATTCATATATAATATGTAAAGATACAGACATTTCTTTTTATGTATTTAAGTATCCGTACTTTAAATATAACGCGTTATATGGATATGCGGAAATACATGTCTACATTAAGCAGAATTATTTTTTCATGAATGAAAAGAAGTGTCGGTACTTTGGGCATCATTTGCGCATCTAAAGAATAAAAGAAATGTGCCTCACAAAATTGATTTTAGAGCGATAGAAAGACAGATTCTCTGAATAGTAGAAAAAGAGTGTCGAAAAAAATGTTTTTTCAGAGTGTAAAAAATGTGCTTGTGTGCGTAAATGTCTGCGTAGAATCGCGGAAACGGAAACACCCCGCGTTGATACACCGTTCTCCATTATGTTGAAAACGTGGTGCCTCGAATGCGTTGCTGGCACTCCGTGCATTGTTTCAACGAACAAGTAATTGGATGCCGTGCGAGAGATTTGCGATATTTCTAGTGTGTAATGCGCGGCAATACGCGCAACGTTAAATCAAATCCAATTCGAGAGTTTGCGCTCGACTCGGCCGTACACATATAGTACATACGTATCATCAACTGATAGAGACGCTGGTGTTGTGGAGTGGCACCTGACAAACTCATTGGTCTGATAAATTAAATCATTCCCCGTTCAATTGCTTCGTGCGGATGTACGTGTCGAATCTATGTGGCATCCGCTTTTGCCACATCAGTTGAAACCTTTTAGGGTCTAATGAAATGCCTTGAGAATGATATAGAGACGAAGTAATTCTATATACATTTGATTACACAGTTCACTGAATATAGAGAATTAATATTTTTTTGATTACCGAGTTGATTTAGCAAAGGCACGTCTGCTTTTTTTTTATCAGATGTGTGTTTCTATACATAGAAATTTTTATACGTGAGAAATTCTCTTGTTTTTCGTCGTGCTCGGGCGGATCGTAAAATTGGTTCTTGATATACTAAATGCAACCGTCAGGAACGCTTATCAGACTGATAATGCCCGGGCATGTATGCATTTTTAACAAGAGCGCCGTAATTCACGGGACACCATGACACTTCGTCTGGATTTTATTACGCGGTTTATGGTATAATGCAAGCATGAGCATTCTGATAAGTAGCTATCTCTCACGTTAAACACATTATGCTAACGTGTTACTGACAAGTTTAAGCCGATGCGTTGATAAGCAACAAGTGCAGTGCTACATGAAAAATTCCTGCTTGACCTTTAGTTTTTTCATTTTAATCCTGATTATTCACTTTTATAGCTTTGAATCTCGCTTTGAATTGCTTTATTCCAAAGTAAACATCAAAAGTAAATATTGAGAGGAGTTGCCAAAAAGTAATATTTTCCAAAAGGGGTTGTTCATATTTTATCGTGTAAAAACGTTTAAAATTCTTGGAAAACCTTGAATGCTTTGAGTTTTTGTGATATTACTTGAAATTTCTTAAAATATTTTTAATCCCACGAAAATCATACAAAATTCTTTACAATTTTTTGAAATCTTTCGAAATCTCTTGGAATATTTAAAAACCTTCAGAAACCTTTAGAATCTTTTAAATTTTGTAAATTGTCTTAGTTCTTTAAAAATTTCTAGAAATAATTTTAGAACATTACATAAAATGCTTTGAAATCTTTCGAAATCGTTTGGAATCGCTTAAAATCTCCTTTAAGTCTTTAAAAACCTTTCTTAGTTACGTGAAATACTTTGGAATTAATATAAATCTGGTAGACACTCAAAAGTCGTGTGGAAAAAACCTTTCAGAGTAGATAAAATGAAATGTTATAATTAAAACCCTTGTATTTATAGTGAAAAGATCAGATTAATATTAAATTTTGAGCGAGCATTCATGCTTTAATTACTTTTCAATGAAGTTTTAAATAATAAATTTTAATCAGTGGAAAGGAGTAATCTGAATTGATTAAATGATGCATATTTCAGTGTCGTCCCTTGATACTGAAACCGTTTCGGAAATGAGAAATAGAGATAAGTAGGAAGTGAGGAAATCATCCCCGGGGTCTCGTAATTCGATACTTAATTTATTGGTAGGAATATAATTCCTGGGGCATGGTACACTTAAAAGCCGTAACTACCCTTTGTCTTCGGCGTTCAGGAGTACAACCACAGGAACGAGTGGCCGTTTTAACCCCTTTTCCTCGGCCAACATAAATAATGATCGTCGCTAATTTGGCCTGTGCAGCCCCTTGGCCGGCGTATATACGGACGTATGTACGTATAAACCGCGCAATTATAATGCCCGCCACATTAGAATTTATTTGGGCACGTTCTGCATACCCGCAACCTGCCTTACCGAACCTTTTTCTAAAGCTTAGGTCCTCTTAATCCGCCACTGATATATTTTTCTGCTGCTGAGCTGGAGCAAGGGCATATGTCGCGAGAAGGATTTGAATTCCGAAAGGGATAAGCCTTTTAATTAAGTCGGGAATGGCGAATATCGAAGAACCAGAAGCGATTTTTAATCATTCTTTTATTTTTTTTTTTTATTGACTAGTTTTTCTAAAAAAATATAAAATAGAGAATCAATGAAAGTATCCTCTTATTTTCTATCCCTAAAGGTTCTGGAAAAGCTGTTACTTGAATTAATTATTGAAATCCAGACAATTTCTCATTACGAAAAGACGTAGATTCTTGTCTCTCATTTTAATTCGATCTTTTACACACCTGCTCATCTACTGTTTTTTCAGCAGAGATAAGGCGATAATAAAGTGTCGTACAGGACGTGATAGCACCTACTTACAATTCCGTGAGACAGGTGTACGTATGTGTGTGTATGTATAGGAATATTCTTCGGTAAACAATGGAGCAGGTTGTACAGATTTTATTTGTTGAGCCTGCCTGGCTTATCGTTTCGAGCAGGGTGTCGCATCGAGTGGCCGGCACACGCTCGTCAGAAATCCGTAACAAGGCAAATATTATAGTTTCACCACGATAACAGAACCGCGGTTTCGGTACATGAGATACCATCTTTACCTCGACGAGGTTCCATAAAATTTTATAGTCCCTGGACGTTCGAATTTTATGATCGGAAGGACACATACCACTTCTTTTTCGTTATCTGAAGCTTAAGCTAGATTTTAAATTATCAAATCTAGAGACCAAAGGCTCTAGTTCTTGGAGCATTGACTTTAAAGGAAAGATAGAAAATCTAAAACAAACGTCGCTCTCTTTTGTCTCTTATCTGGACGAAATTCCATCACGATTCTTTTCTTGAAATATTTAAAAAGACAAATTCTGATTTTCTTTTATTTAATGGACGGCTTACATAATAGGAAAAAGAAAATCACTGAATAGGAAATAATTTTAAAATTTTAAACAAGGTCGTAAAAGTTTAAGGAATTTCAAAACGTTTTTGAGAATTTAAAGATATTTCATCGAATTTTTAAGGATTTTGAATTTTTCGCGGAATTTTAAGGGATATTAAAAATTTCACGATTTGTCTTCCAAATTTTAGGTTTTTCTTCGATACTTTTCTTACCCTTTACGACCATCCATGGCTTATCTAAAGTAAATATTTAAAAAGATGCATTCTAGCTCTTGAGACGTTATCCATACATAGTCACATATGTTCCATATGTTCAAGAGAATTTAGAGTACTCTAATTATAAAGAAATATTCCGGTTGTCTGTTTAAAAAAAATTGTATGTAAAAACAAATTAATGGTGCAGGATTTTTGAGAGCAGAAAAAAATAATCTGCTTCAGGGCTTTTTAAATTTTAGATATTTTAGAGGCTGTTCTTTTCCATCTTTCTCGCTTTATAGACGTGATATGAGCAGCACGTGCACTGCTCATGGTGGTTGGCATAGACTAGGATAGTTTCGGTAAAACAAGGGAAAAGAGCGAGAGGGAAAATGTAGGGGTGAGAATTACTTCGAAGTCGGTCCTCCAAATTATATGATTCACCTGGTTCCTATTTTACGACGTTTATATTACACCGTGCTGCGGCAGAATCTTGGCTGCTCTTACCATCGTATTCCTCTCTTAAAAAACTCCTTTCTTTACTTTCACACCCTCTTTATTACACTCCATGGTCCTCTCTCTCAAGAATCTCGAAATTAATCGTAGATTTCCCGAGTCGAAATATAGGCCCTACTTTAACGCTTTTCACGCTCTCATTTATAGGGGCTAAGGTTTTGAAGTAGACGCTATTTCAATGCGATTTTTGCTCCTACTTTGGCGCTCTAATGGGCACAAATTTCCAAATCTTCCACTTGGAGCGTCAAAGTAGGGGCTTAGCATATTTTTAAAACGAGTCGAAATATAGTGCTACTTTGACGCTCTATACACACAATAAAATTGTTGGGGCTATAAGAGTATTAAAGTAGGAGCTAAGTTAAATAAAAATTGAAAAAAATATCTTAAAAAACAATTATTAATTAAGAACATGGTTTATTCGCAGTTATATTATGGATATTCTTATAACTAATCGTTATTTGTAGATTTAAACGCTTATATAACAAATAAAATTTCACATGCAACTCTGGGGGGAATCGAACGCACGACCTACGGGACGCGAGTCCAGTTACCTAACCATTACCCTAAGCTCTCGAGATAGTAGTCCCACATTTTTTCCAGGGTATACTCAATCCAAGCATACACAAATATTAAATTGAACCGCCAGATCGTAGAAGGGCATATAAAATTTTTTAGTCCTAACACAATGATTTCTCACCCCTTTTGAAATTTTTTTTAAACATTCATGTAAAATTTATTTCCAATAATTCCTTTGATTGCATAATAAAACAATTTGTCGAGACAGAAAAATAATATTGTTTTAGCAACAAAAATTTGCTTTCGACAACAAAAAGGGCTCAGCAAAATTATTTTGTTCCCATTATTACTAAATTTGTTTTCCTATAGTGAAAGATTAACAAAAATATTACAGGGCGAAGGCATATAGGGATATATTTGCGTAATATTTCAACTTATTTTGTATAATCATTCAACAACAATTTATTATGTTTATGCATTTTAAATGAAAAATAATTTTGCTGTTAATTTCTTATTAAGCGTTGAAAACAATTGGTATTATTCATTGAATGCATGAAGATACAAAATAGTTTTGTTTTTTTCATTTTTCAACTAATCCTAACTTCTATGCAACTTAAAATGAAAATTGCTCTTTGTTGTTGAATGAAGATGCAAAATTTTATTGAATTATGTACAAAATGTAAAAAATAACAAATCTTTTGAAAATTTTGGGTAAAATTCTATGTAGGTCACTAATTTACTTTAGTGAAAAATTCTACTAATTGTTAGTCATTTTTGACTAAAACTTTAGTGAAAAGTTGAAAACTGCGAATTGAAATAGAGAAATGCAACTAATAATTAGTAAAAATGTTCACTAAAGTAAATTAGTGATCTACTTTTCACTAATTCAGATTTAATTAATTATTATTAATTATTTAATTAATTATTTAATTATTCAATTTGAAATGAAATAACAGAAACTAATAAGAATTTTTAAGTAATGATATTCCTCAAACATTAAAATCATAATTATATAGATTAATTGGTAAAAATATATTGCCCTTGAAAATAATCAAACACAATTTATTATCTTTTAATAATGATGCATTATTTTAATATACTATAAATTGCAAATTTAGAGTTAAATTTTGAGTTTAAATTTTTCAATTTAAAGATTAAGAAGTGTTTAGAGATGAAATAGAAAAATTATTTTTTAAATTTAGGGATTAAAGAGTGTCTAAAGAGGAGTTAAAAAAATATTGAAGATCTTCAAAGTAGGGGCTAAAAATGATGTAGAAGCAAAACAGAATGAAAATGTCTTTAGGAGCTGCTAAGTAGGAGCTAGTATAATAAGCAGCCGCAAAGTAGGGGCAATACTTCCACTTGGAGCGTCAAAGTAGGGCCTATATTTCGACTCGGGAAAACTCGAAATCTGTTTTAAATATGTAAAAGTCTTCTTTTTAGTCCAAAAAATAAACAAATCAAATAAAATTGACAGTGTATGGGTGAAAATCAAAAAGTTAGCAATATCGTGTCCCTCGATTCTTATACTGTATTTTTTTTTTTTTTTTCAAAAATATGATAATTAACAAATGATGTAAAATAAGAGTCCACTTCCTCATCTCGATTATTATTTTTTTTTTAGTTTTTTATGATTAATATAATTATTGATTTTCACTCATATGGTAAACTATTAAGTTTTGAGGAGAATTAGGGCATGATTGACATTTCACATGAGTGACATTTTTGAATTAATTACGACAATAAAGAGTAAAAGTAAAGTAAAGTAAAAAAAAAAAGAATAAAAAGTAAATAAATCAAGATTCGTGCTATGAGTTAAAAGATTTTCGCCTTGTGTAATACAACACGCAACGGACAAGAATGATCACGAGTCACATCCGAAGGCAGTATTTCAAAGAAATAGCCGATGAAGCCTCCTTATGGCCGGCAAATATAATAAACTTGGGGTCCATATTTCGACGCTTATAGTGGTTGCTGGCGGATCCTAAGAAAAACAACGGCTCGCTCTAAGAAAAGGGGGATTCCTGGTATCGTCATATTTTCTGATTTTCCGCCAATAAACCCCATTACTATTTATCAGGCTAATGCATCCTTATAACTACCATTAACAACAATCTATACCGTTCTGACGCATTAGCGACTCTGAATCATGCTTTCTCAAAATTTATTGTTGGCTCTATATGTGTTTTTTATTGGCCCCGTTTCTACTAATAGGGGAAATCAAATTACAACCATATTTCCCGGAAATATTTGTGGGCTGGATTAATAAAGATTGAATACATGAACCATTTTATTTATTAGCTAATTTAGTTAGTTCACACGTATTATCATGTAAGTTAATATAATATAATTGATTTGAACACACATACTGGGATGAAATATTTTATAAATAAAAACGATTCCTTTTGACAAAATTGATTATTTGTTTTAATTTGAATTTTAATTATATAAAAGAAGTCACAATTGTATTAAATGAAATATTTCAAAAACAATGTATCGAAATCCTAACAATGAAAAGGAATTTAAAGTGCAAAATCGTCGTATGATGTACGAGCGTACGTACCTCGTCAAGATGCCAGAAAGAGAATGAATGCCCGCTAATGCGTGGGCCCGATCTTCATAAGTTCACGAATCATTGTCACTCTCCTTCATTTCTCCTCCTTTCATCCCCATCGATGACCAATTCGCATCTTAAGTCTCGCACGCAGCTTTGTCTCAAGTCTCACGGCCACGGCTCCACATGTATTGTGTCATATGTATGATGCGTAAGTAGGGTGGGCTGAGAAGGAGAAGTCAAGGTGGAGAAAAGTAGATGACAGTGGAACAGAGGGGCAATCCTGTAAAGTGGAGTATAGGAGAAGAAAGAAGAGAGAGTATGTTCACGTACGCAAGTACGTATTCATGTATGTATGTGTACTACGAGTGATATGTGGATCCGTGCACGTCAAATTTACCCTGCTTCTAAGAAAACCTTTTGATTTTCCCAGGTAATCTCGGCCATAGTCGAAACTATGCACGCAAAAACGACTGATAGTGCATGGATTTTTCCATGCACCCGGGGACGCAGCGTACGGCTAAACTCAAGCAATTCAAGTTTTCATGTCAGATTTTAATTTTCAGTTCATTCCAATTTATTAGTAATTTAATCAAAGTCTTCAAACTATTTTCTCTTTATAGCATCTTTTTACAATCAAACTTTTCGTAGATCTTATCAATCACTTAATAACTAATAGAACGAGAAACGCAACTTAAAATCAAAGATAAATTCGAGAAACATCAAAAAAGGAAAAATCTAAGTTCAAGTTAACAAAGATAAATGATAAACTACAAGTTTCGTAATTACATATCCACAGGTTTCTAAGAATCAACGCTGGTGGCCGATTTTAGTTTGAGTTTCGTCGCTGTTTATCCGATCACACATGATTCGCAGTATTTGCACAAACTTCGCCTGGCTAAGTTCGCATTCAGAGTATCTTATGACTCTAATCTAAACAATCAAACCTACCGCATCTTTATTTCGCATGACAAAACTCGGCGAAACAAAGACTTATTCTATATATATTTATAGATTAGCTTCGACAAGAACCGACAAATACGTTGAATTAAATCAGTTATATTTATGCGACTTAAGAAACTGTAAACGTTATTTAGATTTTGAATACTCAATTCATTCTAAGAAGGTACAATTATTTTAACTTTACTTCAAAGGTAGATTACTGGAGAAAAAACGTATTTGTCGATTCTTATTTTACCTAAATTCCTAAACATTTAAAGAAATACTTAATTCTATCCGGAACAATAATATAACACATGGGTCATTAAGTCCCGGGACTAACACACAAGTTGTACCACGAATGCCATGTCGAGTTTTTTGTCAGTAGTATCAACCTTTAGAAGATATCTGTGAAAATTTCATGACATTCGGTTCAGTGCTTGTCGAGATATTGAAGGTTCTTTAAACAATGGACAAAAACGAGTTTCGTGTGTTAATCAAACACTGTTTTTTAATGGGAAAAAATACCGTTCAAGCTCAGCAATGGCTTGAAAAGTGTTACCAGGAAAATTCCCCGTCGAAAACGATCATTTGCCGATGGTATACGGATTTTAAACGCGGTCGAACAACCACCGAAGACGCGGAGAGGCCAGGTCGTCCAATTGAGGTGGCTACGCCCGAAAACATCCAAAAAGTTTTTAAAATTGTCATTTCGAATCGAAAAGTCAAGTTGCAAGAGATAGCTGACATCCTAAAGATGTCAAAAGGCACCGTGTTCAAAATCATACATGAAAATTTGTGTATGAAAAAACTTTTTTCCAAGTGGGTGCCGCGTTTGCTCACCTTGGAGCAAAAACAACAACGAATCGATGATTCGGAGTGCTGTTTGAGGCTGTTTAAGCATAATAAAAAGGACTTTTTGCGTCGGTACATAACAATGGATGAAACGTGGATTCATCACTATACGCCAGAGTCGAAAAGAGCGTCAGACGAGTGGAGAGGAGAGGGCGAAAGCCGGCCAAAGCATCCGAAGACACAGCAATCAGCAGGAAAGGTCATGGCGTCTGTATTTTGGGATATGAACGGAATTTTGCTCATCGACTATCTTCCGAAGGGCCAGACGATCAACAGCGACTACTACATTACGTTATTAGATCGCTTGGATGACGCAATAAAGCAGAAAAGGCCTCACATGGTGAAGAAAAAACCGCTGTTTCATCAAGACAATGCACCAATTCACAAGTCGATGAAAACGATGGTGAAATTAAACGAATTACGATTCGAATTGCTTCCACACCCCCCATATTCACCAGATCTGGCTCCATCTGACTTCTGGCTGTTCGCAGACCTCAAAAAGATGCTCCAGGGAAAGAGATTTGACTCCAATGATGAAGTTATAGCCGCAACTGAAGCCTATTTTGAGGCCAAAGACAAATCATTCTATAAGAAAGGCATTGAAAATTTAGAAAGACGTTGGAATGATTGTATCGCTATGGAAGGTGACTATGTTGATGAGTAAAGTCGAATTTTGGAAAAAAATTGTATTTTTACTGGTTAGTCCCGGGACTTAATGACCCATGTGTTAATATAATATCATTGAAAGATTATGAGCCAATTAGAACACTAAATTTATCTCTCGGAACCATGTTTTTTATGGTTTGACTAGTTTTTGGTTGCCGCGAGTTCTCTGGTTGTTAAGAAGTTGAATTAGGTTCGACTTTTCTTGCGCGTCCCTATATTCATAATTTATCTACTTTTTGGAACTTCTAAAAATCCCCTATTTTTATTTTTAAATCTCTTACTTCCCCTAAAATATAATTTTGGATGTCTGTGAAGCCCGAAAGTTCTTTAGTCCTCGCCTGGGGCAAAAATTGAGAACAAAAGTGAAAGTATCTCATCATCAGTGGACACTGGTTTCAGTCCTTTTAAGTGAGACCTAGAGGCACTTTCTCTGTAAAAGAAAGAAACGTTGAATAAATAAAAAACAGTAACGAAATTTCAATTAGAGTCATCCTCTTCTCTTCATCTCTTTAGTTTAGGCAGCTTCCGGAGTCGCGGGTCCAGTCAGTCCTGGTTTCAGATGGTACCAGTGTGGGTACCGGAAGGGGGGGGGGGGGGCAAAGGTCGAGAGCGGCGTCGTCGACGCGTACAGAGTAGGTAGAATGATAACCAAAAGCGGTGGTTGGCAGGACAGGGGAACGTGTCACGCGATCCGTGAGTAATTTGTTCGCGAGCCGAGGCCTGCCTGCCTGTTTAACAGAGTGTTATAATCTATTTACGTTAACATTACCAACGTTTAACGTGGTTGCTTGGCTCGACTCTCTCCTACCCTCTATTTCTCTCTCCCTCACACTCTCTCTTTCCCTCCCTCACTCTTCCTACCTCTCTCAAACTGGGGTCAGAAAGGGGAAAGGGTTAGGTATATGGAAGCGAAACTGGGTGCGCGAGGGGTGGGCGAACGTGGCGACAGGAGGGTACAACTCTGCAACAGACAGCACTCAAGAATTGTCGCAGGCACGTTAGGGCTTTTGAAAACAAACGTTAATTCGTGCGGTCGCTCTCTCGCGTTATGTCTGCATTAGCTATGCTTATGAGCTTCTCCCTCAATACGGTCGCGGTTAATGTCAACCCAGTTCGTAACAGGTATCAAAAAGGATATGAAATTCATTCGTGTCCCTTGGTCTCGAGTCTTAACCACTTGCAACTCCCATTTGGGACCCTTTATTGAATCCTGTATAAAAACCCTGGGATTCTTTTTCCAATATCTTCCGAGTGAAATACTCCTTTGCTTTCCTTTTCCCTTTTTCAAGATTTTCCAGGTAAAAAAAAAACCTTTTTAGATCCCTTTTCATATTTTCCAGATAATAAACCCTCATGAGATACTTTTCAAATATTTAAAAAAAAATCCTCTTGGATCTTTGCTAAAATTTTCCTATATCGATTCCTAATTACAAGAAAAATACTGAAATGGCTACTACGAGGGTTTTTCTAATTAAAAAATAGTCTTTACACCAGAAAAGTATAAAAAAATATATTTTTCATTCGAAGTTGATGATCCCTGAAGTCTCCTTTCCTTCGAATTGTGATTTGTCGTCTTTTGGGGTTACTATTTAGCATTATGCAACGTATGAATGGCCTTGTGGGTTATGGACCCGCGGAGCGTGTGTATCCAAGCTCAACGGTTGTATGTGCAATGTGCATGCACGACAATACGGGCTAAATGCCCGGCTCCCAAACCGCCGACTAACTGTTACGAAACGTCCCCGAAACTTTGGTATACACGATTATCTGGAGGTTATGTCGTAACAATTATGAGGCTGCCACTCCGCAAAATCATGAGAGAGTGAGGGAGACAAAGTAACTGACTCAATGAGCGAGTGAGTGAATGGAACTGCAAGAGAGGGTCTGCTAACTTGTTTGCTTGCTGCCCTCGCGTGCGCGCATACACTCAGTCTATTGTCCCTCTGTCACAAATAATTTTGTGGACGCGGGCTAATGGACGCTTATATGGCCACTACGACACTATAAACAGGTTCAACTTGAAATCCTCTCTCACTGGGGAAATAGGATGTGTGACATCCTATTACATAATTTTCTGCAGCAATCCATTTTTAAAAAATACCTTCTGAGAATCTTTTGAGGATTTTCTCTTGAAGGAAACACTCTATGATCAGTATAGAATAATTTCAAGGTCTAAAGCCACCCGGGATTTCTTTCCAACATTTTCCGAGTAAAAAACCATGTACGGATTCTTTTACAATATTTTCCATGTAAAAAACGCTCCTAGGATTCTTTTTCAATATTTTTTAGGGAAACAACCTTTCTGAAATCCCTTAAAAAATTTTTCAAAATGACGTTTCGAATTTGATCTTGAAAAATTTCAATAGATTTCTTTCAGTGACAAGAATTAATTAACTTTCTATACTAAAGTAACGAGAGATTAGTACATGTAAGATAAGTCTAAAAGTTAATCAGTGAAAATACACTACTTATGGATAAAATTGTGTTAGTATAATTCTACCAAAAACTGAAAGTTGTTTTCTTAACATTTGATTATATTCTGTCCAATGTTTATCCAAAGAATAATTCCCCAAATGTAGAACTAATTTCAATCATGAATTTTAGAAGACTGAAACAACAAGCTAATATTTGTTCCACGTGCAGTCAAACTTGGTATATAAATGTTTATTTACCAGAGTTTTGTTTGCAGTGGCAGTGCGCTTCAGAACAGGAAATTGACCTTCTCATTGGCGGTTCACGAGATAAGGTTTTATGAGGAATTTCCTTTCTAACAAAAGCCATAAGACTTTTTTTGAGAAACGACAACATTCGTTCTATAAATGCATCCTTTGTTCAATTTAACCAGTGCATGATATTTTCATGGAATATTCTCTCTCACCTTCCAATCTCCTTATCTCAGTTCTTCAAATATCTCGATCTCTCCCAAGCAATCCAGGAAATTTCCCTAAGAATTTAAAAATGATCTAATTTTGACGTTTTTTTTTACACTTATAGACATTATTATTTTGCTGGAAAATTCCAAAGAAATTACAGAAAATAGGATCTTCCCGAATTTGGAAAATTTTTAATACTAGAAAAATTCTAACACGAAAATTTCCTTGCCAGAAAAATTTCAGTCAAAGGAAAAATCTTTTTAGATTTAAGTTTTTGACCTTTTTCTGTGGCACATTATTTATAAGATGAAACTCAAGTGCATAGGAAGTTCATTCCAGATAATTTCCGAAAGGGTAGAAATGTTTCGATCGTAAAAATGTTATGAGTATGTTACTGCTTGTACGAATACACGCATTCTATGCGTGAGAATGCTAAGGACCGGAAGTACCGACTCGAGGAAGTGGCTGCCCACGAGGAAATGGGAATGGATGTAAAGCATGGCTGTAATTTCAAAAGAGAATAAAATGCCAAACGCTTATTATTCCATTAGGAATAAAAAAGAGTCCGCTGCTTGCTCGACGTCAATTATACTCTCGCGGTAGAAAAAAACCGATGCAAGTCTACGCTGAGGCCAAGTTGACGAACTGGCTCGTTTCACCAACAGAGATGCTGAAGAGATTCAGGACATTGGTTTTTATTTTGCATTTCATATTTAATTTTACCATTGTACCGAAATTACCTCCTTTATGTTTAATTAAATCTCGAAATATTTCTCCTTTCTTCAAATTTGCAATTTTACTAAAATAATTGCATTTCATTATTCACTATTCTTGAGAAATAAATACTATCCAAGAATAAAAAAAATAAATAAAAAAAGTCGGCCCATTTTTATTTCTTTTTTTATTCTAGGTAATCCAGATGTGCTCAGATGTGCTCAGATGTGTCGAATTTATTTGAGGAAGGGCGATTTGTAATAAAAAAAGTCTTCTAGTCCTGACCTTCTTACAGTTCCTTAAGAGCTGAGAGACTCGATCATATATTTCTAATACGACTTCATAAGAGCTCGAGATTTTCACCCATAGATCCAAAATGCACTTTTGACGAATGAGGATTCATAAAAGACACCCACGAATAGCCATTATTTCGCGAAAGTTTATCCGAAACATGTCGCACTAGGGCACGAACTAATGCATTTTTACGGGATGGGGAGGCTAAAATCATTTATAAGCTATAAATGGGGATTATTGGCGAAACCCCCCTTTCGTAACAATAAAACTACACTTTTACCCCGACTAGACACGACCAGTCACTCTCGCGACGGCTTCTTTTATCTCTTATTTACAACTCTTTTATTCGCCGATTCCATCTCAATCAGACTCAGTTCGGTGTGTAAAATCCCTTGCATGAGAGGTCAGACATAAAAACTTTCTTTTCTTAGAAGAAGGTTTTTTCAAAATTAGGGTCTAAAAAGACACTTATGTATATGTAAAGTCGTTTTTCCGTATAATTATTTTTCAGTAAGTGACTAGCATAATCACCAAATTGCAATTAAATTTAGGATATACATAATTTGACGCCACTTATCAGTATTTTACATTGAACTCTTGCATCAGAAGATTGAGAGTGATATTGAAATAGACTATCTATGTCATATTCTAATCGAAATCGATATCTGTTGGCTCGCACGAATGCACGTGTATGTACTAAGATGTATATGGTTCCGTTCGCAGCAACTATTAGAGCCTGGAGCGATATTACTACCGCAATATTCAAATCCATGCCACGATACGATGGAATAATGTCTGCTTCGTATAGATTGCTCGCCTCAAGGCGTTCGCCCACTGCGTTCGCGAATCACAATAATTCCAATATTGCCTTCTGCATGTGCTGATCATTTCACTAAGTACAGTTGAAATGCGACGACAAGAGGGATTCAGAAATTTACCACGCATTCCCCTTATTTCGAACTATCAGATTAATTTTGACAATAATATTGTCACTCATCATTTGTAAAGAAACAGGAAACAGCATATTTCAAATTTTTATATTCATTATTTACAACTCTTCCTATCCACCAGGATTTCCCTTATTCTTTCGAACTTCCCCCTGGGATTTCTTCTATAACCCAGGACACTCCCTATCTATGAGGATTCCCCCTATTCCTTAAGACTTCTTATCCCTTTACCCCAAGACCTGCCCTATTTCACGGAATTTCTTCTGTCCCAAGGAACTTCCCATATCCCTTTGTAGTCCCTCTATCCACAGGACTTCCCTTATCACTTGAGATTGTCAATATTCCTTGAGATTTCCTCTACCCCTACTTTTTGGACTTTACCAATTCCTGGGGAGTTCCCCTATTCATTGAGACTCTCCTTATTCCAAGAAATTTGCATTATACCTGGAGATTTTCCCTATTCCTGAAATCTTTGGGACTTTCCCCATCCCATGAGACTTTTCATATCCCATATCTTTCCCTCAAGGCTTTCCATTATATACCTAGGCACTCCTCTTTTCCTAAAGGATTTCCACTGTTCCTTTCCACTTTCCCAGGGCTTCCCATATTTCTTGGAACTACTCGTATTCTTAGGGATTTTCCTTATTACATGGCTTCCTCAATCCCTTAAAAGTTTTCCTATTCTTGGGAGTTCCCCTTTACCAGAGAACTTCCCGTATCCCTTGGAATCTTGTCTCTTCGTGGAAATTCCCCTATTTTACGAGAATTCCCTTATCCTGGGCCTTCTCATATCGCAAGAGACTTCCCCTTTTTCAAGAGCTTCCACTAACCTTTGAGAATTCCCTGTATTCCTTAGGACTTCCCTTATTCTCCGGATTTACCCTATATCCTGTGTCCCTTGGGTCTCTCACTATCCCACGGGTCTTCCCCTATCTTAATGGACTTTCCCTATCCCTGGAGACTCTATATTCCTTGTCTTCCCTTGAGATTCCCCCTATCCCAATGGACTTCTTCTATACACAAGAACTTCCCCTATGTTACTAGAGACTCCTGTGTATAAGTCCAAAGTACCTTGGACTTCTCCTGCCCCTTGCCCCTATCCCTAGGGACTCCCCCTATCCCTTGGGACTTCCCCAGTAGACTTAATTCTCATATCCCAATGGACATCCCCCATCGCTGATCCTATTCGATTATTTTAATCCGACAATAAATAAAATCGAGTCTAAAATCACTTTTCTAATTTCTGATCTAGTTAGAGTACAAAATTCCGAAAAACGGAAAGAGGGACAGGAAACATACCGATATCGGACGGCGGCTGTCGCTTATAAAAGGAGCAACGGGACAGAAACCGAGTTTTTAATTTGGCGCGTGTCACGTGATAGGGGTCGGAGGCACGTTACTGTTGGGATTGTGGGGGCGGGTGGAACTGGAAAACTCCATTGCGGGCCGTCGTTTTAGGGGTGGAAATAGGGGTTTTGTGGGAGGGTTAGGGGGGAAAAGCTGGTTGGAACAGGAGTGGAACGAGCAGCCAGATGAATCTCTCTCGCATTGTCTGCGTTTGAATGGATATACTCGGCCCACCTCTCTATTCCTTCACAGACTTTTTGAGCGTTATTTTCGGCGACAAATATTATTGTGTCGAACAATGATCATCCTCAGTGCCAGTTCCAACTAGTTCGCTGGACGATTCGCGTTTCTCCTTCTGTAATCTTCGACATTGTTTCTCGGAAAATTGCCTCCAGTCATATTGGAATTGCTCATGTCGAACAACTGCTTTCCACCGTCATTTTGAAATCCTTAAAATCCTCGAAATTGAAGTTTTTTTTTTTTTTTGTTCTGAACAGGGGAATTAACCTATTTTTTTGGAAGTGGTTTTGAGTAAAAAATAATAAGAATTAATATGATCGATAATATAGTACTAGAAAGTTGGTAGGTTAGTTATATCTATACATTAGAATGGTTTTAAAAAATGAGAAAAGGGGATTTTCCCCGTGGTGATAAGCGAGGATAGTTATCGAGATTGCGGATTGCAGGGGATATCAAGACGCGATGAATGGTTGCTGAATGCATCCGCCTGTTTCCTCGCCGAAGGCGAACATGACAAGGAAATGGGAAGCTGAACGTCTGTCTGATCATCATTGTTGTCACTGACATTAGAGTCCGACGACATGTACATCTGCATACCAATGACAAGTATTTAACGATCATCGTTCGTCTGACAAGTATAACGTACTTCTCGACTCAGATGCCAAGTTTGCAAATTACATACTGAGGCATCGCTTTCTGGTTTCAAAAAATAAATATGAACATTTTCTTAAATGAAAATTAAAGAACCCCAGACAAAGATGTCCTGATATATTCTTCATTACTTCCAAAACTTTCAAGGCCATTTTTTCATTACTGCCCTTGAGGATTTGAATGAACATTTTCAACATTTCGCTAAGAAAGGAAGCAAAATTTGAAAGAATCCCAATTATTCCTCCCTTCATCCCTTAGGAATAATCGTCCTTGCTTCGATACAACCTTTATCTTGTCTCTTGTCACCTCCACCCCATGAAACTTAACTCCCATAAAAAATGGAGACTCGTCGAAAAGTGAAAGTTCTCAGGGAGGAGGAACTTGAAAAAGAGACCTTGAAAATCCTCCGAAAAGGAGCAATCCTCTCTCTTGCTGGAGGAAAAGGGGACATGGTGGCTGAGAAACAAAGGAGGGGGTGGGAAGACATCGCAACGTCGAGTTTGGAGCTCCACCATGTCGTTTAGGGTAGAACGGACAGGGAAGTAATAGATAGGTTTGTAATCCATCGTGAGCTCGAGGCGCTTGGGAATGAGATATTTTGGGAAGGGGTTGGCGATATCGGCAGTCTGCGAATGAAATGGCGCGTCTCTCGATTCTCGACGTGCCTGGGGGTTCCTGGCTGCCGAATCAAGCACCTCCACCCCCATAACATCTCTTGCCAGCAGTCACCGTCACTCGAAGCAAACTTGTCTCTCCGAAGACGAATCTCACGAATTCTCTTCCTGTTTCCACATCTTCGAATATTGTAAAATCCTCCCTTCTAATATAGAATTAAATTCTAGACCCAAGCAAAATATTGAGTATATCTATATCGAGTATATCTATCATTTATAAAACTCAATGTCTGCGTATGGGTTCCTTAGTAGTATTCCTTAAAATCATTTCAAATATTATGAAATCCCTGAAAATCCCTTGGAACTCTCTAAAGTTCCAAAAAGTTTAAAGATCACAGTACGAGTTTTCTTATCCTCTTCATTTAAAATCTGCTCTCCAACCACATCCTATTAAACTATAACAGCTTTAACATGGTGTTACGGCTTCCACTACCGTAATCAGAATGATAATCAACGAGTCTGCATTTCCCAGAAACCGTCAGGACTACAACGGGGAAGAAAAGCACAAAAGAGGAGAAGGAGAAAAAGGTTATTATGTAAACAGAGCTTATTAAGAATCCCACCATGGTCGCATATCGACGTGATGGTACGTCAAAGCTTGAGAGAAAAATTCATACATTCTGAGAGCGTAGGGCTTTATCGTTTAATTAAATATCGACGATAAAAGGATTCTTAAATGCAGTGATAGGATAATCTCCATAACGAGCGTCGTCACTTTTGATTAAGAGGATCCTTTCTTCTTTTTGTTTTTTATTTTCCTTCGTTTTGTCTCTTTTAGGGGTGTGCTTGCACAAACAGGTTTTTTAAATCGCACTCTCATGATTTCAAACTATTCATTTCCCCTTCCGAGATATTCACCCTATGTGCTACGCTCGACGAAGCACAAGCGTTAAAACAATTGGTATGTGTAAGGATTAAAGATGATTTGATTAGTTAACTTCTGTTTTATTTTTTGTAACTTGGGATTGATGGATAATTGATTATTAATAGCGAAAAGTAGAAAGAGGAGTGATTTTAGGTCTGGGTTAATTAGAAATGATAGGAATAAAGAAAGAAATATAGGTTTCTACGAACTTATGTAGGGCCAGCTCATAAGTTGATGCGTAGGATTTTTTAAGAGCAAATCATACGCATTGAGTAAAAAATATTCAAGATTATACTACACGACGAAAATTTGCTATCTCTTATTCGTGAAGACGTAGTCGTTGGGGTGAAATCCGTCCGGTACCGGTGGGTGGAAGTCGGGGGTGGTCGCAGGAGAAGAAGCCGCCGCAGCGTGTAGGAATAGCCTGCCTGGCAGTGGCAGCAGCACCTCTTAGTCTAATTGAAAAGTCGGCAGAAATTGAAAATTGCGATCGCAAATTGCAAGCTGCTTTAGGTGGAGACGGACGATGGAGGGACCGAGACCGAGGATCGTGACTGAGTTTAACGCAAACGACAGAGAGGCGAAAGTCGGAATGGAAAAGGGCGTGTGTCGGAACACGCTAGAATGAGGATTCAGTGTTTTGTCTTCTCGACTCGCGGGGGTGTCGCGGAGGGTGAGAATCATCTGCCTCGTACGGGCTATTCTTTTAAAAAGTCGTCAATTGTCAACTGTTCTATAATGCACTGAGGGTTGATTTTGCTGCGCGCCTACGAGTCTCGCATCCATTACATTTTCTCAGCATCCCCTTCCGGTTGGTGAGCTCGTGAGGGAGGAAAAACAAACAACTAAATTTAACGACACTACGACGCGCATACTTTCGAACATATACCTACTTTCAATCCGAACTGTAGATGCGGGGTGATAATGTGAGGCGAGGCTATTCGGAGCGTAAACGTGCTGAGCCATGCAAGGCAGAGCGATGCACATACTGTGGAATGTTGCAGTCATTTTTTCTCTTTATTGGAAATACATAAACAATCCTTTTCACACGCTCAGCATAAGGCGAGATCGTATTCCCTTCTTCCTGTTGGTTGCACTCTTACTGTAGGCACCTGTATGGGTTTCCAGAAAGCTTTGTGTATTGAAATTTGAGAATTTTCATCAGATAGATCTAAAGCTCAAATCACGTTTGATCCTGTGACTGCATCTATAGAAAATCCCATGTTTGAACTTGGGATGTGTCCCTAAATATAATCCTGTCAGAATCTATAACCGACCCCTTTTAAAAAACGAAAAAAATTTTGTTTTATGAATATATATATATATATAGATTTAGCAAAAGTACTGCTTCAATTTAACGTCTTCACGTCTGGGTTACGTATGTCGAGAAATAATTATATTGGTGGGTTGGTAGTGGGAGTCGCGACTCAGTTCGCGGTACCTAAAGGGTTTATGAGGGGCTAAGGGGGGAGACTGAGGGCGAGGGGTGTTAGGGTACGTTTTAATCACAGGAGACCCGGAGGTAGGCTCGGGGTGTCCCGAGCGTGTAGTTTAAGCGTTCGTCGACTCCGGGAATGCGAATTGAGAGATAAAACGAGAAAGTTGTGCCACGCTTGCTCATTCTCTCATAGTCTCTCTCCCTCCCTTCCAACAACCTACCCCCAAATCCACCCTTTTACCCTTCTCCTTTCTCTTTCTCCTTTATACTTTCTCTCACTATCTCCTTCGCACTACGGTCGCGCGACCCCTCTAATTTTCTTCAGAGTTCAGCTATGCGAACTACATTATGGAATAATTGTGCACCAGTCGTTATTCTACCGTCTGTTTCCGTTGGCTTGTTACCTTCTCGATTCTCTTATATTATATTGAAATTTATCCGATTGCTATTTGTGTTTCAACTTCGGACTAGGTCGTATTAAATCGGATTACCGCAGGAAAAAAGGGATTGTTATTTAAATTCAATAATGAGTCACTTCTAATTTTGAGTTATATCAAATATATTTCTTCGCAAAGAATTGAAAGCACAAATTGAAAATTTGGTCGAATAATATGCGTCGTAATGAGTTCGAAGAGTGAAATCCGAGGCAGGAGCACTTGATTCGCGGATCGACGGACGAGAGAGACCTTTTCCATGTTATAATGAAAACCGTCGGGGTCAGGTTGCGAAAGGCGAAATAACCGGGAAACGCCACTTTAAACGTGCAATTGCATCGCCAGGAATCAGACCTATTCCTCTCGAGTCGCTCCCCGTCCACCCGCGACCCACCCCCGGACCCTTCGAGATTGCTGAGCTATTCTCGCGACTGAATGTTTCATTAAGGCCACCCGGTATTGCTCTTAGATAACTCTACGAGGGGTAAATGAAATTTCCGCCATCTCCGATATCGCGCGCCACCCCATACCCTCTTCCCCTACCTTCTCTTACCTAATAACCCCCCTTACCCCCGACCTCTCCCGGGTGCCCAGAAATCCAGCTTTAATCAGAGACCATTGCTCGTCCGACGGAAATATTAGACGAATTCGAAGTTCTTCCTCTTGGATCCTCTGGACTGTTACTCGGTTACTGTGGTATGCGAAGTGTCGAGGGATGGGGGTAGTTTCGAAAGACGGGCGAAGTGAGGGTTTGGAGGGGTGAATTTGTGTCTTCGGATGAAGTATTTCTGGCGCTTATATTAAAGTTTTCATTCGGTGTAGATTAATTACACTACTCTTTACCATTGCTCCAAAAAAATCTCGAAAAATTTTTTCTGATTGATTTAACCAGCCGTGTGTTTTTTTATTTTTACTGAAAATTTTAATTGTAATACCTAGAATTCTTAATATTTTAACCACATATCGGATTCTTTCGGATAGGAATCTTTGGTCTAGCATCGGATTAAATCAGAATGAAATTATTTGGCCTCGCCAGGAGTATTTAATTTGCTCGGAGACTTGTAGGATTTTTGAATTGAGTTTAAACCCCCCATATTCGGACAAGTCATCCATGATACTGTCGTCGAAAGATATGGGGGAAGGAAGACGTAACATAACGCGGGGATTTTGCAGGGGTGGGTCCCGAGAAAGGGTTGTGGGAATCGGGAAGAAGGGAATGAGACGAGGTAAACCGGAAGGGGTAGGAGACATATTTATTTGACATGCGACGCGACTGCACCCGAGTTTCATTAATTGAAGATCGCGGAATGAGCACGGCAGACAGCACCCGAGCAGACACACGGACTCCCTCTCTTACTCTTGCCTTGCTCCTATGTCGCTTTACTCCCCTCCTTCTCTTTCTCATTCTCTCTTTATCTTTATATATTTCCATCTTACTCTGTCTTCTATCTTGTTCTATATACATATATACATATATGCACGCGGAAACGGCAAATGAGGATTCGCCATTTCTGACATTCGAGTATTCAAGTTTGTCCCGATCTAGGCCACATATAAACCCTCTATAACCCTTCTTGCGCGAGAATACACACACTTGCTTGAAGGACGCATGTATGGTGAATGTTGTATCGCTCCTAACTATCAAACATTCGAGTCGAGCCGAGACCTTGTTTCTAAAGGGTAAAACGAATGTCCTCGGAAAAATTTGTTGGATAACGACCTATGCGAGATCGTACCTTTTCGTTATCACAATTCCTAGTATCAAAATTCCTAGTATCAAACTATCCTTCTTTTTCTAGATAATCATAAGGAAGAGGCTTTATGAAAGCTGATAGACCACCTCCAGTTATTACCAAACGACTCTTCCAATGCGACCCTTTCTTTCACTGGCTTTTGAAAATCCACGCGTACGATCTTTCCGGGAAATGAGAAAGATAATGAAGGAGCGTGACGTAAAATAAAATGTAAACACGGCTACGGGAAAAGAAAGGGAGAGTCACCCAGTCGGGTGGAGGGCTGAAGAAAAAAGAAAAAAAAGATAGAGAAAGGAGGGAAAAATGTGAGGAGGGAAGAAGGACGAAAGAACGCATCGCATCGACCAATAGTGCCCGGAGGCAGGCAGCCCAAGAGTCGACCACTTATCTGTAGGAGCAACATCAGAGAAGCTCTTGCCTGGTTGGGTTGGTTCGTTGGCAGCAGGCAAAAGAAGTGCCTGGCGTGAGAAGGACGCCAAACGAAAGTGGAGTACGCGAGATACGCGAGGGATGGTTGATGGTGGCGGTGGTGGGCCGAGGAAGGCAAATGATACCTCCTTAGGCAATTTTAATTTTGCAGAAATCACTGTTGGGCTAATAAGAATAAAGAGATCTCTCGTCGCGGTGAGCTCGGCCAGCCGAGTCGAGATATACAACGTACAACGTCAGCCACCAGCGACATTACGAACTCTGCTATGCTCTGGTAGCAGAAGAACCCGACGACCGCATTTCTCAACACGCCAGGTTGCCCCCCTCCGTCCCGCATTCTCCCTTCACCCCTTTACCACTTCGCCCCTATATATCCAATGGAAGCAAAGAGACGCCCTTCTTTCACCTTTTTGTACTGACTCCTTTTCCTTTTAATTCCTTTCTGAAGACCTGAAACGCTCTCGCAGAAAAATATTAATCAGAATCCCCTCGCCCATCGTGTCTACTGGTTCATTCATGCCCCAAGACGTGTATCCTCTTTTGAGAGCGTCCGACAAATTTATTAGGTGTAACGAGTCGAACTGAATCTGCTTTGTGGATTTAGCTTGTAAGATTATAATAAGATTGTTGTATAATATTTGGGTAAGATATATTTTATAATTTGATAGGGGGGGGTTCCAACGAATAAGGGAAGTTTGGAGCGATGGGGGAAATCCTTAGGGATATGAGAAATTCCTTGGATAGTGAGATTCTTAGGGATAAAGAGATTTTAGGAATATGGAAAGTTTCGAGGAATAGGATAAATCTTTTTGGGATAGGAAAAATCCCCACCTTTAGGAATAGTTTCAAAGAGTAAGTGAATTCTGAGGATCAGAGAAAATCCTTAAGAATAGGGTGAGTCCGAAGGATAGGGAAAGTTCCATGGGATATGGAAAGTCCTATGGAACAAGGGAAGTCTTATAGGATAGAGTTTCATGGAATTAAAAAATGTAAGAATCTTCTCTATTTATAGTTGAGTTTGTAATCCTTCCCATCATTAGAAACAAAGAAATCATCATCATCATATCTCTACAATTTTTTCTATTCAATTTCCATATTACCCGCAAGTGATTTCAGTACTTGGGACAAAACTCACTTGTCTACCCCAACTTGGTCTGCACTCTTTGCATTCCGTCTCACCCTAACAGAAAACGCATTATCCTTCTTTTCTATTACACTTATTTATCATCTGACAATGAGCAACTCTGATTTTTGGGTAATTATAAAGGGAATGAAGTCTTTCAAGTGGTAAACTCTCGAACCGATTGGATTCTCGTCCAGAGGTCCTCGAGCGCAATTAGGGATAAGAGTAGCTCCATAGTGGGTTCTACCAAATTCCAGTCGACGATAGAACTGCTTTGAGCTCGTCGAAGGGTTCGAGAAAGAGGGTGTTCACTATCAAACGCTTGGCTAGCCGCGGCATTCGCGGCCTCTCTTTCCAGGAAATTAACGTGCTTTCCCAATAGACGGATTGATACGAAATTTCCGTGGTCTTTCGACCCGTTGACATCGCTTCCCTAACCACGTGCCCTTTCATCACTGACACTTGATGCAGCATCCCTTTAGAGCTTTGCTCTAATTATCACGTCCCATCTAAAGAGAAGCATCCATCCTCAAAAAGATGTCTCTTATATCATGATCTAGTTTATTACTCCCTGTTTTGTATTTTGATTCTCAATAATTGTTCATGAACAATAGAAGTTTATAGAGAAGTTTATAGAAGACTATTGTTCATTTTTTTAAAGATCATATCTACATTTCAGATTGCATTGAGATTCCGAGTTATACAAATACTATAGACAGCCGTTTCTATATCACAGCTATGTATATAACGGGGCTTGAAACCGTTCTCATTAACCGGCGAACGAATGCTTCGCTCCGTCTATTCTGTTCTATCTACATTCTGCACTCAAGAGCATTCGGCGGATCTCTACTTTGATTTGTCTCTACAAATGCGATGTATACATAAATTTCTAGAGAGCATGGGTGATGAAGGATGCATTCCTCTGATCCCTACTGAATCCTTTATGAAATAAAAGTACAGAAGATTTCCAATTCACACATATAAAAATAATGATCTTCCCGATTGCAGGCAGGATTTTTTACTCTGCTGTGCAAGAAGGAGAAATTATTTACATAATACTGTTTTATTAGTGCAGCTACTTTCCGAAAAAGGGAAAAATAAATTGAGATGGAGAGCAAGGGTTATTTGAGCCGAGAAAGGCAATACTGAGATGCATAAGTGAGTAGAATCGATAAGCTCTCTTCCCTAAAACCTTCTCTCTTCGCGCTCTCGTTACCGTTAAATTTATTGTAATTAATTTTCGTATCTAAAGCGCGCATCGCCGGATGAACGTAGCCAGTACAGCGGTAAGGTCCGACAATACATATATATATTATACTTGTAAACACTCCGGTATAAACGTCTTTCAATTCGAACATACTCCCATCAGGCTAATGGTTTATACACAAGTTCGTCCAACCATAAGAATGGGAACAACGTCGTAGAAGCTTACACACGTAGCGCAACGTAATCTGTAATTAGCGATCCCGATTAAAGTTATTTACGAGCCAACCGGGCTCACACTGTGTCAGTCTATTGTATTTTAATTCTAACTTAAGATCTCAAAAAAATAGGAGGAATCACAGCTACCTACGAAAAAGGAAGTGAAGCCATAACGATTTCGACTTACGAATTATCAAATCGGATTCTCTTGACGGCCACTTCTGCTTTTCCGCTCAAATTCCAAATATGTTTTTCCAATTTGATTTAGAATTCTTTTCTTCCCTTCAGAAAACAGTTAAAAAGTCAATAAGCTTTCGGCTTGAGATATTTCAAATTTTTGAACGTCTTCGGTTGTATAAACCTTACGATTCTAATTAATAATTGCAGCATAAAGATTGTAGTTTTTGAATCTGTTTTTCTTTTTTTTTTTTTTTTTACTGATAGCCCTTCAGTTCCGCCAGTGCATTTTTCACTCTTGCCAACGCAATCGCGAACCGTGCAAACGCAACGTAACGGTGGCAGTTTTATTCGTGTATCGGCTTGACGCATCTTCCAAGAGCAGGTTGCGACGTATATAATTATTCAATGGGGTTATACCTACCTGTACGCGCACACCGATTGATATCACTGATTATAGAATGCAATTATCATTAGCATACTTAATGGTATTAAATACAGTGCGTCGGCAACGATTCTCCACTCTATCTTTGATGCAACTTTATTTATGTTGTAACTCATCGTGCAAGACGCGAAGATGAAGAGATACTATCATTTTCCCTTATTTGCCTCTTTTTAGAAGGCAAACCGGTAAACCAGACTACAAAAGCGTTAATTAAAGATATTTCAGATCAATTTTACTCATTATTATAGAATGTAATACAGTTTTGTAGGAATATGATATAAGGGTTATTAAAAATCAAGGGAATAATGGGGATGAAAATTTGAACGAGAATTTTTACGCAGTGGATGGAAAAGCGACGTTAGATCAACCCTTTCAAGGGGTAGACACCCCTTGGGCTTATCGGTGGAACCGGCACAAGGCAAACAACGTGAAAAAGCCAAAGACCATCGAGCTGCCTATCCTTTATCAATCTCTCGCTATTGCCGTTCTCCACCCTTTCCAACGCTCCCTTCCTTTTCCCTGCCATTGCAAATGCCGAGGCTTCCTTAGGAAGGGGATGAATATTCATGCTCGTGCCACTGTCGCGCGTTCACTATCGGACGTCAGTGGCAATCAACTGACACCAGCGAAAAGCAAGAAAAAAAGCCAAGTCTCGTCGCACCCCTCATTAACGCCAGGTACTTCGACGGAAGAAAAAACGAGACTTTATACGCTCCTTTACACCAGATCATCAATCCCCTCAAAATTGTTAGCTTCCCCTGAAACAGCTCGCCAGAACCTCCCCTGCTTGGAAATAAATTTTATACGGTATTTTTTCTTTTTTAATAATTCTCGTCTTTTCTATGGAGGCTAGCAATTTATTGTTATTAAAACTATCCTCCTTTCTCGATTCGATTTCGTAATCCTTTGTATTGTTTTTTTTTCAAATTTAAAAATGTTTAAATATTGGAAACCTTGAAATCTGTTCTAAACTTGATCCATTTATTACTCCCAATTTTTGGCTAATATCGAAAAAAGTAAACGTTGGTGTAGCGCAGAATGAGCTACATATTCATGAGACATAAGAAACCGAGCAACTAACGAGTCGTTAGTTCGTCTAAGTGATAATTCATTTATCTTTCTGGAACAGTCTTATTGCGGCTGAGTGATCCTAGAGTTGGTATGCCTCGACCGCGACCATTGTTAATTCCCGTCTGACTAATTATGGAAAAATACTCCATTTTACACGGGAGACCCTCGCGGATCAGCGGAAGATCATTAACTCTTCTACCGTTTAGTCGCCATCGTTCGAGGAATCGAATGCTTGGACGGAAACGAGCGTGGAAAAGTAGTCATACCGACGAGAACGGCAAAATTGGATAAATCGTACAACTTTTTCTCGCATTCTTTTCTATTTTAATGACTCAAGTGTAGCATTCTTACTGCACATGCAAGAAAATGTGGTTATTGCACTGAAGGAAAAAACCCACTAAAATCAACTGTAATTCTATGCTTCATTCATTATCGTTAACTACTACATTTTATTACAGTTGGTAAAAAAGTTCTGTCTTTAGTGTAAACAAAATTTTAGTAGATCATTTATCTGCAAATTTAGTACTTATCGTATTTTTTACTTTTATCGTATTTACTTCCAAAGATTGATAATTCGGTATGAATTCAAACGATTCAGAAGTCTTTTTTTTACATTCTCATCAGAGAAGGTATTAGATTTGTGTAAAATTTGACCCCCCCAGTTTTTGTCAAATGTCCACGTTTTGGGACCCCCTGAACCCGAAAAACATGTTTTTACGAATGTGTCTGTCTGTCTGTCTGTCTGTCTGTCTGTCTGTCTGTCTGTCTGTCTGTATATTTTAGTTTGTGAGCACGATAACTTTCAAAAGAATTGACAGATTGGATTGTCCTCTTTAAGTGTCCTAAAATGAAGGTCAAGTTCGTTGGCCAGCCATTTTGGATAAAAATTCAAAAAGTGGGAGCATTCTGAAAAATTTTGAAACCACTTTTTTTTTTAATCTAAAAATTCTAATGACGCACGTTCGTAGTACTCAAAAAGTCGAACAATTTTTCTTAATGACTTTTTTGGATAAAAAAAAAATTGAAAGACTTATAACATTTTGAAAATCCAAAAAAATGAAAGAAAACTTAAATTAGAAGCCAAAAAACGCACGATATGAAAAAAATTCTAAAGATGAAAAATGTTTCTTTTTGAACGCCCTATAGGATCCGCATAACAACTTTTTGAATTTCCTTAAAAAATCGAAAATTCAAATTTTGAGCCAAAAAACGCGAGATGCAGAGAAAATGATAAGAAATATAATTATTCGCCTTAAAAAGATCTACAAGTTCTCCTTTGGCCATTTTTCAATAGGATGAGTAGTTTTCGTTTAAATGGTGAAAAATATTGTTAAACAGAGCCGAGCGCGGAGCGCGAGCTTTAAATCAAATATCGAGCGCGAAGCGCGAGTGCCCTGATGAGAATGTGCTCCTTAAGGTCGATAAAACCTTAAGTAAATTAGTTAAATTTTGCATTCAAAGCTGTAATTTAATTTAATTTAATTAAATTTTTAAAAATATAAATTACAAATATACAAAAATAAATTAAAATATAAAAATATAAATTATGTAATTTAATTAAATTAAAAAAAAAACATATATCTTTAAGCGTCCTGTAAAGCGCAAGCTTCACTAAGGGCACACTGAATTTTATACATATGGTGAAAATGAGCTGAAGAAAAATTGAAACCGTAGTTTTTCCAGCGCGGAGAAGCGGAAAGAACCGGAAATCGCAGGTGCCAATCGCCTGTGTCTTCAGCTCGGCAGTTTGAGCAATTCTTCTGGAACTTGGAAACCGGAAGTGTCATTATACGCGTGAGCAAGAATACTCGTCTAATTGTCCCGAGATAGATAATTCCCTCCGATTTGCATACGTTTCCTCGTGCGTTGGTCTGTGAGCGCGTCAGTAGAGCAATTAGCGATTACTGATTAAGTCAAATGTCTGGAGGTTAGTCAGTAGGTGCGGGGGAGTTGATGCTGACGATTGATAACTGCTTGGGAGAAGCGATGGGTGCACGGCCTGCCTGAATGCCTGATCCTGATCCGACTGATTCTCATTGTATGTTAATTCAGAGCTAATCAGCGTTCGCACCACTCGGACGATTCCGGCAAGATTATCACCACTCGGTGACGCAAGAGCCAAAATTAATTAACAAGATTCCGTAGAAATGCGTGGAGCAAGCGAGACGGAAAACCAACCACTGTGGGTCGCTTTCTCGTTGAAAAAGCCTTCGTCGAAACAATAGAATTTCAATTAGACTTGAAGATTTTTTGCTGCTCTGCGACGAAGGAATATTTACCTGCTGGAAACGAAGAAAAGAATAAAAGAATATTAGTAATGTACGATTGTAAGGGTCCATTCAAAACCACGACAATTCTTTCTTGCCGATGATACTCTGTCGTCCTCAAGAAGGACGTTGCAAAAAATGTTTTCGGATATCCGCTTTGTGAATTTAAAAGTGCAGTCTTGCAAGTTGGATTCAAGTATTACGTTCGTTGAGTAAAAAATTGGAATAAACAATAATTTTCAACACTTTTAAGGCATATTATATAGGATTCTTTGGTACGCGTTCAAAACTAATGAATACCCTCCAAAATTTTCGGAAAGTTTAAAATTGAAGCTTTCCTAAAAACTATTTCAAACACAAAATGTGAAATTCAACATCCCGAATCTTATCCAATCGGCTAAAAAGTTTTCTCCATAAAATATTATCCTTTCAGCACCAGGCTATAATTTCCATGTTTAAAAAGCATAATATTTTAATTAACAATAAACAACATAAATTTCATGCACCGCATATTTTTCCCGAAAGGTCCTTTTATTCAGGTTTCATGCTCATTATAAATAATGCTCGATATTAATTTCAGCAAGTGCGATAATCGTCAGCGTTAACATTCATTATCCCTGGTGTACATAGAGTCTTAACTTTCTAGCTCAAACGGAAGTGCTCCATCCTCCAGGCGTGTGTGATTAATGACGTAGGGATTATCTTGCCTGGTAGTTAATTAGCCAAGCAAAAAATTGATTTTGGCCCTAGATGCACGAAAAGGCAAATGACCGTCACTTTATCGTACCCTTTGCCATATTTTACATTATACACCTTCACCGAAACCCCAACCTATTCTCCATGTTATGCAAAGGTCTGAACCGTTCGATGAAAACTCTTCCGTTCGTTATCGCGGGGATAAAAAATGGTGCTTGCGAATATTAGACTGGGCTCTGATATTAAGGCCCTTAAAATAATCGTTATTATTGCCCCTTATTAGCATGTTTTATCGTCCTATCGGTGGTTTTAACGCCCTACTGCTAAAGGGAACCGAGGCTACGAGCCATTATACATTTTATCAGCTGCTCTTTTACAAACAGTGGTTCTCGCCTTTTCTCCAAGGGTTTCCATAAAAAAAAAGCTTAAAATTATTACCTAAATATTATAGCTTAAACAAATTATATTTTCTTAACTTTTAATTTAATTTACCGTTGGAAATAAATAATAATTAATAACTAACAGGACTCTAAAATCGGTCAAAGTTAATTGAGGCATTATGAAAGCAATAAAAAGTAGAAATGTATTCCACGACAATTGTGAATGCCTCATAAGGTGCCGATTTTCCTTTCACGTAATTAGAAGTCTTGAGTCTTATGGAAAAGTGGGTTTCCGTCGATCTGAATTCGTTATCGGGCAAATCATTGGGCAACCTTCTTCGTACATGGGGACCCATTCAAAACCCCAGGTGCCTTTTTCCCACGTGCTGAAATATAACTCGCAATAAACCAAAGCGATAGTAGGTTAAATTCTAACCGATCCTATCTACTGAATAATTGCCTTTTGTATATATTCGAACAGAGAGCGTTATATTTTACACTTTGCTTTTACGAAATTCATTCACGAACAAAAGTCGAGTTCGTTTTAAGAATCGTATTCACCTTAAATAGAGAAAAATATCAAGATCTCAGGGTAATTAAAATTTAGATGCAAGGAAATCTAAGTTTCTTATGATTTAACTTCAATTCGAATTTTCCGGAACGTTACTTCCGAGAAAGTATTCTTCATTCTAAGTCTCGCCGATTGAAGATCGCATTTTCACATTTTTCTCCCGAGTTAATGTTTTTTTTTTTCCGCAAGGGGAGGATATCGAATAAAGAAGAAAAGGGCCAAAAGTCGTTACCAATAAAAGATGACCGGATGGACGAGTATAATCAACGGATTAGCCATGGAATAGATCAGAGAAAGAGCCACGTTTAGCTAAAAGCTTCAGCCAATGGCCATTAACAAGGGGGTGATTCTGTCTTGAGAGCTTGCCCACGCGACAACCTAGTGTTCGTGTATTTCTCGGAAGGGTGAGAAATGCGATTATAAGTCATGAGGTGTTGGCTACGTCGTCGCCTTGTATCCACGCCACACGGGACTCGCAAGAATTGATTGGATATGAGGGAAATATGAAGGCGAGAGATGAAAGACAAAGGAGTTGGTGACAAAGTGAATACGTCTCTCCAAAGAGAAACTCAAAGCCAAAAAGCACAACATCCAACCGACAGGTCATATTTTACAAAAATAATATGTTATTCTTTTATCAAATAAAGACAGGCTACTTATCAAAATTGTATGTTGTAATAAATCATTCTGTTATTTGTATATCAACCAAGATAAAAAAATAATTTGCAGATATTGTAATACGAGTATAAATTACCTTACGTTTTCACTTTTAAAGCAGTCGAAATTAAGTAACGTTAAAAAAACAACTTTTTTTCAAAATGAAGATATTTCTCACCGTTAGTGTAATGATTTTTTTATTACTTCTCACTGTAAACGGTAGCGATGGTTTTCCAATGGGTAAATATAACTATATAAAAAATTGGATTAGATTGCAACTAGTATTAACTTTTAACTGTGGTTGAAACTACACCGAAAAAACGATATTCTAATTTTAAGAATTTCCTACTAAGTTTAAGAATATTTGCATCTTAAATAGGCGCCAAGAATATATTCTTGATGTAAGAGGGAGGCCCTCTTACATGAAGAATATATTCTCTTTCATTAAGGGGTCAGTCTAGTAACTCGCGCCGAAAAAAACGCGATTTTCGTGAATTTTTCTTGGTATACTGGATAAAGGTTATCATATAAAAGTTTTTAGGCTTAGTAAATACACTCTTGAAATATATAAAAAAAATTTTTTTTTATTTTGTACACTTTTACGACCACAAACGTCAGCCAAGCGCAACACCTCGAAAAGAAGGTAGGTACGCCTTTTAAAAAATAAAAAAATGGTGAAGAAAAAACGAAAAAACTTCAAAAAAACGCTATTTCTTCGCCAATTGTCAAAAAAAAAATAGTAAAAATCAAAATTTTTGAAAACTTTTTATATGGGACATAGCGATAGGTGTAAAGAATATTTGGTTCAAATTTCATAAGGATCGGTCCAGTAATTTCGAAAATTTTATCACAACGCGAGTAAAAACGTTGTTTCGAGAAAAACGCGTTTAAAGTTTTTTTTACAGAAAATTCGTAAAAAAATATTACTTACGCCTAGTCAGCGATGCCTGCACCGTACAAAATCCGTACAACTTCGTTTTTTTGGCTTACTTCCTGCACGTCGCCAGGATGCTGTTTGATATTTGACTTTTTTATCCATCGCGAGAATACGACAATCACGCGTCGCGAGATGTTACTCTTGGCCTGTTATTGATCTTAAAAAACAATTATTAATTAAGAACATGGTTTATTCGCAGTTATATTAATGGATATTCTTATAACTAATCTTTATTTGTAGATTTAAACGCTTATATAACAAATAAAATTTCGCACGCAACGCTGGGGGGAATCGAACGCACGATCTATCGGACACGAGTCTATTACCTAAACCACTACCCTAAGGTCATGAGATGGTGGTCCCACATTTTTTCCAGGGTATACTCAATGCGAGCGCATTTGCTCGCTTTGCGCATACTCTTATAAGAATATTCTCATTTTAAGAATATTTTCTCCCTTCGGTTAGAAGATACTCTCTTCATTAAGAATATTATTAAGAATATGTCTGTGAGAATATGATATTCTTAATATTAGAATATCGTTTTTTCGGTGTAAGCAAAGAAAATTTCAAACAATAAGAAATATTTTTGTTTTTTTGACAGTTCTTGGTGCTACCATGGCTAAATTAGCAAGTAAGAAAAAGGGTAAGAATTAATCTTAAAAAGGTATAATGCACTCTTTCTATTTACATAAGATTAACTTTCTAAACCTATTAATTCTATTGCAGCTGCTCCGCCAAAGCAATGACTAATAAAATAATCTACGACTTTCGATATGATAAGGAGACCTTAAGGATAATTATATCTGCAATGTGTTATTCTTTAATCAAATAAAGACAAAGTGCTTAACAAAATTGTATCTTGATATACATCAACCAATTTATCTGAACGATTTCAAAATATTTAAAATATTTACCACGCTCATCTCACTTAGAAACGCCTATTTTTGCCAACGTCCTTCTTCTCTGGATACGCCTCTCTAATTAAGCTATATCTATTTTTGATAAGTTTTTCATCACTGACTAATTAATTTACTTAATTAATCCCCCCTTTAATTAATTTAAGCAACGAGCTTTTTACTGAGATACTCCCCATTTAGTTAGCCACGCCTTTTTCGTTAAGACATGCCTCCTTGAAATGATAAAAAGGTTTTATTTGATTAGTTGAAACAATATTTCAATAGGTTTTAAATAATAAATTTATTCTTTTCAATCTCGGAATGTTTCCCAGTGTATCAATGAATGAAAATTACAGTTATTCTCGGATTATATCGACGCACAATATTGTTATGTTGTGAGAACGCAAGAAGATTAACTCTACGAGTCAAAATC
Organism: Synergus gifuensis; assembly: GCA_904066015.1. NCBI lineage: Eukaryota > Metazoa > Arthropoda > Insecta > Hymenoptera > Cynipidae > Synergus > Synergus gifuensis. Next base: position 1,633,687 of record CAJFCO010000122.1, read on the forward strand.
GGGTTACTTCATAACTATATATGCTGTTTTATGCATTTGGTACAAACGTGGCTTTAAATTTGCGCTTACTGACAACCACGAGGAAAGTCACTTGCAGTACTGTAAATACGAGTTTCGTTACCCAAATCAGTACTCTAAGTTGGTAAATAAATTATGGCTTTTGTTGCTCAATGCAGTATAAAGAGAATTTCTTTTTAAGATTGAAAGAACTTCTTTGAAATAAAAAAAAAATACATAGTAAACAATCTGAAAAAGATATGCTTGAAGAGTTGAGGGAAGTTAATAATTATTTAGTTTGAGATGTCCACCTGATGTCAGTCTTTGTAGAGACGTCACTGGAGGAAATGTACATACAGCTGCATTCTCTTTCGCGCATTCTCGGTGGCGATTAAAGTTCACATACAGTCAGATTCAGATAGAAATCGGTAGAAGGATTGGAGGATCATGACGAGTAAGAGAGACGAAATTTGGTAGAGAAGACTTCCGCGCCTGGAAGCTACTACCGTATCCGTGAATCTTCCATCGAGAGATTAGCATTTCCGCTTTTCTCTCAACAATTCCTCGTTCCCGTTCGGATTATCCGCTAATCCGCACTGGGCCGACAGAGTGGAGAATCCATCCGATCTTCCTTCTGTTTCCTATATCAAGTATTATTTCAGTATCATTTCAAGCACTCGAAAAGCTCACACTCACTGATATGCCAAATCGGATCCCATCCAAATAAAGGTTACTCAGTGTAAACTCTTTATTTCTGAAAGACAGTGCAATCTCTCTTTTAATCCTGTTTCATTATTCAATAAATGCACTCCCTTTTCTAAACCGTTTTTTAAACTCCTCATAACTTTTCGAACTTTTCCATTTCCTCAGAATGAAAAATAAGAATAGAATTTTTTAAAAAAGATGTAATTCCACGATTAATTAATTAATTATTCTATTTATTTTCCTTTTGGTAAAATATTTGTTATCCATAGTTTTGTACCAATTTTCTAAATTTTATTCTAGAATTTAATCGCATGTCTCTCATTTCTGATGATACTAATTTAATATCTGATTTTCATTTCAATTTGTATATTGAATTGTACCTCTCTCTAGGAATGCTTGATGATTTATCTTTTAGAATTAAATTGTACTGCAATATGAGAGAATCGTGAGTAGAATTACAAGGTGATTTCGCTACAATGCTTATAAAGTTGAGTTTGAATCAATCTCATGAAATGGATATAAAATACAACATGGTTCAGATATTATTTAATAATTAACCGTTAATATTATACAGGTTTTAGCTAGAAGATTCTGCGGATAGTTTTAAGTATTAGGAAACATAATTAACCGGATTCAACTCTCAAAAAACTATCCATTCAACAATTGTTTTCTTGCGCATATAGTTTTCATTAAATGTAGGTATATTAGAATCAAAGTGAGTGGCCCCTATATAAATTAAATATGACGCGCTTAGAAAACAGTTTCTTTGAATCAAAGAACCATTTCTTTCACATACGGTCAAAGAAAAAATTTGTTTAAATTAAAGGAAGCAAAGAAATGTTTGTATACGGTCAAATGCATACGTTCAAAGAAAAAATTTCTTTAAATTAAAGGAATCAAAGAAACTGTTTTCTGAGAGTATATATATAATTACACAAAAACCCAGAACCGCCTCCTAAATCCGAAAATTCTTTGATTTCTTAATGATTCTTCAACTAATGAAGATTCTGTTTAATTCAACACATTAAGCAAATTGTATTTTATGGATTTTTACATTTAAGTTACTTCAGTGATAATTCATGAAATGTTTAAACTATGTTTAAAGAAAAATCTATTCTAAAATTACAATAAATTTATTGTAATTTTACAATAGATTTTTATTTAAACATGTCATTTTTTAAATATGGCATTTTTGTCATGTGTACTTCAGTATACATAATCTAGTTACGTTTTTCCTGTAATTCTTGAGAAAATGGAAATATTTCGCAAAATCATACCGTATGACCAGTGCAGTGGGAGGAATGGGGAGTGTGAGGGTTAGGTGGTCGGAGTCCATTAGCAGAGCGTGTGAGGATGTGTATGATTACACACCCTCGAGAGTCCACTCAATAATGCATCATCCACCATCATCCTCAACCCTCCAAGTCTCCACGTATGACCACTTCTCTCTGCAAGTTGCTGTTTCCTTTTCACTACCCCCTTCCGCTCCACCTCTGGGTGCTTATTACAGCCACGGCTTTGATTTGTAAAGGGTGGAAAGAGAGTTAGGTGAAAGGGGAAAGAGATCGAGAGAGGGAAAGAGAAAACCTAAAAGCTCCATATCTTTCAAAGAGAGAGCAAGCTCAGCTTTCATTACACATGCGATGATACATACGTGCGAGTGAAACTTTCCTGGAAAGACTCCTCCGAGGGAAAGGGAAAGGAAAAGCATGTGTATGAAAAGAGAGGAAGAGCTGATTATGGGAAGATTGGAAAGAGACGAATTCTGGGTAGTTCGGTCATATCTTCTTCCTTTGCAATCTATGAGGGTCGAATCCACTCGTGATTCGTTTCATCTTCTGATGGTTGGATGCTGATGATGTCTTTGTAGATTTGATTTATGAAATTTATTTATGGAAGAAGTCGCTAGTGAAAGTCAATTATTTTATCTAGCGGTGTCTAGTGGTAATTCCTGGGTAGAAATTCCAATGGAGAAGTCAGATGGCGATAATGTATCGTTACAAGGTATTGAAAATCTGAAGAGAAAAAAATGAGTGCGCGCAATCTCGATTTGCATAGCATGTCACGCTTTCCGTTTCGGTACCAGGACGCCATTACGTTTTCCATAAAATATCGCCGCATCTACACGCTCGACCTTTTCGAGGGTAGTTTTACATTTGATTTCTCATGCCCGCCTTCCACCTACATCAGTGGTATGTAGGTAGGTACTTTTCCGTATAGGAGAGTGTATATATTACGTACGTACTTCTACGGACACCAGAGACGCGTTATTATTGGATTACATTTTTAATCCGCCTCTCAACCACCCTGCCACCCTACCACCCCCTTTCTGTTCGTCCTATCCGTCGTAGACGTTGGTATAACCGACCGACCGACCGACCGACCGCCATCCCCGCGGCGTATCCTCTACTTTCGTATTCCGGATGGAATTACTATGCAGGAGATTTCATTTGTTATATATGCGCGCCCGCGCGCTGCTACAAACGAGCACATTTTCGCTTAGGTTAATCGAATTACCAGGCGAGCTATGCATTTTGAATAGACGCCACCTTTCCCATCCGGCTTATCGATACTCGACACTCTCCCTTCATTTTTTCAAAGTCAAGTGAATTCATTTCCAGTTGAGTGAGGTCAATCTCAATACCTTCTGGGTACAATTATCTTGTTACTGTTCGTCCTTTTATGATAAAATCACAGCGTCCCGTGCAGAATGTAAATGTGTCCAAACACTTGACGTAAGATAGGTAAAAGTGGTGAAAAAGTAGATTTACCCCAACTACGAGCAATTTTGCAATGATGCTGGAAAAGCATACAAGTTTTTCGCAAATACATTGCGAAAACATGGGTTTTATTATTTTCTTTAGTATTTGGATGGACTGTTCAGTTGATGTATTTAGCAATGTTAAAATTGATAAAAGTGTGGACTACCTACGAGTTTACAGTCGGTATTTTAAGAGATTTTGAGTGACTGGTAAATTAGAGATTTATTCTCAAAAGCTTTCAAGATATCTTTAAGAATTTCATACTATAATTTCATACTATAATTTAAAGATAGCTGTATATATAAATTGATGAAATTTGCAGGGCTTATTTGCACAACTAATATCTCTAGTCGTGCCCAAGAATTTGTCAAAGTATTGAATTTTACAATTTGCATGTTATCTATTTATTCCTTATTTTGGAAAATAGATTTTTTCTGAGTGAGATGCAGGATTGGTTACCTCCTCGTGGTGCATCTCGGTAACAATCTCAAAGAAATTTTTGAAAGTTTGTATCTATGTGAAACAAAAGTTTCAATATCAAAGACATAAAACTTATTTCACAAGATACAATTTTTAAAAATAAAATTTCATTGTGATTGGCTAAATACCAATCAATTTTTGCATAAAGTGTTAAAATTCAGTATTCTGAAAAATATTTGTGCAAGTTTTGAGATATTAGTTGTGCAAATAAACTTCATATAAATTAATCAATTCACCTACAACTGTTTCAATAGTTTTTAAAAGATTTAAAATGATTTAAAAAGATTTCAAGTGATTTTAAGAAATTTCAAGAGATAATAAAATTTTCTGAAAATTCCAATGAAAAGTTTTGATTAACGAGATTAGGCGCGTGCTTGAGCACGCGTGTTTCGTCTATAGAAACTGAAATTATAATTTTTAATATGAAGCTTCGCTTCTAATAATAATAATAAAAAGTTCTTCTAAGAGCACGGGGGCTTCGAACTGCTATTTATAAAGTGAATTGATTAAATTAATTATACTGTTATTATAGAATTTTATGCATTAAAAACCAAGTTCATTACTTCCTTCTCTAAAAAGTATAAACGGGAGTATTACGAAGAACGATAATAATATCGTTGTCAGGTGAAGCATGCATTAAGATATATTATGTTGAGTAGAGCAATTACAGTAATTATTTTTGTTACATGCAATTAGCGCTACTAATCACACCTATGTCTCATTACCTATCAGACATTCATAAGGTTTTACAGATATTATGTAAAATGTGTAAATTATTGCACATTTTCGCGAGTAAAATTATCTAAGACTAGTGATTGTCAAATATTATAATAAAAAGATGGTTAATAATCTCGAGGAAGTCTGACTGGTATAAGAAATAGGTATTTGATAACCGTTTTATATTTGTCTTATTTATATATTATTTTATCTTGTGATTCTTATAACTATAATTTTAAAAGTTATTCCTTTACATTCCTTATTTCCAAGACTCTCAACAATCTTAATTTCCTTTCATCGGAGATTAGTAATTAACATGAAATCTCTTTGTTATATCTTCATATGATGCAACAATAGTATCCGTTCTATAAAAATTGTCATTGAACACCTCGGATGGTCATTAATTTCCAGTTTCCTCTTATCAGAATGCAATCTTGACCCGTTACGTTTCAGAGCGGAAATAGAAGAAAAAAATATTTTTCCACAATAACTGCGTTCTGAGTCGATGAGAATCTTGGATTTCTTAGAAAATCTATTTTCCTCACGCGCGAGTTGAATTATCCGGCCGAACAGCGGTAATGATTTGATGCCTGCGTAACCACAGACTTTTTAAATCCACGCCGTTAATAAGATCACGATCACGCACATCGACTCGTTCAATGCCGTTGATCCGAACCGTTAACGAGTGCGATTTATTTCTGAATGGAAAAGTTCTTTTTTCAATGGCACGGTAGCTGCACTTCTACGTCATCCTCTCTGCGTCCCATTGAATTCTATATCTTCCAAATCACGATTGGTCCTCATTCTGTTGATCACGGTTAATCTAGAGATTAAAAAAAATACTCGTCATTCTCTCGACGGAAGCGGAATGAAGTGTTTTTTTTTATTAATTTATCAAACGGAAGTAGATATGTTTTCAAGAGCGACATAATGACTATTTTTATTCATTATTGGAAGTATTTTGTACGGCTTTCTGACAATAGGACTTTGAGTGTTGAATTGAAGGGAATAAATGTGAAGAATGGAGGTAGATATGTTTTCAAGAGCGACATAATGACTATTTTTATTCATTATTGGAAGTATTTTGTACGGCTTTCTGACAATAGGACTTTGAGTGTTGAATTGAAGGGAATAAATGTGAAGAATGGAGG